>VZRQ01005898.1:182543-261582 GCA_013397975.1 Machaerirhynchus nigripectus
CAGCTTTCCGCGGGACCGCAGTCACTGCGGCAGCGCCCTCCCGCACCGCGGGGGGAGCCGGGCCGGGCCGGGCCGCACCGCGCAGCGGCCGCTCGTCCCTCCGCGGGCCGGGACAGGTCCTGCCCTGGCGGTGCCCGCAGCCCCAGAGGGAGAAGGCACGAACTGTGGAGCTCTGAGAGCCGTCCCAAGCCCCTCCGCGAGTGCGGAAGCAACGTGACCCTACTATACGCGACCCCCGCCCCGGGATGCTTTCCCCCAGGCGGCTGCTTGCCTGCAGCTGCAGGGTAGGGATTGCCCCCGTGCTGCCAATCACCTCCTCCCTGAGGGGCTATAAATATTTATTAGGCATCCTAATAGCCGCATCGAGCTAAGCGGAGCATTTTAGTCGTGTCGCTCCTGTGCTTCGAACCTCCCAAAGCAGTCCTACACGGGCCTAATTTGAACTCGCTCACGCACTGGCCCGGCTGACTCCACACCGGAGAAGGGCTCTCCTGCCACAGCCAGGTGGAGAAAGATGCCACAAGGGCATCAGCGTGTGCCCCAGCCCCTGAAACCTTCCTCTCTTCTTTTTAAGGGGAGTGCTGGCTTGAGTGGTTTCTATCAGAACAGGGACGCGACAGTCTCTTTCTATGGGAACTTCGTATCAGCAGTTCTGTTCAGACGAACTGGGCTTTCACACTCTAATCGGGCTGTGAAAAATATCTGAAGCAAGAATCTAAATGCACGAGGAGCCCAGGAAAAAAGGACTCTAAACTTGGATGCAGTTATCTATGTAATCTGATGGAGAATGAGGATGAGAAATTATGGAAACTTTCTACAATTTCATGCATGTTTAAAACAACATCAAACAAAATAAACAGGGTTTCCAGACAGCAAGAAATTTACATGAAGGAAAAATACTAAATAATCTCTTTTTCCTTGTTGTGTTTCTCCCTCCCCCCTCCCCCCCATAAAATGACTCTTGATGCTGCACGGAGCCACACTGGTATTGCAGTCTTGCAACACCACCTGCAACAACTACTATGCTTGTAAATGTTATTTATCTGAGAAATTTAAGTGGGAAGAGCAAGAAATATCAAGACAGGCAGCATTTAAAAATCCTGATTATAAAGTTGCAAGCTTGCTTTAGTTTATTTTTATGGAGGATGATGGTTTTATTTTGCACATACATTTAAAATGGAATCGGCTAGTAATGCAATTTTGGTTTCTGTGTTTCTGTCTTTCTGCACCTCCTGTTCCCAACTAGCTGACACTTCTGTCTGGAAGGTAGACAATCTGCACTTGACCTTTCTATCAAAAGGCATGGGACTTTGCCTGCATAGTGTTCTGGGCAAAAACCAGCAGCTATGAAGTTGAATAATCCACTTAAACATGAGATAGAGTAGCAACAAAACTTTAATAGTGCATATCCTTCCAAACTTCACACTTGCTCCTATAAATAAGGTGGTTTCTCCATCTCTCTGACATTTTAAATTACTAGATTCTGTAGAGGGAGACTTTATTTACCAGGACTTTGGTTTTGCCAAGTATGATACACTACATTTACATCTATGGCAAGAGGCAGTATTTGTAAAATAGCAATGCACAAAGGCTGCAGCTGAACTGAGGCTCAGTTGAGCTTTTCACTGACCAAGCACAGAGAGAGAATGCCTGTCTTGGAGACTTCCAGTCCAGACTAAACAGATAAGACAGGCAAGCGATGCCAGAGTAAACAGAAGCATAGAAAGGTGGAATAACTTGCCCAAGGCCATGCAGGAGGTGTCTCTGATCCAACAGCCCATACTACAGTTCCAGTGATGCCCAGCATTGCTTTAAATGATGCAATGATGGACTGAGCACAGTCCTGAAAATCGAATGTACAAACTGTGTTTTTAGCAAGACTGGTGTTATGGTGGATTAATTTATTGAGGTTTTCTTCTTCTTCTCAATGGCTCCAAGCACTAGCAGCAAAAGGTATTCAATACAATTTCATGCTGGTGTCCTGAAACCAGGCTATTTCAGTTGAGTTCTCCTCTTTCTTGCTAAATATGCCCATTTCTTTCTGAAGTGAAAACTAATTGAATTTGGGTTGGGTTTTTCAAGCATTAGTGCAAATTATTGCCCCTCCACTGAAGATCTTTATGAATGGAATAATTTTTGAATGACATTTGACTTTCACACCAGAAATAAATGTAAGTACTTTTATCCTCTATATGCCCTTATGTAAAATACAATAATGGTGGGTTAGTGTTTTATCATAATATTAAATACATTTTTCCAGCTTTGAATTTTTCACTTAAAGTAATGCTAAGGACTTGTTTATTATCATTATTTATAATGCCTCTTGGGCCATAAGTTCATACAGTAGAGATGGTGATTAATCCTAACTGGGTAACTATAAAGGAAACTTCTGAAGCGGATACAATCATAATAGTATCATTATAATAAACTGAAAAGAGAAAAAAATGCCTTTGCATTTAGCAGTGCTTCAGATTATTTCATTCCCAACATCTGAAATTATCTACCTCAGCATTTTCAAAGGAAGCTATTCAGTCCATCTGAGACCAAATCTGAATAATTTCTTTCCAGAAACATAAGAAGGAAACTATGAGGGACTGGAAGGAAGATGCTGCTTTGCAAGCATCCATCTAAACACTGTCATGAGCTGCATGAAGAGGTCCTGCTGCAGATTTCTGCTCTCACCAACACCAGCAGTCAAGGGCTCCTGCAGTCTCACAGGATGCTCCCTGAACCTTGCCAAATGGCATGACTGAACGTCCCACAGTGACCTGTACATGGAAAATTACTTCCTCTTGTAGGAAAATCCTAGTGATGTTCATCAGATTTAGTGCAGGACCAAGATCCCTGTCTGTTGGCCTAACGAGCAGGTTAGAGCCCAAGGCCTTTTAAACATATAATTGCAGTAAATAATTTATACCAGTGGAGACTGCACTGAAGAAATCCTTGTCTGGGGTTGATTCAAACCCATTATTAAAAAACTTAAGATGATCTTAAGGAAGCATATACCAGTATTTTCGTGTGAATTAATTTTTTCTAATCCTTGTGAATTATTTCATCTGCAGACAACTACTTATTTTTTTGTGTATTCCTATTGAAGTAAACGAGTTTTTCCTGCAGGAAGAATAAGAGCCTTAGACATGATAAAAAGTACCATGTTCTCCATTCTGCGGGATTTTTCAAAAGGAATCTATTTTCAACATTGTCCTCATGCAAAGTTAGTTATTTGCTGTTAGCTGTTCTATACAGCTCCTGTCATGGTTGCAAACAGGAGGATATCTAAATGCAGCCATTCGTGAGTGGAAAGTAGTAACCAAAATGTTGAGACAGATGGAAATATTCTATTCTAGGATGAAGATCTACTTTGGTATTTGCAATAGAGTTCTTGTGCAGGTATGTTGTGATTCCCCATCCCATTTACAAGAAAGTTCTAATTGTTAATTGCACCGTGAGAAACAAAGGGAATTTTTGTACATGTGATATCCATAAAACTTCTGCATTCACTGATTTTATTGCTGTATTGTTTTCATGAGACAATCATGATGTTGCTTTAAGCTACCGTTTTGTCTAAAACTTATTAGCCTAAGCACAACATGCCTAAACAATCCCTTTTGATTTCCAAGAGTTAAGTAGGGATGAGGAGCATTAAAACAAAACAAAATGAAACAAAAAACACGAACACCACCCCCTAATAAAAATAAAAATAATAAAAAATTAAAAATTAAAAAAGAAAAAAAAAAAAAAAACAAAAAAAAAAAAAAAAAACAAAAAAAACAACAAACAAACTCAAACCTCCCCAAAGTTTTATCAGCTTTTGAAAGGGCAGGAAAGTCTGGCAATGTATTTTCATTCTTTCTCTCACATGCATTTCACCATCTGTTTTTCTACAAAGGAATGTCTAACTTTTCTTGGGGGCTAAGTATATTCTCTTGATCTCTGGGCCTCTGCAGTGACTTTCACACTGGGCAATGAAGAATTTCTAGAACCTGAATTGATTAAACATAGGATTGCACTGCTGCAGACTTACTGAGGGAAGGCACAGTTCCCAGAAGTCGCTGTTCACAGCAGCAGAGACACTGCAACAGAACCAAACCTCTGGGGAGGCTGTGAACTTGCAGTTCAGCTCCCGAGCCAAATTCATCCCCCTTGCAGCACAACCTGGCAACCACCTCAGTGGGGAATTCATTTAGTCTTTTGCATTTTCTGTGGCTAGAGCATGCACTTGTTTTCATTGCTTTCTTATGGAATGATCTTTAAACTTTATTAATATTTTCCTGGATTTAATTCAGATCTCCAAGCAGGGAGCTCTGCAGAAAAAAAACCCAACGTCCTTCAGAACTTTTTGCATTCAAAAAAAAACAACTCTGCAAGACACAATCTCATCACGGCAACATTCTCCCGTTTTGGAGCACACAATACGCCTTTGATCTTCAACCAATAGGGGGAAAAGAGATTTTTAGAAAAACTAAGAAAATACACAAAAAACACGTTTATCCAAGATCATCACAGGGTTTTGCAATAGTATGTAGCAGAGTACTCAGCCAATTTCAACACTGTTCTAAAGCAAGAGAGAGGTATCAAAAATAATTAAATCCCTATGAAAAACAACTGCTTTAGTGTCCACACCCAGGACAAGACAGGCAGGATCCAGCTATGTCCTGTCCAGTGCAGCAGCTTTTCCCGTGGTGGCTTTTCCCTGAGTTATGAGTTCTTCTGGAATGCTGGAATCTTCCAGGAACTGCTGGAAAACACAAAGTCAAGTCTGTGCCAGATGGCCAGATTTGTCCTACACGTAAGCTGAGTGGACACAGGGAGGGTCCAAGCTGGGAGGGTCAGAGGAGCATGTCCATCATTATCATCAGTATCTCTGATGTGGGTGTTTGCCACACTCCTGGTTCTCCCTTCTGGACCTAATTCCAAATGGGCATTTTTCTCTGCTTCTACTGGAAAAAGCCTCTCATTAAATATTTCATTTCAATGCCAAAGGGCCTTCTTGGATACCTCAAAGAACTGAAACTTCTTTTTGCCTTTCCTCACCCCAAGTATTCCCTTAGTTCTGTTTTAGCCAAAAGAGGGCTGATTGAGTCCTAATTTTGACACTGAAGTAGGAATGGGCAATATCCTGCTCTTTCTAGCAATTCAGTTTCACTCACTTCACAGTTTAATTTAATTGCATGTTTTCTATGCATTGCTGAAGAACACTGGGTTTCTGATGCTACACGACCTTAGAATCATCCAGTTTTGAATAAAATATATTGAAGAAAATATTAGAAAATAAGAACCCACAGATAAAAGAAATTTTAGGTTTGAATGCTGTGCTAGACTATGCCCACTGAAATTACATTAAAATTCTGAAAGTTATAACATTTCAATAAAATGGAAATGAACAATTACATCAGTGTTATCAGGAAGGCAACCCAAATATTCTCAGTTCTCTTCCCAGCTAAGTCAGGTGCTCTCCTCCTGGCTTCAGTAAATGTTCATTTGTAGGTGAAAGAAGAGTAATAGGAGGAATATGTTGGACAATAAATTTCATTGGTTTGGGCGTGTTTTTTTTGTAGGATATTGAAATCTCCAATCTCCATAGTCGTCAGTCTTCCTGGGGAAAGTCAGAGCATGGGGACAAATGCTGTATCGTTGCCTTCACTAGCAACTGTTGGCATAAAGATGTTCAGATGCTGCTGAAGCATTGCCAGTCATGGTTTTGCAGCAGGAATGGACCAGGAACTGCTCTGCAGTGTAAGAAAGATGCCAGAGTGAAAGGACTGTGTGTGTGTACGTTTGGTTTATCTGTTTGCCACTTATATGCCTGCTGCCAAGGAAGGGCGGGCAGCTTAATCATCAATATAAAACCAAGTTATGAAGAGTAATACAAAAAAAGGAAGCTCTCTCCTCACCTGTACAGTAAGGACTAAGAAAAGTTCCTGAAACACCAATATGAATCTATATTTACACTGTCAGATTTCCTCCTGGAAAACCATATATTTAGACATCGTGGGCTTTTAACTATGTGTGGCTTTTAGTAGGCAGCTAAAATCCCTTTTAACTATTTTATGTGTAATGGTTTGCTTTAAGAGGTGCTGAATACATCTGTAGATAGTTCTCAGCACAATTTGAAGACTATTAGAGCCTAATAATGTTGTAATAATACCCCTAAGGCAATCCCACAGACAATGATGCCTCTGCTAGAAAAACTGACTGGGGATAGAACAATCTTCTTGTAAAGAGAAACTAAGACAACCTGAAGAGTCCATTTTTGAAAAGACATAACTGGGAAGATACAACCAAGGTATTAAAATCCTGGATGATATAGAGATAAAAATAAGAAATCATTATTTTCTCTCCCTCATAATTCCAAATCCATAATCCACCAGTTGAAATTATCCAACTTCAAGGTTAAAGTAAAGAAATAGGTCTGTGAGACAATATCTGACTGAGCCTGAAATACAAATGTTTTCAAAATAATTTAGGTTTTTTACAACCAACATCCAAGGCAAGCTGTTGAATACAGTGAGGCGTATGCAGTATTTGCATAGAAGTCCCTAAACTGACATAAAGTTGTTGCTTATACTTATTTTTCTTATACTTACTTTCCCATAGTGATCTGCCACTGGTGACCTTTAGAGAAGGTGTACTGTGTGAGGTGGGCCTTTGTTCCCATCCAGTGTAATTACTCTTAGCTTATGATTAAGCAGTTCCCATCAAAAGAGAAGCACTCATGATAAAATGCTAAAACTAATGGTGTCTTTTTTGACTTATGGAAACCTATGAGAAATACATCAAGCATAAAATGATGTGCTTATACATTTATTTCTAGATTTATAGAGTATTCTGTTTTATACTTTGGGTAACTGAGATAGTGCTCTGAGTAGAAAATGTTTGAAGATGGAGTACCACCATGAAAACAGGAAATCATTATATCAACACTTGGAGCTCCAGCTCCCAAAAAATAAACTCTTGTACAAGTGGCTAATGGTACAAGCTTCCTTTTCTATATTCAATGATGAACTACTGATCAGCATTTTGGAATAGTTTGTAAGTACTGACAATACCTGTTCACTTTATAGGGATTGTTATTTCCAAAAGGCTAAAGAGAACGCAAAGTATGTCAAGACTGCATATGTGATTACTATAGAAAAAAAAGTACTAAAACTGTGTTTCTCCATAATTCATACACTAATCCAAGATGACATGCTGTCTTTTGAATGGTGACTGTGATGACATGATTCAAAGCTGAAAACTGTACATTCAACATCCACAACAAATAGTAAGATGTTGAAGGTTCTTGGGCAGAAAATATCTCTCAAATGGCATTTGTGCCTGGAGCTAAAGGAGAAACGTTACATAGACAGGGTTTGCACTTCAATATCTATACTGTATTATTTTGGTCTGCAGTTTATACTGGTTGCTAGATTTTTTTATCTACAGAAATCCATAAATGCTGGATTCAGTACTGCCCAAAGGACTGCACAGGTGTGTTTGGTTACCATACCTACCCAACACACCATTTGAAATCAGAAGGCAGCCACCAAACCAGCTGTAAACTTGCAACAAAGGCTGTATCTTCTATCATTCTAAAACTCACTACGGGATAACAATTTTGTCAGGATCCAGATGAAACATTTTCTTCAGCTGAAAGCAGCAGCATCACCGTGTGATGGGCAAAGGGAATGGGAAGAACCCTTTCCCCCTTCTGAGAAATGCCAGCAGTTTCCTGTGCCCAGCTACCTTGAAATGGCTCCCCTATCAACTGTCAAACCAAATCATTTTGCCAAGACTGGAAAAGTTTTTGTCATCTGGATAGGCCCCCTTCACACACACAGATTTGCGGATATGCTGTGTACGTGAACGTGCTCTTATGAAACCGTATAGGTGACTAAGTTCCTCAAGGCAAACTGATGACACAAAAGCTGCTCCTTTTTTTCTGCCTTTTAAGCTTAACCTTCCTTGTTTGGGCATACAACAATTGCTATGGATAAACAACTACGATGGTGACCTAGATAGGTATCCTTTAAGCACCAGTGGCCTCAGCTGAAAATCACAACGAGGTACTGTGTGCTGGTACTACTGAAATGTTATTCAGTCTTCCCAGAGGCAACTAATGCAGATTCTGGTTTTGACCACACCACATAATTTTTTGTCTTTATTTCTTTATTCTTTTTTTTTTTCACAGGCCAGTAGGCTAAGATGGAAAATCTAAGAGGAAGATAAAGACATTTGAAAACAGTAGTTTTTTTGATAAACAGGAAAGTGCTGTTACTCGGTGGTTTTAAGAGGACTGACTTGTAATTTTAATATTCCATTAGCAAGAAATTTTTAGAGGCATGATTTTCCTCTTAGGTTGGTAGCATTTTTAGAACATACCAGAATTTTATGAAAGAATGCTGCATGCAAGGAAATAAGAACAGCTAATGCAAAGTATTGAATTAATATTTTATTGCAGGCAAATTAGACTTTTTTAAAATTATACCATCCAGACGAGCACCCTTCTCAGTCTGAGAATGTGAGGTTGCTTTTCATATATCTTTTGTAGGGGCTGACTTTAGCTGTATAGTCGTTGGTATTAGATGCCAAAAAGAAACCAAAATAATCTGAAGTCAAATGATAAATCAGGGAAGAAAGGATATGCAAAAACGTTTTCTAAATTATCTGCTTTACTTTGGGAGTACAGACAGCCTGTACTATTTTGATTATGCTCAAGGACTTGAAAAGCATGAAGCAAGGAGCATGGTGAACTGCATAAAATGAAGAGGAAAAGCACAGCAATTGCTCCTGTCCTCGAGGAGTGGGATGAAATTCAGCTATGTGCATCAATCATTCTTGGCTGCTGGGCCTTCTGGGGGGTACTACACAGCCTAATACAAAGGAGAGAGATGTAACTACTTGTCGACTTGGTTATGTTCTGTTGGCTTTTGGAGTGTTTTACAAAGGGTAGCGTTCACTGCACTGTCCCACTGTTTTGATAGCAAACTCACCTTGCTGTTGTCTATGGTAGCACTCTTCTCTTGGAAATCCTCTCCAAACACAGACTAATATTCATTGCTATACCACACATTGCAAATTCTGTCAAACATTCTTGTGGGACTCGTAAAAATTGTGGAAGTATTAAATTTCTTCTGAACTCCGGAACCTGATAAATTTAACTGCATTCTATCACAGATCTATCTATCGAAGATCTGCTACATATTCTGAGGAGAAATGCCAGTAAGGCAAACACTTGTTCCAAGCATAGAGCCCTTCCACACGTGGATCTGGAAGTCATTACTCACATCATGACTAAGCAGGACTTTCTCAGCACAAACTTTTATACATACTGACAGTTTTTTTAAAGGTATGAGGCAGGTGAGAAGGAGGGAAGCAATGGTGATAACTGTTATCAAAATGATCTGTGCCTAATGGATAACACTGGTGTCAAAGCTTCAGTACCAAAGCTGCAATTGCTACAGGTGATAGCACAGCTTCAGTTTTTCATGACTGTCATCACATATTTCCGTAGAAACTAAAGCCCTGGCCATCCTTGTGCCACTGGAGGCAGTGGCTCCAGGAGGGTTATTCCTTACTCTATGGGACATGCAACTAAGAGAAATCCAGCCTGAAGTTGCTCCATCCCTGTGTATAGGACAGAAACAGCACAAGCAAGAGGAAAATGATCCTGTAGTTTATGAGCACTCAAACAGAAGAGAGTTCCCAACACCTGAGTCTTCCCTGCTGAACATTCAGCCAGGCTTACCTGGGTCTGGCATGCAATTTCCTCACAGCTGCAAGGATTCCAGGTGGCCTCCAAGAAGACCTGTAACTGAATAGTCTGTATAACAGGAGGAAAACAACAATAAGAACTCAAAAATTTTTACATCTTCACTGCACTTAGTTCTGAAAATCATGAACAGAAAAGCACAAAAAATAAATTCTCTCTTCTGGCAAAATACTTTGAGAAGTTACACACGTGAACACTTTGCTTTCATTTTAACTCAAATAGACAAGCTACTATATTTTGTGGATGTCTTTTTTCTTTTATTCACTTGTTCTCGGCAATTTATTTGTTTAACTTCTGTTAATATAGCAAATGTTTAGCTTTTTTCTCTTCTGTGGCTTTATATACCAAAACAACCAGGAAAAATAAATATGGTCTTACTCTAAACTTCATGTCTTTTCAGCTCTCTTTGTTAAGCATGCATTTAGTTTTTCCATTTATTATAGACTATGTTCATGCATATTTTAAAATATGGAATTTAAAGCTTTTAAGAAATTATTTAGACAAAATTCATTTTAAGAGAATAGTCAGCAATATGTGGAGATGCTGGAAATGGAAGTTGAGACTATCATGTTAAAAATAAAGATTATTTATTTCAACACAGAGTTAATTAAAAATGCTGAAATATGTAAATATTTTTTTAATACATCAACAAAACGGCTAATTGTTGCTGTTTATACAGATGTCTGAATGCTGGTTGTTCAATTGGGGTAGGGAGGCCAGTCATCATCTGACTCCAGATCTTCCAGGATCCTGTAAGTACCTGAAACCCCATTTGTTGCTTGGCTGCCTCTGGTTTATACCCTGATTTAAACTAATTTTAAATTAAGTCTTCCATGATACCAGGCATTGTTATGCACGTTGCTATTTTTCCTATGATGGGCCATGTCCCTTACATGATAAATGTGCAGTTTATTTCACAGGTTTTGCAAAGCAACTTTCAGGCAGTAAAGCCTCACTGACCCTTCTGACTTGGAAAGTATCTGAGCCAATTATGTAAAAGCTGAACATCTTTGCCAACTCTGTTACCCATCCAGCTCTTTCTGTAAACAGATTATCCAATTTTATACAGTTTCTGCACTGGGCACTTTTGGATGTGAGTTCACAGACTGAAATTCGGGGATTTTCTTCTCTTTCCAGCCACATAAAAATATTAATATCTTGAGAATGTATCACACAAACAATAAAAAAGATGTTACGAGGATGGTGCTAAGATGAATAGCACCCCTGAGATGTGTTGGTGTTTATTAATAATGGGCTCATTTCAAGCACTGAATATATTCATGTGTGACATGAAGTGCCCTAGCAGAAGGCTGCTGCCATGCAGAGCAGCCCACGCCTGTTGTCAGAGCAGGTGAAAAAATGGATTGGGCTGGTTAGATAAGGCTGCTTTCCAGAACCATCAGGAGACACACTAATTCAGTGCTTCCAATTTATTTGCAGATTCTGTTAGCTTAGTCCATTAATTCCAATGTGGATTAACAATTGCACTGAAATAGTAGATAAGGCAGCCTCATTTTTTGAAGTGCCCAGCACCCAAAACATTACTTGAAATCAATGGGTTATGGGAGTGCGCTTAGTACCTCTGAAAATTAAGTTCAAAATTAATTGTAGATGTAAAACCAGTGGCAAATAATTAGTTTGAGCATCCTTCTAATGAAGTCAGTGACCACATTTTTATTGATGTTATTTGGTATAAATCAAGCTCCCTATCAGGAGTATATCCAGTGATTTTAAAAAATGAACACTTTCCATCTCATTTAAAGATGCTCTGTAATGCATTCTTATACTTCACCATGTAGTGCCTTTATCAAGGAGACTTCTAAAATTTTCTGCATTAAGGCTAGTGCATACACCAAGCTGTTTCTGTTTACTTCTGCAAATAGATAAAAAAGCTATAAGCTCCTTTTAATAAGAAACTGATGCATATTATTAGAGTGCAGTAGTGTTGTTTTGAGACCCATTCTGCTTACAACAAATAGAAGGGATACATTAAAAAGGCCTTCCAGAATGATCAAAAATGTTGGTGAGAGATCAATGTGAGACACATTGGCACCATCTTATATGAAATCTACCACAAGACACGCACGTGTTTCAGTTGCTGCTTAGCCCTTACTCACCTGTCTGCACCAGCCCCAGCAGGAAAAGGTGATATGTGTTTTAAAGGAGTCTAAAGGAGTAGTTTTCTTACATTCCTCCTGAGCTGCATTCTTCAGGAGCAAAGCATGAAATTTAACCCTTGGATATGGAAAGGGTGTATTTCTAGTAGTGTCATAGAACTTCATATTTACAGAATCACAGAATCAATCCACAGGTTGGAAAAGGCCTCTGAAGTCATCAAGTCCAACCTCTTACCAAACACCACCATGCCATGTCCAATCTTTCTTTAAACACCTCCAGAGACATTGACTCTGCCACCTCCCTGGTCAGTCCATTGCAACACTTCATCAGCCTTTCTGTGAAGAAATTCCTCCTAATGTCCAACCTGTCATGTGACTTTTATGTGAGAAAAATATGTTAAGATCCGGTTGGGATAATGCAAAAGTCTCGAATTTCTCTTTCATATATACAATAATTCAAAATACATCAAGGAATACAAGTTTTAGCAAATTGGTTTTGGGCTTAAAATAATCACAAAAAATCTTTATCCAATTCCTTCTTACAGAGAAGTAGGCTGTCCTTTACATCTGAGCAGAGCAGGGCAGACTCTGTGATTGTTCAAGAGGAATTTGGAGTCTCAGGTACAGGAGCAAACAGCACCATTTTTAGAGGATCTCTAAAGCTTCTGTTAGACTTGTTTATCCAACACTCCTAATAAAAGCCCACACCAGTGGGAAACTCGTAGTGAAAGATTGTGCTCCTGCATTTTGTTATGTCCTGAGCAAAAGCTTTTTTTTCTTGGTCCTTGAAGTGCTCATTGCAGCACACTGCAGCAGCGTAAGGGACTTATTTATGGCTGGGGACTGGTCTGAAAAAAGAGGAAAAGGGTAGCAATCCTCTTTAGTTCCAAGGTGATGCCTTGTTAAATGCTGAGAAAATGTTACATGTTCACAGCTTGTCTGCTGGGTGTTTTCCACAGGAAGCTCACTCATGGCTGTTTAGGCATGGTGAGAAGTTG
The DNA here is from genome assembly GCA_013397975.1 of Machaerirhynchus nigripectus. Lineage (NCBI taxonomy): Eukaryota > Metazoa > Chordata > Aves > Passeriformes > Dicruridae > Machaerirhynchus > Machaerirhynchus nigripectus. The sequence goes on from VZRQ01005898.1 coordinate 195,410, forward strand.
CATAGTGTGTCATCTATTTGTACGACTGTACAGCATTTTTGCAGCCCCTGTGCTGACACACCTTGTGCTGCCTGGGGTAGACATGCCGAAAGTCTCCTCTTCCCCACAGAGCACCACAGAAACAGCCAAGAACAAGTAAAGCACAGCACCTTTTTGTCCCTTTTCAGGGCCCTGTGAGGTGCTTCTCCGGCCTTTTGTCCCTCTTCCTCCCTCAAAATGAGCCAACACCCCCCCCTCCTCCAAAAAAAATCCACCCCCAAAAGCCTCCAAAATAAAAAACACCCAACCCCCAAAAAACCTCACCCCACTCCCTCCAAAAAATCCCAGACTCTCAAGAAGGCATCTCTTAGAGGGAGTATAACAGTTGACTGAGTAAGTCGTCCTCATTCTCATTTGCAGTTTCTCTTTTTTCTTCTTTGTTTCCCTATTTTCCTTCATTTTAGGTTATCTTTAGCTTAATTAAAGTTAATTCAATAATTCAGATTACTTCATATTTTACAGTCCAATTCTATTTTTGCCTCATTTCAAAGGATAGCTTTAATTCTAGGAGTGAGAAAAATCAGAAAATGAGGCGTGTGTGACTACTCTTTCCCAGAGAAAGCAAACACCTCTGCTTATTATGGATCTAGGCATTCAGACGTTCACTTTTAAAATGTCTCCTTAGACTGTAAGAGCATTTTATACAAGGTAATTCAGACACCTTTCTGTAATGCAAGAGTCTGGCTAACATTAACATTCATGCAGCGATGACAGAACATATACTCTTCTGTATTTTGATTTTCATAGATACCTACTCTGTAAATATTCAGACTCTTCAAGTTGGGTGAATGTTATTAACTGTGTTTAAAGGATTGGATCTTTCACTTGTCTTCAATTTGGGGAAGAGGGAAAAGGAAAGTCATTGCTAACTTCCCAGTTTCAAGAGAGTTGAATCAGACATTGGCCTAGCACTTTCCCATGTGGCCACCAAAAAAGCACAGGCACAGAGAAGAAACACGTATCACCTTTCTTCTGTTGGCAGCTGAAAGCTTCATTTCTGAATAGCATGGGGGGAAAAAAAATCTGTGTCTTGAGTAATACTCAGCTATGTCTGTGTTGTATGGATTAGTCATACAAAACACATAGAGCACAAAAGCATTGGTGCACTGGGAAAACTGAATTTCTGTGCAAAGAAAACTCAGGTTATAGTTCACAATGTACAACAGTTTCATGGGAGAATGAACAGTGCAGATATCTGAGAAACAACTGGAGTGTAAAATATGTTTTAGAAATATCTATCCTGACATTGCTGGAGTAAGATGACCAGCAGCCCTGTTTCTGGCTAATTCTTTGCAGGACTTCTATGAGAATAACCATGCAAGTCTCTCTCCTTTTGGCTCTAAAGACAGCTTATCTATTTACTGCAGCTGAAAGTTCTGATTTAGAGGTGTCTTGCCTTTCTGCCTTCTGGGTTTTGTTGCTGGTATCTCAGTGCTCATTCTCATAAACTTGCTTCACCATTTGGTGGCCTAATACCCAGCATTTCAACAAAACAGTCCTCTACCCCAACATTATACCATAGAAAATATCTCAATATTAAAGAGCTCGAGCTCTAACAGTTGTATTTATCAGTGTATTTTCTAGTTCATTATACAAAATCAGATCCTTGAAAGAGCTCCCTCTCTACAGCATCTTTCTTCTCCATTCAGATCCCTCCCCCTCCACACACTCTTACATGTTTCACATAAGCCATGAAATAATTAACAGTTAAAATTTGCTGAATGACTTTGTGCTACTTCATGTAAAGCCAGCTGACTCACTTTTATGTGACTGATTTACCTGAAACTTAAATAAGAAGAATATTACATGTTAAAAAAACTCAACACTCTTCAAACAAGATCAAATAAAGCAGCTCTACTTTCAGTGGCCATCCTTTGTAGACTGTTTACAGAGAAACTTCTTGGTTATATAATCTGTCAATGAGATGTTTGCTTTTTTCCATAAATTTAATTAGGTTTTGATAGATTCATCAGTTTCCATCTAAATTATTTTTGGTGGATTCTAATTGGCTCCTGCTGTGGCTTGGCAGCCACATAACTGATCATATGCCTATTTAATCCACTCATGGGATATTTAACAAATTGTTAGCTATTTCACTGTGCACTGAAGTGTAGCTCTGCCAATTCTTTTTTCCTGTCACGCTACTGGGGCTATTATGACAGTCCATTATGTGATTTATTTTATGAAATAAATGTGAAGTGTTGCAAAAACAACAATACATCATAATCTTTACCCAAAATAAAATAAGGTCAAGAGACATCTCTTTGCTTGTACATGCAAAACACTAATACCTTTCTTTCCAATCTGTGGACAGTAGTTCACTCTTTCTGACATTAATGCACTAAGTAAGACATATTGCAGTGAAATAGTTATGTGATAATTCATTTTATCCTTCTAAAATAAGTACTTAATTGGGTAAGAGGAAAAGGAATAGGCCTATTTATCAGATGTTTCGGCTTGTCTACCTGGGGAAATAGCCTGGAATAGTTATTGCATACTAACTCTTCAGGAGGACATTCTTAATCCATAGTGAAAGTGCCCCTGTGTGTTTAGTTTAACCCACACTGGGAATGAGTAAAGACGGATTGTTGCACTTTGAATTCACCCCCTGCATTTATTCTGCAACAACTGCCCCACATAGACAATTTTTTAATGAAAGTAATGTAAGGAGTTCAGAAAAATAGCTGTAAAGCTTAGTTCATCTTTTATGCATTAAAATGCTCACTCTCCTCCCCAGGATTCAGCTTGCTAGGCAGGAATAGAGATTACTTGGAATGTGGAAAGATGTTTCAAATAGAAGTGCCTGAGGTATAGGTCTGTATGCTCCCTCTTTTCCCCCAACTGCCCAAATCATTTATCGTAGGTGGTGTTGATTCTTCTCTTTTCTAATTGTTTGGGGGGCTCAGGGGGGAGGGTTATTTTGGCTGGTTTGGTTTTGGTTTTTTGGGGGTTTTTTTTCTGTGTGATGTAGAGAAGAGTACACATGATGCTCTGGAATTTATGGTACTTGCTTCTGTTTTTCCTAGTAGAAGGTGAGCTGCTTGTGTGCTTGGTCTGCAGAACAGTCCCGCAATACTTCAGCTCCCTACTGGAGATGTGGCACTCACTCTTCCTTCTGCCAGCACAGAGAGACCTAGTCAGTGAAACAATGGTTTCTGGTCAGACCTGTCAGTGTGTAACTTTGGTTTTCGCTCTCTAAAATAAATCAGGGTAATGATGCCTGTAATATGGTGTGAAATTTTGAAAGACAAACATGATAGATGTGAAATCATAATAAATCACCCTCTCAGTAGAAATACCAAGTTTTCTCAAAATGTGGTAATTTCTGTGTGACACAATTCACATAATATCAGACTTGGGAAATCCATAACTCAGATATGAGAAAACAAGACAGAGCTGTCAATATGCTAGTTCAACAAAAGACATAAAGTAGTCAATCTTTGCTGTAATTCACATGCCATCAGAGACATACAGCAGCTTCTGCATATCCATGTTTTCTTAACAGACTGTAGTAGGTGAGTACACAACAAGTGCAGTAAAGCACTGTCAAACCAAACCATTCAGGATGACAGACCCCAGAGGATTAAGTCATGATGGCAAGGTCAGTGGGATGTGAAACTGGGCTAATGATGTCATGCCCTTGTCAGCTTGCATTGGCTAAACACGTTAAGGTTTACCAGCAAGCCCTATGGCTTAGCGAGCACTGCTAAAGGGAATTTCGACCTGAAATAGGTCAACATGAGCAGAATACAAATACTTGTGCTGCAAAGACTCTTGTTGAAAGCCTGGCACCGCTAAAGCCAACAGGAGCTTGGCCAGTGACCTCTGTGAGGCCGGGATTTTGCCCTTTGGCTTTTGCGGATATGACATTCAATTAAATCCCTCTGATTCTGTTCTGTAGATTGGGTTTCATCATATGTCATAAGACATTTGTAGATTGCAAGCTGTGTAGCAGGGAACAGCATCTCATTAAAGATTTGTACAGATACCAGATTAATGGGACTTGCAGGGCCACCTTACACATGCTGAAGAACAAAGCAATAAGAGAAAGCTCATCCGCAGTGCAAGAATGATCCTGCTGTAGGAATCAGCTACCTTTTATCATCTGGAAACAACTGCGCGGGATGCTCCGTGCAGCTGAGCAGAGCGGTGTGCGTAAGGGTAGAGGGAGCCACAGCCCGCTTCCCCTGTCAGAAAATATTATGCTGAGCAGGGCTCAGAGGGAGGAGATGTCTCCCAGCCGAGACTGAGCCACTGTGACGGTTGGCGCTCCAGGAGCCAGCCAAGTATTTCCAAAGGGGAAAGGGGCACTAAAAGAGGGCCTGGACAACAAGGCGGGGTGAAAGTGGGCTGCATCTCTTGGAGAGACAGAGATCAGTTGTGCGTCTTGTGCTTCAGATAAGCAACAAACCTTGAAACTCTTGTCTGCCTTGCAGAGGTGGTGATTGTGTCTTATAGCAGTTTGATTTGGTTTTGAACTCAAGGAATAGGTCATAAAGCTAGTTCCTTCAAACAGATTTTGTTTGTTGTGGGTTATTCTACTTCTAGGCATAGGCGTTGCTAGGTTTACCAACTGAGCAAAGGAAAAATACACCTCTATAGCCAGAGCCACAAAGGCCAATGAGCAAACATGCTGACCCTCAAGAGGCCATCAGCAGAGATTCTCAGACCATACAGAACCACGTTTGAAATGTTGTACAGGCAGTACCTCTCCCTGACATTTCATAGAAGTACAGGTCTGCCTAGCTCTGCTTAGCACATCTAAGGGCAGTAAAAGGGAAAGAGTAAAGGCAGTATATTTAGTCCTTCTTCAGTGTGTTCTGTTATCACACCTTTCAAAGCACACTTCTAAACTTCTCCAAATTTATTTTTAGAAACGTTTTGACTCAAAAACCTCAAAGTTCAGCACAACCCCAATGGCCAGTGGCTACGAAGAAGTTATAAATCTCTTCTGACACTCAGATCCAAGCTCAGATTCCAATACACTTTGGGTTTGGGGTTTTTTTAAACTGCAAATACACAATTTCAAAGAAGGTTAAGTATTTAAATTATACTTCATTATTTGCCTTTTTTAAAAAAAATTATCCTTTTTTTTTCTCCTAATGAGGTAAATAAAATAAGGTAGGAGGAGATGAAATTGAGTAATTCTAGAAAGGTGAGGTCAAAGTCTTAGATACATTCAGTCAACTAAAACTATAGAAAATTTTAGAAGTGCCCAGCAGGCTAGATGCCTTACTTCTGCTAATGTTAAAGATTATTTTACTGTCAAACTGCCAAAAGAATGGAAACTTGAAAGACGGGAAATAGAGTATTATTAGTGTCAGTGTCAGAAAATGTTAATGAGTGATATTATCACAAATGAAATCACAGGCAAGTAGCTAAGAGCAAGCAAGTTTCAGAGAAGGAAAACGTTCTACTTAACAAAAATTTGTCATTAAACTGTCTAGAGGTGCACATCATCTCTAATAATATTCATTTAAGAAAGAGAATTTCATGGAATACGGTGACCTCAAAAGGTAGTTAGAATTAGGGAAGAGTAATAATCTTCTAGTGAGAAGGCAGATGCTGCCAATCAGGAAAAAGCATGAGTAAAGAAAGGAACACAACAGGATTAAAAAGTACAATTTTGTTTGTTATTGCCTCAACTTTTCAGGCTGCCTATGAACAGGCCCATGAGACAGACCTGGGAAAGGGACACTGTGAAGTTCCTGGGACTGAAATGTGAATTTCCTTCTCTGAAACATGAAGAGCCGTATTTTGCTACTGACTTAACCCTCCTCCCAGTTTCTGTGCACATACAGATAAAGCTCCAAAGCCAGGAGTAACAGGGTAGATAACATGTTTCAACAAGACCAACTTGAGCAAAATTTGAATGATTGTGAATAGCCAAAAGCAAATAGGAAATTCTGGGAAATTTACTTACATTGTGAACAACCAGAAAGTAGCAGAAATAAAGGTATGAACAGGGAAGATTTCTAGGAATATCAACATTTCAGGCAGGGTAGAGAGCAACACAGAAGCTTTCTGACAACATGTGCAAGATGAAGCTACACAACAACCGAGGATTTTTGCCATCAGCAGGCAGAATAGAAGCATGCCCAACCTCAACACACCCCTAGCACAGAACAAGAGCCAGGAGATTATTTTAATTCACAACAGCCTCTATACCAGAAACTGAGCAGAGTAGCCAAGTTACCAACACTGTAATGCTTAAACAAAGGAGATACTAACGACCAGGAGTAGTCAAACTAACTGGGGCTGGGCAAGTACCAAACCAGAAGTACAAGAAGTTTAACAGCAAGTATCAGCCAGAAGCCAACACGGGGGTGCAAAGGAGTCTGTGGAAGAACAGTGGAGCAACCCACTGCCATGAGCATAGGTGAGCTTCAAGTCAGAGGTAAGCAGATGAGAGGAAAGGCATCCAAGTAGTTTCACCTAGCTAAAGAAAGAGAAGACTAAAATACTTCTTTTGTGAATTTTACAGAAGCAGCATGGCACACTTAAAAAGAAAAAGGCATCCAGTCATTTACCATAAAAAAATGTGTCAGAGAAAATGTAAAAATATTTTTACAGAAAAAAATCGGGTTATGCTGTATAACTGTTCTTATAGATGCGTATGTAGGACCAAAAGAGTAACAAATTTGGTGTAGAAGTATGTTCAGTTGCAAACCAATATATTTTCAGGATTATGAAAATCGATACGAATTTTCCCTTTTTTGCTGAAGTACAAATACAAAAAAAAAGATCAAAATGAATGCCTTCAGCAAAGTTCCCTTGTTCCTCATTTCAGGCCAGTAAAAAAGAGTTTGAAGAACCGTTTTCAGAGGGTGTAAAAACCTCATAATTAATCATTTCTTCAAACACATCAGGAGCAGGAAGCTATAGAGTTTGTAGGCCCATTAATTGATCAAAGTACAAAAGGAACTTTCAGAGAAGATAAAGCAGAGGAGGAAAATTAAATTATTTTTTACAGCCTTGAAGGAATTTGGGGAAATATCTGGGCTGGAACCTTTCTTCATGCATCAGAGCGGATATGTCAAAGGAACTATTTCAGAGTGAGTTCATTAGAAGTATCTATAAAAGAAATTGTCAAAATTAGGGTAAAAAACTATCAGGTCCAGGTGATTTAAAGGCTGACCTACTAAAGGAAGCTGCAAGGCATAAGAGCTGTCATTGCATTGCAGGAATGGAGGATGGCAAAAGTGGTGACAAATTTTTAGCATTTGCAAGATGTATCTGGAAAGCTGTAGCACCTCCTAGTTTGACAACTGTATCAGGAACATGGGTAGGACTTAAATCAGAGGATATTGGGAAAGTGCACCCTGGGGAAGGAGCTTTCAAAGAGGGGAGTCATGTCTTGCAAACCAGATAGAATTTTCTGAAGTCATCCAATAATAGAGCCAGTTAAGAACATGGGCACAAAAAGGCAGAGGAATGGCTGGGCTGGCTTTGCTAAGAATCCTGTCTCCAAAAGTGAATGCCTGGGAAAGAGAAGACAACCAGGACAGACGTACAGATGTTCCTTATGAGTACTCCTAAGGTTTCCAATCATTTTAGCTTCCATGAGCTCCTCAGACAGCCTTTATTTCTAGACATTTTGCAACCTTCAATGGATTTGTGATCTGTGAACTAGACCAGTCTGTCCCCAGAATCTACAAATACCAAATACTATCCACATTATGTGTGGCAATGAACTTTGAAACCTAACTACACATTGCATGAAGAATCATTTTCCTTTTTAAAAAAATTTTCTAAATACGCCTTATAGGAACATCCTTCAATGTCCCCCACTTCAGGTACAAGAAGAGATAGTGAACGAGCAATTCCCACTCTATCCTGCATGTACTGATTGGGATTTAATCTCTGGAATTCCTGAAAAGTATTTGACAATGCCCTTCACCAAACACTCTTCCTACCACAGAATAGGAAAGGAACTCCTCTGAGCGACAGGTAAAGAGTTAAGGTTTAGAAAATGAGGAGTAAGAATAAAAAACCAATTTTCTCAATGCAGAGAAGGTACCAGTGGAGTCTTACTGGGGTCTGTGATAAGTCTGCCCTGTTCAACACACTTCTAAATTACCTGGAGAAGGAGGTGAATAGTAAGATGGCTATGTTTTCTGTTGATAAGAATTTAGCTCGTGCAGAAAAAAAAAAAAAGGGAGAAAACTGCAGGAAACAAACCGACGGAATGATTAAGTGGCAGATGAAATTCAAAGCAGATAAATGTAAAGTAGCATGTACAAGAAAAACAATCCTAACTTTAAATACATGGTGACAGTCTTTAAATTAGCATTCAGGAATAAGATCTTGGAAATATAATAGACAGTCTATGAAAGTGTCGGCTCAATGCTCAGGAGTAATAAAAAAAAAAGAGTAAATTGAATAGGAGGAATTATTAAGAAGGGAAAAAAGAAAGGAGAGAAAGAACATCATCTCATGTTGCATAGATGTGGGGCTACCACACCTTGAATACTGTGGGCAGTTCTGGTCCACCCATCTCCATAGTGTAGAGCAGGTCTGAAAGGGGTTCAGAGGTAGAGTACTAGGATGACAAAGGTATCAAGTGGTTTCTGCATCTGAAGTGATTAAATAGATCAGGCTTTTTCAGTCTGAAAAGAGGTAATGAGAAGGCTATGAAATCACAAGTGTATGGCAAACATAAACAAGGATCTTGTGTTCATTGGCTTTTCTAGTGCAAGAATCAGAAAGCACCGAAGAAAGACAAAAGATGGCAAACTCAAAACAAAGAAAAGAAATAAAGCACACGATCAGCTGCAAAAAGTCTTTCCATAGGCTTTCACCAGAGTTTCCCAGGCTTCACAGAGTGATGAGTCAAAAGAGGATAAGTAAAAAATCAATCCAGATCTATTAAATACGGAGAAAAAATGTGTAGTCTGGGAGAAATGGATCATCAGAAGTTGAGATATTATGCTGGGGAAGGGTTTATGGCTTCCCTGGCTTTGTACTCCTCTCAACGCATCAACAGATGGCTGCTATCAGAGAGAAGATAATGGATTGAACTAATATTTTGGCTGTACAGGATTAGACTTGCTCATGTGCTCAGTCAATACACTCCAGCTTTTAAGATTCACAGTTAGTAAAGTACTTTTATTTTTTAGTCTAGTACAGTAAACCCATTTGGTGTGGGCCACACTGACAGACAGTGAGCATAGAACCCCACTGGACTATGACAGTGATGGTACTTTTTCACTGGCACTTTATAGTTTCACACTTGAAAACTGAAAGATCAGTTGTGAAAGAAATAAGTGAACAAAGTGACACAGGAGAACTGCTTCAACAGGTCTAACTGTAGCATGTCTTCAAGTGTTCATGGCCGCTGGAGATGGCCAGTTGTGTTGACCCTGGCATTCTGATTTAGGTGCAAACGGAGTTCATGTCTTTCACTGAAGACGTAGTGGTGGACACAGTGGTGGTGCTGGGTTCATGGTGACGCTTACTTGATGATCCTAAAGCTCTTTTCCAACCTTAACAATTCCATGATTCTACAATACTCCTCAATTTTAACTACATCAGATATCAAGAGGGTAGCTTAAATTTTGGTTTATCACTTTTTAGTAACCACAGAGTGCCAGTTACAGAGCTCGGGGTTCAAACCTTGCTCTGCTTCTACTGAATTCAGTAATACTGGCTGGAACTATTTCACGGCATTGATGCCACAGTCCTGGTTCTTTTCTGGAGTTCCAGCTGGGAGGAACAGCCAAGGGTTTTGTAAATGGGCACATCAATGGCAGAGGTACAGAGAGCCTGGGAACAGGTCAGGGATTATACAGCATTTTCATAGTAACAGGCATGACTGAGACACACATGGGAATAACCCTTCTTAATGTCTTCCCCACCAAAGAAATTAAGAGCTACAAAATGTGCCTGGGTTTGCTTTGCTTTCCTGCACAGCGTATGATGGAGGAGGCACTGCTCTTTGTGCCAGTGGAAAAGTGGGGACTGGCTGGGAAGGGTTCAGGATCAGGACGGCAGTGCTCACAAGGGTCTGGCACATGCACCTGTGTGCACACACATCCCCAGCAAGGAGGGAACAGCGACCAGGCTGCTCCCCCTGCGGGGCAGAGGGCACTCCCCACCACCCAACCCCGTGCTGGGAAATGCCTCAGGCTGGGCAGAACCTCTGTACTGATTTACTGTGTATTTACTGTACCTACTTACAGAATATCTAGAGTACTTTCTTAACCTTAATTGCACAGAGGAGAGGAACAGCCCATTAAACTGGGATCAACAAGATTGCAGACAGAATTTAAGACATAGTCCTACTTTAAACACTATGTGCAAAGTCATCCTACCTGACATCTCCAGGCTAGTTTGACCATCCAAGGACCATCCTCATCACAAAGACAGCACTGCTTCAAGTTTTAAGGGTTACAGTGCCCCAGCAGCTCCAATTACCTTCAGCTACAGTTAGTGTTAAGCACTCCAAAAATCAGAGCCTTAAGGGCTTGATGTTGGTTGGTTTTACCTGAGATGCAGCTGAAAATGCTCAGCCCATTTATCCCATCAGTGGGAAAAGACACTGAAGTGGTTTGAAAATGAGGGGAAACTTTGCTAAAGCTTCTTGCTAGCATCTTAGCAAACTTCCCAAACAGGAATTTAAGAATGCAAACAACTCATGGCTCAAAACTGGCAGTATATAAGTCTCAAGAAAAAATGAAATAATGTAAGAAATCGCCATGTCTTTGCCAGATAATTTAAAAAACGTCCTGCAAATTGTTCTGACATGTTTTTGAACTTACATTTTATTTTATGAATTGATGTTAAACTGTGACCCTTTGCTGGGCCATTTGCAAATAGGAAGATTGTCACATTAAATCATTCTGAAATACAGCCACATTTACATTCCAATTTTAGTCTGCATTTTCCTAGTGATGCAGACAAAATAAGAGTTTTCTTTAACTGAAGTGACCCCTCAGAATGCTAATGAACACTTGATTGAGTTTGGACATTTTTGTAATTCTGATGTTCTTATTTTGTTGACAAAAAAAAAAAGAAAACCAAGGATACAGCTGACCTCCTTGAATGTCCTCCTGTTCCATGGAAGGAAGTACACAGGAAACAGTTTTGGAGTTTGTTTTGCTTTTTTTTTAATTACAAAGGTTGTTTCACTTGTCTGGATATTGACAGAAGGTGATAGAACAAAATAGGAATGAGCAAGGTTTTCATGTCTTTGTGTTCATATTTTGCCCACTAGCAGAATATTTTTCTGAGAGCACAGGCTGTGCTGAATTTAGAAAGCAGAATTGTAGTTTGGTCATTGCTGTAGTGACATAAAGTTGGCGTTCCTTTTCACTCTCTATGACTACCAGAAAGGTGGTTGTAGCCAGGAGGGGTCAGCCTCTTCTCCCAGGTGACCACTGACAGGACACAGCCTCAAGCTGCACCAAGGGTAGTTTAGGCTAGATATTGGAAGAAAATGCTTCACAGAAAGAGTGGTTCAGCTTTGGAATGGGCTTCCCAGGGAGGTGGTTGAGTCACCATCCCTGGAGGTGTTTAAAAAAAGACTTAATGAGGCCATGGTTTAGCTGATAAGGTAATGTTAGGTCACAGGTTGGACTTGATCTCAAAGGTCTTTTCTAACCTAGTTCATTCTGTGATTCTGTGATTCCTTTCTTTTTAAGGCAGACTTCACAATAAACAGAAGCAGAAAATATGAAGGTTTTTCAGCACAGTGTTTTGTCCTTACCACTTGACAGATTTTGTTTTCAGCAAAAACAGTGATTAGGACAAATGCTTCCACTTGCATTATATGCAGTAATGCACACTCCTGCAGAGCAGAGCAAGGTGCAGCATAAGAACAGGGGCTTGTGCTCCAGCTTTGCACAGCTGCTGCCCACCCTGGGCAGCAGATGAGAGCTCATCCAGTGTGTTTGCCTTCCACACAGCACAGCCAGCTCAATCCCAGCTGCTCCTCCTGCCAGAGCACTCATTTCTCCACCATGACACTGCCAAACTCCTCTCTCCTGTCTCCAAAACTCAAGGTGTATAACCAAAGATGTAATACTACACAATCAACACAAATGAGTATTAAACAAACCTTAAGAGTGATGAAATGCAACTAACGTGCAAGTATGTTATTCTCCAGAGTTTGTCGAGACAAGAGTCATGTCCAGGGTGGATGGTGTCCCGAGACAAAACGGAGAAGAGTCAAGCACCTAGGAGAGGGAAACAAATTGTTGACACCACAGTTGTCTTGAGCAATGGTGACTGGTGAGCATCAGGCCAGGAGGCCTACTGGAAAACTCCTGGAGCCCCAGATATCTCTTTCAGTCTTTAAGCAAAACAGCCATGTTATCATCCTCTTTCGGGAGAGCATGATCCTTAAGCTTTTTGTTAGAAATTTCAAAACAGAGTATTGTTATGACAAATATTTTTCTTTGTTTTAGCATTTCCAATCAAAGTTTGGGCATTAAACAATTTTAAAAAATGGAAGAACAGACAAAAACAAAATGGTTCTTGTCAGTATTTCAACTATCTCAAATGTTGATTGGAAAGGAATATAGAATCAAAGAATCATAGAACCGTAGAATCATAGAATATGCTGAGTTGGAAGGGACCCATCAGGATAATCGGTTCCAACTCCTGGCCTTGTGCAGGACAATCCCAAGAATCACACCATGTGCCTGAGAGCGTCCAAATCTTTTTTTGGACTCTGTCAAGCTTCATGCTGTGACCACTTCCCTGGGGAGCTGTTCCAGTGATCAACCACCCCTGGGTGAAATATCTTTTCACATCCAACCTAAACCTCCCCTGGCACAACTTCAGGACATTCCCTTGAGTCCTGTCACTGGTCACCACAGAGGAGAGATCAGTGCCTCTCCCTCCTCTTCTCCTTGTGAGGTTGTTGAAGACCACAATGAGGTCTCCCCTCAGTCTCCTCTTCTCCAGGCTGAACGGAGCAAGTGACCTCAGCCTCTCCCCATACAGCTTCACCTCCAGATCGTTCACTATGTTCGTGGTCCTCCTTTGGATGCTCTTTAATGGTTTAATGTATTTCTTGTATTGTGGGGCCCAAAACTGCCCCCAGGACTCGAGGTGAGGCCACCCCAGCACAGAGCAGAGCGGGACAATCCCCTCCCTTGCCCGGCTGGTGATGCTGTCCCTGATGCCCCCAGGACACGCTTGGCCCTCCTGGCTGCCAGGGCACTGCTGACTCCTGTTCAACTTGCCATGGACCAGGACCCCCAGGTCCCTTTCCACAGGGCTGCTCTCCATGCCCAGAGACGGACGTTGAGTAGAAAAACCTGTCGTGAGGGCAGCAAAAGCAGATCTGAATAAACAAGAGCTGACACAGAAACTTCACTCTATTGCCTAACCAGTGTTACAGATTCAAAAAGCTGAGATCTTTCTCTTTGTCATGTCCTTGTATCTCCCTGTTTAATTCGGAAGTAGAAGTCATAAAAAAAACCAGACAGATGTTATTTCACTTCCCCGCAATTAAAGGACAAGTGAATCTTTGTGGGAAACCTGCCTCTTGAGCTGCCAGCTACTGATGTGACAGGCAGAGAAGCTCCCCTGAGATTTAAATACATATCGACAAAGTTTTGCTAACTGTCCAAACACAGCATTTAAGTGACTGCTGATATTATGCAGAGGTTTTCAGCTGTAAGAATAGTCTCAGTTAAAAAGGGGAAAAATAAAAAACCAAAGCAAAACAAAGGCAAAAATAAAACCAAAAGAAAAAGAAAAAGAAAAAGAAAAAGAAAAAGAAAAAGAAAAAGAAAAAGAAAAAGAAAAAGAAAAAGAAAACAACTACAACTTTTCCATGATTAACATTTTCTTCAGGCTATAAGATATGACAATGTGGAAAATGCAAAATGCTTTGCCTCCTTACTTAATAAGTCATCTTGCATTAAAACAAGGATTAAAACAAGGAGAGCACTTAGCATTTTACCAACAGAGAAGTGTGCTAGAACAAGGTATTCCTATAGCAAACCATTCTCAGGGCAGCAGAGGAAGGGCTTGCTGGCATCAGCAGGCTCAGCTGTTAGCTCTGCACAGACATTAACAAACGTGTGCAGCCTACTACAGGTAATTAAATGTTGAAAGGCTTATTTTGGAGAGCAAAGCCTGCTAATTCTCTGCCTTGAAAATATGCTTGTAACAATGACAGGTCTTTTTTTAGTTCTAGCTTCATGTTAGCATGAAGTACAAGGTTATATCACACTTCAATTGATTAAATGCTGATCGCCCTGGTGGACAGATTTGATTATATTGCAAGTGTGAGCCTGGAGACAGCAATTAGTATTTTCATCCTCGTTCTGCATCTCCAGTTCCACATTTAGATCATGAACAGAGCCTTTCAGTCTTCTTAATTTATTTTTACAAGAGATCACAGATCCACAGCTGTTTGGCAGGAGATACAGAAGAAGGTGCATTTTGAAATGTATGCCCTTAATTATTAAGGCATTTCTTGTTTTGGTGACCTCGATCCTTGTTCAACTTATCTGTAGTCACAGTCAGCAATAGCTGTGGAAGAAATGGAGCAAAGACAGCTAAACTGTTTAGGCAGCAGCATTAATGCTGACTTTGATGGCTTTCTTCACCTGTTCACTTTCTTCTATTTAAAATTGTCATGTGGCTGGCAAAGCACTCAGGAAAGTTTACATTTGTCCAGTCGTGATTTTCAGGACACAGATTTTTGTCCTTGACTTTTATTCTTTTGTCTTGCAGGGACACAGACACAAAACCAGGCTGTGAATTGTATGCTAACCTCATGTTAATAAGAGATAAGAATAGGCTGTAACATCCAGGCTATCTCTACAAAATATTTCAGTGCCTAGTACCCAGTAATGCACAGTGTAGATGCAATTTAAAGTGGTGACAGGAAGAAAAAAATATTTAAATAATTTTATAAGTAGCATGATTGTAAGTCGTCCCCAAAAAGGATCAAAGAATTGCTGACCAAAAGGTAATATGCATAATTAGTAAGTAATTTATCAACCTCAGTAGATTTACTTAAATGCCACAGGTGGAACAACAAACTAAAATATAATTCTTGGGATACCACAGGAGTGCACTTCTTTCCTCCAGTATTTTCTTCCAACCAGTTTGGGGCTTTGAGTGCAGAACATTGGGTCATTTCCATATTTCCCAGGCAACAACTCCTACCTGACTGGCAACAGTGATCTGTCTTGACTGAGTTGTAGCCTCAAGAGAAATGTCTTCTGGATTTCCAACATCTACATTGATATCAAAATCTCCCTCTAATGATTGCTTAAGATCTTAAAATATTCATTTCAGAGATAGCTTTCCTGAAGGTGATTTTTCTTTATTGAAAACATCAGCTGGAAATCACAAAACAGGTTTGAATATTACCTAACAGATTCTCGTTTTAAAAAGTCATGTCAGCAATGTGCCACAGTCCTAATTACTGCAGAGAAATTAGCAAAGAATTATATGCAAATAAATGAAGATAATCAACCTTATTAGCACATTTTGCTAGTCAATCATTTCACTTGCTTTAGGCTATGTGACAGTATTGATATGGGAGAATCAGCTAAAAAAAGGCCAAGATAACTTTATCATGTGTGTACCCATCATTTGCATGAACATTTCAAAAGTAGTGTTGAGCCCCACGGTGTCAAACTGGGCTGGCTCTGGTAATTCATATTACCTACATTATGAGTATGGTTTGATATGAAAAGTGGGGTTGGCAGATCAATATACCATGTTTTTGTCTTCTTCTAGTGCATGTCTATACAGTTAAGATATTTCTATGTTGGGTTTTTGCTTCAGGCAGTATTGGTTACTGGGACTGTCTGGTTTAAGTGTTGCTGCCTAAATGTTTCTATCGTTTCAGGATGCAAGACTTGGAGAAATCTGTTGTTTTACCAGCCTTAAAATTTCTGATGGCAGAAGAGACAAATCTGGTGCTGCCATGTTTTGACACAATGGATGGTTCCTGCTTCTGAGCTGCATTTTTTTTGGCCTGTGATAAATCTCACCAGTTCTTGCTGGTTTTTTTAATTTCTGGGAAGAAGAATGTGGTTTGTTCCTGTTGGGTGGAGACTTCTCACAGCACAGTTTCCAAGAATTCGCTTTTCTCTGATCTTGCTCAAACTGCTCCAATGACTGGGAGGGCACTGTCCCCTCAGCATGACTCACAGCCTCCAGGACACCCAGCCAAGGCAGATTTGCCTTTCGTGGGTGTTCTGGGCTTGGTGCTGAAGTGGAGATTACTCAACGGCCAGAGGAAGGAGAAAGAGAGGAACCTGTTTCCTGGGAAAACTGAGGCTTGATGCTGGAGGAGAAAAAGATACTGGCTGCCCAAATGGAAGGGGCCTGAGCCAGAGGGAAAAGCAGTGTGCAGCAAAAAGAGCATGTGACTAACTGGTGAAAGAGGAGTAACTGGGAGTTCAGGAGAGCAGGAGCCAAGTAGAGAGAGAGCTTGGGTGGTGGGAGATGCAACTCACTGCTCAGAGAGGCCCTGGGACTGTGGGCAAAGTGGGAGCAGCAGCAGCAAGGTAAGCCGAGGCAGGCACACAGGAGCAGTGCCAGGCAGGCAGGCTGTGGGCAGCAGCAGAGATGCCTGGACAGTAATCCTGCTGACACTTGCTTTTTTGTTCACCACAAGTACTTGCTCACTTCATTGCTCTCCAGAGATTTGCTCTCCCCATCTGCAGGACCAGGTTCTTGGGGACTGTGGTTCAAGGGAATGACTGCAGGATTTAAACATGCATACTTAAAAAGACAATACAAATGGAAGGCTTCGACTGTGGTACACACACATACTCAGCTATTATTTTAGGACTGTCTCTCTCACTGCGCCAATACTAGCAAATTAAACAGTTCAAAGGAGCATCCCCAGGCACTGGAGCTGTCAGAGTCGCCTCCAACCCAAGGCTGGCCTGTGCCACCTCCTGCTCTCTCAAACCATTCCTGGATGCATTTTGGGAGTTAGCACAGCCTGGGTTCCTTCCCATCACGTGTGACACCTTACCCCAAGGCCTGAGGGAATTTAGTAGAGGTGGGTCAGCTGCCCTCTGGGTCCAGGTACCATCCTAGGCACACTCAGCTGACAAGTTCTGACACAGCTTTTATACAACACTGCAGTCAACTTCCTATTCATCATTCCTCATGCTTGGTGGGGATTTCATTATTATTGTGTGGTTTTTATGTATGTTGTTTTAGAAGATAAAAAATTCCAACGGCTAATTTTTCTCAGGTTTGCCTAGCTCTAATTAAGCTCCTAAAAGCTGGCTCAGATTGAGCATCCTCAGAAATTCTTACAGGTATTGGAATGTGAAAACATAGTATGTAGTGATGTATCGTACAGCTCCAGAATGGTGTCACCCTTACAGTAGTAAGGACTGTTTCTTACTATGTTTTCTATTATTTCTAATATTGGCTCAAATCATTGTCATAACTGCAAAGAATTGTGATGTTCACTCTTGTCTTTGTAGGTTGGATCCTCCTACCCATGACTCAGGTCTATACTTGGAAGATTCCTTTGTTCGTAGGAGCTCTGAATTCATTCATTCATTCATTTGGGCACCTCCTCATGAATTCGTCCCTTGTAATGTTCCTCCATTTTTTTCCAATGGGCCACAACTTCAGGTATTGAAATACTGAACTACTGAATACTACTTCTCACCTGTGAAATAAGAATGACTCTATTTGTGCAGTTTATAGATTATAAATAACAGAGGAGTCACTGTTTTCATAGCCTGCAGAATCACCATGTATATATGCAATGTATAGTGTTTCTAATACTGCAGATATGGAAAGGCAAGATTCTTCATTATATTAGAGCAGGTCTTCCCTGAGGCATTTTTAATTTATTTCACCTCATTATTCCATTAATGAAATTTTTAGTTGTTTCTGGATTAAAAAAAATTGTTAGGTGTGGCAACATTTTTTTCTGCCATTCGGTGATATTTCATCTTTTCATTCATCAGACTGTTAAGAAAAATATTTCTCTCTATATATCTTTTGTCAATTCAAAGAAGCTGATTTTAATCATATTTTTTCTAGCATAAATCACAAATTAAAAGCGTATGACTGAATACGAGAAGAATCAGGATACCTTGTACTTCTTTTTATGTGGGAAAATGACATGAAATTTGGAAAAAGAAAATAAGTATATACTTATATGCTACATAAGATATGACCACAATCATATGCTGGGTCTTTATTTTTCCTACTTCTCCTCTTTCTAGACATAGTTAATAATTTATATACAATAAATTGCATTTACATAGCAGATTCACTGGGCACATTTAAATTCTAAATAATTGCCTTGAACAACTAACAAAATGCTATAGTAAGAACAAAGTAGATGAACTACTCAGAGCATCTTCAAATCCTTGAAAAGGAGACTTATTTATGCCAACTGACGGATTAAGGTAATTACAGTACCAGTACACAACTCCCATACCAAAGGAAAGTGTATTTTTAAATGAAGCTAAGTGACTGTATAGGCTATTAGGATCATTTTATGTTGCCGCTGTAGCTGAGACAACATCTCACAACAACTTAGATTTATATGTCTAATAATGGTCTGCTTTGTTTAATACATATTTTTTCTAAATTGGTGTGGCCTTTCTATTTGCTAATGTAGATTGGTGGCAACATGTTTTTTTTAGCAGAGAGGCTGTGCTCCATAACATTGTTTGTGCAGACTGTGCAACGTTAGCCCACTAAGTGTTTACTATATGGGGCACTAAAAGTCAGATTTATGCCACATCTTTAGAGGTGGTAGTCAACTGCAGTTGCTATTACAACAATTCAATTTTTGTATAATACACACTAAACCTCCATTGAGAATGGTTTTATACTCTTTTAATGCACTCCATATGCTGAAAGAAATAGTCTGAGATTATGGGAGGCTTATGGTAGACACTGGCTGAACTTCTTGTTTTCATTCAGAAACCCCAGAGGCCCGTAACAGCCCAGTGCCAGCATCACACCCCAGCTCAGGGGCTGGCTGCCACCTCTCTTCACCATCACATGTAGGCCTGCACAGAGGTGGTGCAGGCCAAAAGAGATTTAAAGTCACCATCCAGCCTTCTCTGGACCACTGTTTCTCATATCTTTGCCTCTCCTGCCCAGTCTCCCATTCATCTCACACATTTCTTGTGTTTTCTTCCCACGCCACAGTTTTGGACTATCCAAAATAAAAAACTGCAGCGAAGAAACTTTTCCTCTTATACTTCTGCTCTTTCTCTTTACTGGCATATTTTTTTATATATATGCATAATTATGGATCTATGCTATCTTTCTTACCAATAGTCCTCCAAGGCCAGAAATAATTTTATGTAACTTAATAATGTGTTTGGCAGTAAAGGAATATAAAATACCATTTTATATTGAAAGTGAAATTTTGAAAGGAAACAAGCCAGAAAAATATCAAAGTTATAGATGGACTCAGTATCTCAGTTACTGACTTCAGAAAATCAAAAGGTAGTCAACATGTCCCTGTACAGAGGAGGGCAAATGTACCCCTATGCTGAGCAGATATGCAGAGAGCTATGTATCAAACTTAAGAAGCAGTTTCTCATGCAGGCGACCATGTGAAATTTACAGGCAGGGACAGTTACGAACTGGTTTGTGAGGCAGGCTTTGTTCCCAGAAGAAGGGAATTGCCTGTGCTGATGGAGCAGGTTGGATAAAAGTAACAACTGATGCCCGAAAGATAGGCCAGAAATAAATCCCCACAGACCGATGTCTAGAGAGCAGGTATTTGTTTATTGCAGCACTGGTGGTGAGGGGGATTTCTCCTCCTAACTCACTCACGTTTGTCAAGTGCTGTGGTACATTTATACAGTAAATTATGCTTAATGTTGCATATGTCATTACAGCATCACTGCATACGCGCTGGAAATAATTTACATAGGATGATCTCACAGGTATTAGATAATTTTTTGTACTGCGCTTGTACTTCCCCAATTTGGGGGTCCTTGAGGGTCTTTGATGAAGGCTTCTAAAGTCTTCTTTGCTCTTGAACTTTTCAACTTTGTCTTCGACACATGCATAGTTATGGTGCTCCTTGGTCCATCTGGTCTTAACCGGTCTAAGTTCTTTGTTTTGTGGCTAACTGGCTTGCTCTTGCCAATTTCTCATTAATACTACACTTATCTATCTGTGAAACTATACACCTGGTGAGTTTTTTTCTCTCCTTTTGTCTATTCAGCATTTAAGCAAGTAGTTAACCATATACTGGCCATTACATTGTATAAAAAAAGTTATATCAGGTTATATAAATATCAAAAGTTATGATTATCAGGTTATATAAGGTATAAAAGTTATGATTCAGGTTATATACGTATCAGGTTAGATAGGTATAAAAGCTCTGATTCAGGATACATAAGTAAAAACTATAATTCTGGCTATATAAATATAAAAAGATATGCTTCAGGTTATATTGATAAGAAGTCATGATTTAGGTTATATTGATATTAGGTTACATAGATGTCTTATAACTCAAACTAAATTAGCATCTTGTAACTGTAATCTAGGTTATATAGGCATCACTTCACCTAGGACAGGTCACAAGAAATGGAGCAATATAAAGTCCTCCAGACCTGGGGGGAACAGTATCACCTCTAACAGTGCAGCATAAATCCAGCTTTTAGTTCCCAATACAGTAAGTAGTTGGTGACTAATTTCGTTCAGGTTCCATCAACAGACAGCCATGAATCTACAGCAGAAAATATGAAAGCCCCAAAAATATACCTGATTTTATATATTGGGCAAAACAATACACCAACAGTCATGGACAATCCTGAAGAGCATCATTCAAGGACCAAGAAGAGCCTGGCTGCAGTATCCCAGAAATATCAGAGCTAAGACAGCAAAGATTTAGAAGAACCAGAAATGAAAATTGCAATAGTCAAATCATGTGGTGGTTTGGACATGGTTAAAGATTTCAAGAGAGCAACAGCCAGCACAGGTCTGGGTAAAGCAACTCACAACCCATCAGGCAGAGTTGAGAGAAAGGCAGACAATGTCAAAGCCAACTCAAGATATCTGCGTGAAGAATGCAGTAGAAGACTCATTTAAGGGAAATAATTATATCCCAGAGAAGAAAACAGTAAAGAAAACAAACAAAAATGTTTAAGGGCAGAAGAAGTTCTTTCTGAAGGTAAGATTGTGGTGTAGTCTGGGAAGTGACACGGTTAATAGCAGAGGGAGGACTGGGTTGAAGAGGGACACAACTCTGCTGTTCAAAAAACAGTTGGAGCAGTACATTTGGAGACCACTCTGAGCAACATTAAATTGAATGACATTCCCCAGAGACAGTGAACCTTAGTGAAAAAGCCTGGATGTAACTCACTTAGAAAAACAGTGTGCAAATAAATAAATGTTCCCGGAAGAAACAACATTACCACTGGAATTAACTTATGTGAAATTTGTCAAGTTAAATGCTCCAGTGATACCGGTTTCACCATATGTTTGTAATCTTTTTCTTTCAGAGCAGCTGGTATTTTTGTAGGATGTTCAGGTCATGCCCCTATTGTCTAACCATGACTAGCAACATTAAAACATTTCCCAACGAAATAAAGTCTGAAAGCTCTTTCTTAACTAGCTGCACATTATTTTGTTTCTTTCTCTTTGTTTTTCAGATGCGGTTCAGTAAAGTGTGGACTCTTTTTTATGAAATCAATCCCTCTTTAAACAATTAAATTTTTTTTTAAGCATAATCACTTTGCTGAGAATGTGACTGGGAATTGAAGACATCATTATCAATGTTTTGCAGGGAAATTAAAGTGGGTGAGAAGAAATGGGTTACAGTGGGTGTTGTTGCTGTAACAGTGCTGGGAAGGCCAGGCAGCCTCTGTACAGCGATGTGGGCTTTTGGCTGCTGCAGTTAATAAAGAGGGACCTGACAGACTGGCATGACAGCTCCTTCCCTCTTGTCAAGAAATTGCTATACACTATCATCAGTGACTGGGAAGAAAATGTAAAGTTTATCCTGCAGCTCAGAGAAATCGGTGAGTAGTAAAGAATGGGGACATGTCAGTAATGCAGAGTGAGAGAGGTTGATCAATTTATAAAGCAGATGGTATCAGACAACACACATTCTGAAAATGGCCAAAGCAAAATTATACACCTAAAAATAAGAATGGTGGCTTGTATTATGCATTAATATTCTCAGTAAAATAGTTGCTCTGCAGGCAACATTGTGTATAACTGATTGAACATGAGCTCCAAGCAGTGTACTGTCATCTGAAGTTATTTTTGGATTGATAAACACATACATACCTGTGAGTCTGTGGAAGTCTTTGGCAGGAATAACTTTAAACTTTATTCCTTATCTAGACATATTTGAGGGGTTTTTGCAGCTCTCTCCACGATCAAATGGAAGTTACTTGGTGGCTACAGTCCAGCCGTTACGTTGCATCTAAAGGTTTTGACCATACCTGCATGCTGCATGACAAATTTCGTGGGCCCCAAGGTGGAAGTGACCTTTTTGTGCCCTGCACATGCATATGGGTCTGGAGGACTGCTGAAATGGCAAAGCTGGCAAAGCCAGAGCTAGTGCCCTGCAGTTACCAGCACAAGTCCAGAAACTGTTCCCTGCATCAGACTGGCACAGCAGCAACAGCTCTGCCACGAGACAGGCTTTGTGGTGGAGTAACACAGCTAAGGAACACGCAGATCTCTTGTGGACCAGCAGATACGTCAATTCAATGGTTTTATCTCAAACAGTCCATCTTTTGCTACACTGTTTCTGTTAGCACATTGTTTGCTTGAACAGGCAGACCCACTCTAGCCCCTTCTGTTCTCATATTCCAGCTATTGCTCATCTCTAATCTTATTTTTTATGCCTCTCAGCTGCTTAATGGGAGCCAAAAACATGCCCTGCAGTGAGGTGCCACAAAAACTGTGGATACAGCTCTCGCTGGGTCCATGGAGAGGCAGGGGAGACAGCTTGGAAAGTTTTCCAGGAGCTGCTGGCAGTGGCAGCATGGGTCCTACATGGATCTCCTCAACCCCCTGTCACACCAGGGCTGTCCCAGCATCTGTGCCAGCCTGGGCACCAGACCACGCTGCTGCCTCCAGTGCAGAGCAGCCAGGGACACCTGGACAGCAGGGAGGAGGTGACTGGAGAAGGGGCGTAAAGCTCCAGTCATTTTGGTGTGTATCCATTGGGCAGGGCTTATCTAAAACCACTGCCAGTCCTTCCCTGGGGAAATGCCTGGAAAGAAATCAGGAGGTGCCAAACAAATGTTCTTGCACAGGGTCCCCTGCAATCATCGGTTTGTAAAAACATCCACGGTCTGTAAAGGGGACAGGTGACAGGTTATCTTTGCCCCCCAAACTGTTTTCCTCTGCAGTGGTAACTGCCTGCCCAAGTTCATTGTGCACATCTTTACACTGACACCCCCACATTCTCTGGTCAGAAAAAGGCAGAGTTTACCCCAAAGCTGTGCCAGATGGAACCACCACTGACGTTGCTCTGCCTTGAGACCTGTGATGGCTGTGAACTCCAGAACCTCCTTTCCAGGGAGGCAATGTGTTTCCATCCCTCTGCTTGCCCCTGAGGCTTGTTGAGGAATTCCCATCTCCTCTGAGCAAACCAACCCTGGCAGGAGATAAAGTCCAGTTCTAAAGACATACCGCCTTGTGTTACAAGCAGTGAAAATCAATGAAACTTGTCCTCAGTCATTTAGACAGCCTGTGTAGTCTCGCGATTTTTCTCTGAACGACATTCCTAAATTCCTCTCTGGGTCTAACTGACAGCATTTTGGGGTTTGCTATTTCACAGTGAGTATTTCCACATGGACAGGAACAGGGAGTGGTCTCCACCGCTCCTTCAGGGGAGCAGTCAGGGTGTCAATTCTCGTGCCCAGCTCTCTGCCTCTCCATCGTCCTCCCTGCAAAGCCAGAAAGCTCCCAGGAGCGGCGGAGGTCGGGGTTAATACTCCACCCAGAGGGGTGGGCTGTAGCCCCAGAGCCCCCAGGCACAGCGCTGCTCCTCTGGGGCCGCGGCAGCTGCCTGGCTTCTCTCTCCAGAGTTCAGAGCAGCGTCCAAGGAAAGCACACCACGGCAGCGGCGGACACTGCCGGCGATGGTCTCCAGCACGGCCTCCTTCGCTCGCTGTTGGCGGGGCCGGCAGCTGCGGCCCAGCTGTCTCGCTCTGACCCCAAAAACAGGCAGCACAGTAAGCGCCGAGCCTCTTTTTGGACCACACAGGCAGTAATCTGGAAATGACGCATCTTTTTCTGGACATAGCCCTTCAGCAGAAGAGAAAAAATCCCTCTCCTTGTCCAGGCTCATCCTCGACCTGGTGTCTGGCTTCATTGCATTCAACATGATAACAGACATCTGGCTGAATTTCTCTTCCCATCTGGGCTGTTCCTGTGGTTTCCCTGCCCCTGACATTTCCTTCCTCTCCTACTTTACAAGGAATTCCTATAATCCTTTCTACATGTTTTTTCAGAATGAACAAGAATTAATGAGCACCTGTCTCCGTACTCTGCCTGTAACTATCTTTCAGCTTAATAGGCCTGGTGCTTCCGGTACCCAGTTGAGGGGGAAATTAAATAGAAACATGACATACCAGAATCTTGAGGTATCACACAGAAATTACAAATGCTAAATGGGTGAAAAAGTCTAACTTTCCTATGGGGAAGGCAAAGCATATTCTCTTTGCTAATTCTTGGGGGATTATTTGAACGTGTTAGCCTTTAGGAAGCACTGAAGATATAATTAAGTTTTTTTTCTTCTCTCTAAAGAAGAGCTCAGATTTTCTAGACAGTATATTAAAAACAGAGAATGAACTATTTTATTTATTTTTTTAAGATTGCTACGAAAGGATATTTTGGTAATACAACTGAGAATATAGGATGTAATATTTAGGGGTTTTTCTGGTATGTTACATAGTCTGAGCATCTGGAAGTTATATTTAGGGAACTGAGTGATATATGAAAATAAAGGAAAATGCATGCAACATGGCATCGGGGAACAGCCAAAGACTAGAAAGGCTTCACGAATTCAGCACAGAAAAGAAAGGTGACTGTGGTTTCTAACCTGCAAGATTAGCAATAAGGATTTAGTGATCTGGATGTTCTTGAGACCATTATATGAGCACACAGACAAAATGAAAGATACTTTGAGCTACAGCTCCCATTTAGGAAACCCTAAAATTAGCTACAGTATATCTGAGGTGCTGAGTGTATCTCACAGACCACTGAGCAGGTCTGTAATTAACTTTGGTTCTTTGAGTGCTAAAGGACACGTGATTGATTACCATTCAGACAACAGGCCTATAAAATGCAGCTCTGTCATGGATATATAAATATATAATGCTTCCTGCTAATTCTAATTCAGCTAGGCAGTTATTATTTGGATTGCTCAGTTTTGGAAAACACTATTTTTAATTTCAGATTTTAATATTAGGATACACTGGATAAAAGTACTCTGGAGAATGAAAGTTAGCAGCAAGTGCTGAAGACACAAGGCAAAGCTCAGGGATTTCCATTCATAATCCTGACTCCAATCAAAGAATATTTTGGGGAATCCTCTCAAACCAGATCTGGCTAAGAGCCAGAAGGTGGTATGGCCCAAGGTTGCCTGACTCTCCACCCAGGCTTGTGTCTCCAGTGCAAAAGAGGCAATGGGCTGAGGTGAGGGACCCTTCTGCCACATCTGCTAAGCATCACTTGAACACCTGGTGAGTTGGAAAGTCCCCAGAAAGGCTCCCAGAGCTGAAAGTGGCTGGAAACAACTTCAGCAGAGTCCTGGAGCAGCCCATTGACAGGAAAAATCTGAGGGAATGTTTTAACTCCTTGTTGTTAGACAGCATTGAAAGTCTTACTGTATTTCAAACCAAAAAAAAGTTCTTTAGCAAAAGGGACAAAATATTGAGGTTTCAATTCACTTTACTGAGCTTAGTCCCATTAAATTATAAACAGTTGCTGAGAAAGGTTCACAGCTCTTCAGCACAGAAATCTTATCTCATTTATATTACCACTAGGTGGCTCAAAATGAAAGCAAAAAATACACCACTGCTCAATCCATGACCAGAATGAACACACACGACTTAAAGACTACTACAAGCTGTCTCATAATTGTCATTCTTCAAAATTTTCTATAAATCATCAAGTTCCCCAGGTTAGTGATAAATACTCACTTGAGAGAGCAGAGCTCTCATAGCCTCAGACGTGTTGTAGCTCTTAAAAACAGATGCTGCTTGTGAACGCGTGGGAGAGCAACTTCCAAAAGAATAATTTGTATTTCTCTCCTTCTTAAAACCAATTGCTATTGAATGAAGTTACCAAGTGACACAGAGTGATAGAAGATGTTCAAATGCATCTAAAGAACAGCATTATCACATTATTATATTTTAATTTATTTTAACAAATCATCTGAACAAGTAACTTGTTTTGTTTCATAGTGATTGCCTTTATTTATAACAGCACCTTATGACTTGAGGTTTAGCTTTCCATTACACATTGGTTTAGATTAAGGACAAAGCTTGCAAATCAAACCCATCCTTACTTGAAAGTAACTTACTGATAGGCGAGACTCCTGGGTATAGATATATATCTGCAATCAATCACACCTGCTGGCTTAACGGCACTTTGCTCTTTCCAGGTCAAGTAAAATAAATAGAAGGGACAGTTTCTGTAGAACTTCAAGAGGCAGATTATGTTATCTGCTACCTTACAGCCAACCATTATCCTACCACTGACATGAATTGCCTCCTATTGAAGATAATGGGACTTGTTAAATAGGAGGGTGTCAGAGAGAGTGAGAGAGTGACATAAAAAGGATTTCTACCTTCTCATAACTCAAATACAGTTAGTGTTGCATACAAATCTCCCATTTATTACATGAGGCAAGACAGGGTGTGAGCCACAATGAGTATCTCCTCACAACCATCCTCATATTTCCCATGCAAATAAAACACTCTCACAGAAGCTGTAATCTGGGCAATTAAAATACTCTTGGACAATAAGCATGCTTTCATGTGGTGGCTCACTGATGAAGATTTTGGTACCTGTGTGTGATCATCAGGGCTATAACTGAGAACTACTGAAAGAAACAAGTCTCCAAGGACACAATATCCAGGCTGATACCAGATTCCCACCTATAGAGTCTTCCTTGGCATCTCTAGAAAAATACAGCATGTGCTTGTTTTATTCCTCTTTCCTGTTTGACCAGGCTAATTCAGACCTAGAGCACCATTGTGTCAGAAGCAGAGATGAAGCTGAGGGCCCTAAAACCTGCATCAGGCTGCAGAACCTCAATTGGATGTTTTCTTGGGCGAGGGAAGCTCTCTGGAGCACACACAAACACACCTCCAGCCTTGGAATAAAAAGAACTCTGCCTAACTGTCCTACTAAAATAATGTAAGGAGCTTGTCTTTTCCCTCCTACAGAGAAAGACATTCAGAGAACAGCAATGCCAACATGAAGGAAACACTGAATAACACCCCTCCCTTACAACAGACCCCTCAATTGGAGGCATCAGTCTGTTCAATCAGATACACCTTCAAAATCCTCACAAGTGCTTTGCAAGTTGCCTCTGGGGACAACGCCCCACTTTCTACCTGAGTTGTCCTCACAGTGCACACCAACTTCATCCCCCAGGCTCAGAGACACAGCACATTCACATACTCTGGGTCCTGGAACAAAGACCCTGCCCAAAGATACCCCAGATGGCTCTGAACACGACACCCTGCTCCACAGCAGAGGTTAGAGGCAATAAGGTAGGAATGACTCTTCCTTTAGAGATGCTGGGCTATCCACATTGCTTTATTTACCCTGCCGAAGTATTTCCCTGGCATTTTTCCTTTAGAGTGAAATTTAGCACTGGCAAAATGCAACAGAGCTTAACCTCCGTAGTACAAACCTTGTAGCAACGTCATAGGAGGCAAGTGCAGACCTTGCGCAAACCTGTTACAACAGGTAACAAACTACAAGATGTAGCAACTTGCTACAAGAAATAACAAGTCCTACATGATACTTGTTTTTACAAGCTCTTAAATGCCTTTCATAGCTCTCATGTTTGAGAAACCTCTCCAACAGCCCTTGCTGGCGATGTCACTGGCTGTCCCCCAGATCCATAGAGGCAGGCGTGGGGTGTTCCGGGCTGCACACCAAAGCAGCATGCAGGAAAACCATATATCCTCCACACAGTGACTGTATTTTTTGGCTTCCAGCATACACATCTAAAAACTCTCATCTCTTCAGCAGTATCTTGACAACAAATAGCATATGCTGGTCTTGTTTTGTATGCTATTCTTTTCTTGAACTTCCATTCCACATGTCCTATGTGTGTACATGCACACACTCAGGTTTGCTGTACTTTTTTGTTGTCCACGTGCTCACCAGTGCTGGAGCTGCTGTTGATGGAAGATCTGTCTCCTTTTGATGCACTGCACACTGGGGCACTGCCCAGCACCCTGCTCCTGATGCAGAGCCCACTTCAAAGTCCCTTTTCTGGTTTTCAAAACCTCCATGCCTACTTATGCCTAGAATGACAAATGATTTGTCCTTATGAAAACAAAACAAGGCAATAAATCCCACACTAATTTTCTGAACTATAGGAGCAAAGTTGGGACCAGGAAAGGCTGAACCTTCAGACAAGGTCCAAAACAAAGTAGAAATAGATACTAACTGCACCAGATCCAAACACAATCCGAAACCCACCCCCGTGCTTTCACTGCTGGAGCTGGTTCCCAGACCAGGTCACATTGCTGCTTCCCAACATGAGTCTGGTTCTTGTGGCTGAGTATGAAGGCAGACCCCTGTCTTAAAAAGCTTTTGAGTACAGAGAAACAGCATTATGGTAGATACAGATGCTGGCTGTAACCCACAAGATTCCTTCTGAAATGTGTGTGTCTGGCCTGTAATATTTGCAAAACTAAGCCTTTACTCTGCAGTTAAGTTGTATACGGGCTGCACAGACATTCAGGATATTGTCCTTGCTGTCAGGTGCTAGACATCTCTGGAGCTCTAGACCATAGTTTCTGAAACCATAAACTGTTGCACATAGGTAAAACCTTATAAAATGAAGGCCTTGTTGCCTTTGTAAAATCATGGCTCAGGCCTGTTACTTCAGCTAAGTAGAAAAGGACTGTGAGAAAGAGACACAGCTGAATTAGGGGTAGAAAAACATGCTGCGTGACCATCGCGTGTGTATCGTGGTGTATGGCAGTGGGTTGAATTATGTTTGTTGTGCTTTAAAACTATGTAAACTGATAACCGGCTAACTGCTTTAAAAGGCTGGGTTTTTGCTGTAAAGGGGCTCTCCTTTGCACCTGCCTGGGGACTCCATGTCATCCATATCGCAACATTAAACCTCTCTGCAACATATCCGTGACTTATAGGATGAAGAAGCTGCTCTTGGAAAGTCTTCCTGCCTGGAGGCCAGCAGGACCACCACCTACAGCAGAAGGAGAACAAAGCGGTGAAGGAAAGGATGGAGGATTAGTTTAGGCAAAGATAGTCTGAAGGTTTGACTGGAATTAAGAGTTGCAGGGCTAAGTAAAAACTCTCAGCATTTTGTGTAAAGACTGGTTGGTTTAGATGTGTCTCTCTCTGAGCCCTTCTAGTGAGTGTTAGGGGTAGGTCTGTGGAAAGTAAATATCCTGCCATAGGCCTGACCTATCTGGGAGAGAAAAGTGCTGTAGTTGATGGTTCCTCAGCCTGGTACCAAACTGGCTGGACTTTCCCACATCCAGCTGACTGCCCTGTCCATGGCGTGGACAGTCTGCCCACTGTGGGCAGATGTGTCTGCTCTGCTGGAAAGGACAAGGAATGCCCTGGTGCTCTCCTCAAACCCCTCCCACTCTGAGGAAGGAGGATGAATAGCAAAATGAGAGAAAATACATGGGAAAATAAGGTTCATGGCTTACAACCTTATCTTTTTTTTTCCTTTTTCTTTTTATTTTCCTTTCTCTGTTCTTTCTTTTTCTTGTTTCCAAGAGAAGGAGTAAGCAAGTATTTACCATCACTCTTTTCTAAAAAGGGGAATATCTGTTCCTACAGTGCCACCTTCAGTCCTCTTTTGCTTATGGTCTTAATTTTACCTAGACTGTTTAATTTTCTGAAGTTCTATTACTTCTGTTAGTGAAGGCCCAAACAAAAGCATTTCTATGTGTTTCTCTTTGACAGTAGCTCATGTTGCTAAAACACAATACTCTTCAGATCCAGGAGGTAATATCTGAACATTTCTGAACAGTGGTAATTGAGTCTCTTTCATTGGAACACTTTCTGGACTGACAATGCAATCAGTTTTTTGCTGAGAAGGTAATGGGTAAGTAGGAGTAGGGGGGGTACATTCAACCAGTGTATTGCTAAGAAGGAGGGGTTTTACCCAGACAAGTGTGGTAGGTTCAGCATATGCTGTATATAAGACATGGCCCTATGGATATGGATGTCTATGGTGATTATAAGAATTAACACAAGTAATAACAAATACAGGTGCTTCTGCCAGAGGATCAAACAATGCAATTATCGAATTATGGCAAACATACACTGGCAAGGACATGTGCAACTTCACATTTTGCTGAATATATTTATCCTACAAATTAGTAAATTTTATACCCAGACCGTTCAGTGCAACTATAGCAACTGTTTTGTAAACAAATGCATAAATAGAATCTGCAAGGGGATATCTATTCTATAGCTATACTTAAGTCAAAGAGGTACTGCATTAATGTTTCCAGGATATAAAGCTGGTGTCACACTCTTCTCCACACCACATACTGACAAAGAGGATCTGTCATTACCTTCTCAGAAAACAGAATTTTTTGAAGTTCGTTAAATGGGAATGTTCATGTCAGCACTTGTGCTGTGCTCACAGGGTCTTGTTCCCAGGCATTGCAGGTGATGTTGCATGTTCAGAGTCTGCATCAGAAGCCATGGCTGACAGCGACCACCTGGCCTTCAAGAGGCCACAATATAAGGAAAGCAGAAGTTCCCGCTTCAAAGCAGAGCCTCACTGGAGGGTTTTGTGCCCAGTGCTGACCATTGCCAGAGCCTCTGTCTTCCCTGGTGTGATGAAAGGAGCCACCTCTTCAACACCCTGGGCTCTCAGAGGCAGAACAAATGTTCTCTCATAGTCCTGTGGTGGCATGAGCGGCTGAGGCCAGGGCTGTCAGACTCCCCCAGCCAAGCACCAAGGGTGAGGGTGAAAAGGAGTTGTTGTTCACTCACCTGTGAAGAAAGGAGGTGGCAGGAGCTTTCCAAGGAAGCTGGAAAGGGAAAGGGCTGCAGCCCCATACCTTGGGAATTCATAAGGACAGAGAAGAGAGAAGTCCAGGGGATGCTGGTTTGGTAGCTGGCTACGAGAACTGCCTTTGTTTTATGTTGTGTGTCTACATACGTGTGTGTGTGTGTGTGTGTGTGTGTGTGTGTGTGTATTATGGATGTACATTTATTCAGAGTGCAAAAATGGCTCCTGGTTCTTGCCAGAAACAAAGGCGGGATTCAGTCAGAGATTGAGGTATCTAAACTTAAGCACCTAATTGCAAACCTTTAATTGTGAGCTGGGCATCTCAGTTCCTACTGTAGTCAGTAGAGATCAACCTTGATTCAGCTGCAAAGCATTGGTGTCTGATAACATTAAGATGCCCTGGAGTTTTTCGGCTGGCCTCCAGCTGCTGCTCCAGAGGACCTAATGTCTCCTGTAGGTCCTGTGTCACATCTGCAAGCCCCATCTTGATGTCTAAGGTAGCCTCAGGCTTCTCAGAGCTACCACTTACCACTTGGTAAGAGGGCAACCGAATGGATCTTCTCAGTGTTTACCTCCCTCTGGGCAGACTCAGCCTCCAGACCCCACCATCCCCTCTGAATATCCCTCCCCTGAGATTTGCAGACTGGATCTTCACCATCATTAATGGGAGCTCAGAAATCTCATCTACAAATACACTGGATGACTAATTTTACTGTCCCAGGCTGAGTCCTGCCCAAAGTGTTTGTCACTTGGCAACGCACAATCTAGCTCATGACTCAGTTCCATAAGGAAGCTCTAAAAATCCAGTTGCAGCATGCACAGGGGAAGGGTCTCGCCTTCCCCATCTCCCAAGGGATCTATGCTGCCAAGTGAGGGTGCTGGGGACCACTGCTGCAACTAAGGTCCAGGGAGAGAGTGAGCCTGAGATGAGCAGAGTGAGAAGGAAGGCAGGGGCTGCTGCCCGTCCTGGCTTCAGGGAATCCCCTGGGGGCTCAGCCAGCAGGGTTTTGTTTGCTTCCAGCTCTAGGAAAGCTCTGGGGAAGCAGTGGGACCAGCTGGGAATCCAGAGGTCCAGGCAAGTAAAAAAGGCTCTTTAGGTGTCTTTGCTACTGGCAATCACGAACAGGCAAGAGGGGCCAGTTAGGCAGAGTGACGGTAGGTCACATAGATAGCACCTCTCTTGCTGACAGTGCCTAAAGCACTGCAGGATAGGAGATCCTGAGGACACTCAGTGCTGCTTTGTGTGGACACATCTGGGGCATGTGGGATGTATGGTAAACACCCAAATGTGGATGGGAACTCCAGCTTGGGGTGCCTTCCTGGGTCTGTCCCCTGGAGCACTCTGATAAAGCAGTACACACATGGCCAGTGAGACTGTGACTTCAAAGCTCATGCATGCAGGTTTGTTCTGGGTAATAAATTCATGCCTTACTTGTCTCCTGCCTTGAAGCTAACATAGCTGTGTTCATGTTCAAATGAATGTGACATACTCTGATTTACATTTACTAGCATTTTATGCCTACCCTACCCAGCATAAGTGGTTGAAAATGGTTTCTGGCACTGTTAGTTCAGACCTTAAATGTAACTGCATCAAAGCCAACTTCTTCTAATGGACTGAAACACTGAAGTACTTATTTTAATTTAAATAATTTAGAAAATGAACCGAGAAATGGAAGCTCTTCACACAAATGCAGCACATATTGCCAGAAGAGATGCCAAGGCTCAGTTGTTTCCTCCCAGCAGTGAGAGCCAATGCACCAGGGGACATGGCCCCAAATGTGTGTCCGTAATCCCTGGATTTCAGTCCCTACCACAGCTTCCCAAGCACAATTCTATGTTTTATCCCATCATGTTGTAAGGAAATTACTTCACATGGATTCTAGCAGTGATTTCTTGAAGAAGCTAAGATTTCTGCCTGCCAGTAAAAAAGGAGTTTCCCACAGTATATTACTACCAATGTTCCACACTTAGGGTGGGGCTCCTAAAAAGTGCATCTAACTATCATCAGCTTCCAGAGGAGCGACCTTTCTCTTTGTTTGCTTCTCTGTACCATAAAAAAAAGTAGAACAGATTATTGTTTGTTTCCATCTCCAAAATAATGTCATCAAAATATCCACATATTTGCTATGAAAGTGGAGTTCTGTTCTAATATTTTTATCTAAAACATGAGAATAACAAAGTGTCATTCATAGATGGCATCTGGTGTGAACTATTTTAAGACCATATTTAGAAAAGGGACTGAAATGTCTCTATCTACTGCTTTAAGGCTCTCTCATTGACAAAAGGTTTATTTGCATTTATTCTGCCAAGTACATTCTGAACTCCACAGTACAAAACCCCTGCCTGTTAATTGACGTGGTATTTGAGCTTCACATTAATATCCTCCTGATTGTTCTCCTGACAGGACTTTAATGAACCAAACAGAACAGCTTTGCCTGGGAGGAAACTCATAAAACATGAATTGGAGAGCTAGTCCATAAATAGAAGTAGCTCAGATAGTCTATCCAGTCCATCACAGTATTAATGAAGTTCTCATCCAGGAAAAATGAGCGCACCCACTTCCTGCTGGAGACATTCATCCACCTTCAACTCAGCCCACTTGCTTCTTGGAACTGACATTAGTTCTAAACCAAACTGATGATCTGAAGCAGGGTGAATGCTTGAGCTTCATTTGATTTTGGGTTTTTTTCCAAGAAGGGGAATAACGACACGGTGGGAGAACATAAGCCAAAAGTTATTTCCTTAATTTCTCAGTAAAAAGTAAAATAACTAGAGTAAACACAGGCAAATCCATTTAAGCACAAAAGCAAGGCATCCCAGGAGAGCACAAACGAGAGCTTATATAAGAGACATTACACACCTCATTATGGAATTCAAAATATTTGACAAGGCAAAGCCTGTTGAGATCTGTAAATAAAGTATGAATGTTGGTGCTTCAAGGCAAAAAACGAGAACAAGCAGATACCAAAGGATACAAAGGTGAGTTTAAGCTCCTCCATTTAAAATCTTTTGAAACACTCTAGAGGCTCCCAGGTTTTTCAGTGACATCCTGTTCATTCAGTGCAGCAAAATGCTGAGCAAGTAAGAAGCAAACCCGATTGCTCAGAGTGTAGAAACACTGCAATAAAACGATTACCTTGGTATGTTAAGTGTCACTGTAGAACATAAAGCTATTTGGCTGGTGCTTAAATGAATGCAAAAGGAATTTATTAACATTTTTATGAAGAATAAATGCATTCTTGCTTATAATTTAGCAGCAAGGTGATATTGATAAAGGTCTAATGGATGGAAGTGTTGCATCACTGAAACTTGTTTGTGCAAGGTTGCTAAAACAGGCTGTGCAGTCCTTAGTTCTGGAAGAAAATCTGCTCACTTTGGTGAGATGGCAAAGGTCTGCATCCCTTCCACTTCTATACACATTCAAAGCTCGGAAAACCCAGCTATCTCAGCAAGGAGAAACAGCAGCACACTCAAGAATAGCACACTTACACCCCTGCTACAGCCTGGTGTTGTCATTCCCAAAGACACCACAAACAGGTTCTAATCTCTTGAAATGTAATCAAAACTGAGTTTCAAGAGAGATTAGCTGAAAGCTCAGCTCAAGGGCACTTTTTGAAGGTGAAGGGCTCAACAAAACTCCCTTGCTTGCAAAATTCGAACCTGCTGCAACGTAATATGAGCACCAATTTTAAAGCACTGACATGACAAACTAACTGATGAAACTGCCTGTTTCAATATTAGTAGAAAAAAACAGGCCATATCT
The DNA here is from genome assembly GCA_013397975.1 of Machaerirhynchus nigripectus. Taxonomy (NCBI): domain Eukaryota; kingdom Metazoa; phylum Chordata; class Aves; order Passeriformes; family Dicruridae; genus Machaerirhynchus; species Machaerirhynchus nigripectus. Next base: position 230,368 of record VZRQ01005898.1, read on the forward strand.
TTACTTGTAACAGAGTTTTTGCGTTTCAATTTTTAAAAGTACATGTTTGTCTAGCAGAACATAACTTAGTGTTCTATTTCTGTACCAATCAGAGTATCAGACAACAGAGCGCTAACGGTAGATCAGCACATTATCAGATACTGCACGGATTTACCTTAATGTAAGAACTTTACATTACACTCACACAGTTAATCCATTTGGACCATTAGCAATCTAATGTTTCTCGAATCATCATGCTTTTACAAGAGGTTACCACTAATTCTAATGCTGAAATTAAGCACACTCACAGCCCTCTAGAAAAAGGAAAATAATTTAGTACTCTCATAATACAAATACTAAAATAGTATTATAAAATAATATCTAAATTAAAAAAACCTTTGGTGTTATATTGGTACACAGTACAGACTTACTGTACTTTGTCTATCTTCTGTGCAATAGCAACCAAAGAAACATTCCCTGCAAAGCCTGTTATAGTTATATAAAGACAAATATAGAAAGATATATGCACTGGGCAGCAGAATAAATAGAAAAAACAATTTTGCTCCAGAAAGTCTGTGAGAGAAGTGCTTGAATGTCACTGCTAACTTGGATTTGGAAGCCCAGCTCATCCCTCTTGACACAGGTCAAACAGCTCAGGACTTTGACCCTGGTGGGAGAAGCAAGTGAGTATACGTTGGACAGATTGGTTTGTCCTCCTTCTTTCCTTCCCCAAGGCAAGCAAACATCAGAAAAAGTTTCATCCTATCATGAGATCAGAAGACTACATACAGAGGAGAGAAAGTTTCACCAAAAAGCCACTCTCTTTGGTCTCAGCAGCAACTGCATGTAAAAGGCTTGACTGCAGTCCGAGTATATAACTGAGCTGTCGATTCAGAAGGGGGACTATCTCTGTATTCCCTCCTGTAACAGCACCTACAGTTAAACTGGTCACAGGACTTTGCATACAGCATTTCTCCTAAGATAGAGCCTCATACATATCCACTCCACAAACTTTAACAATTTCAGAAATCAGCCACATATGCATGGTTTGATACAACAGACCAAAGGCATAAATTTAAAACCAAACCCGCAAGTCATTCGTTACAGGCAGCCAGGCACCCTCCTCCTGGTTTGGCTTGAGTCTCCTCCAGGTTTGGCAGACCAGGACTGTCAGTCCTGGGGCCTCATCCACATCACTCCAGTGCCAATTCATCACAGTTTTGCTCTAGAGGATAGTCACATGCTCTGGTTTGTTGTGAGTTCCTTTCCTAAAAGCTTGTCTGATTCAATCTGCCTTTGACTCTGAACAACCATTGAACTGATGCCTTTAGAAAATTATCCACATTCACTCTTATGCCTCCTTTCTGAGTGGTACTAGGGAATTAATCCCTTACTGATTATGTTTATACTTCTTTTTTCTTGTATGCATTACCTCATAACTATTGACATTGAATTTCATGTGCCATTTCATTAATCAGTCATCTCTGCAAATCTGCTCAAGTAACTTCACATCAGACTACTCTGAGAAAATATTCTGGTTAAACATCTGCATTGCTGTCCCTCATTTAATCTTTCAAATTTTCTTGCCATATCCTTTATGTCTTAAATGGCATAGCCATAAGCCCAAATCAGGTGATATCCCACAAATAACCTCCTATTTTCTCCAACATACAGCCATGGGACACTTGAACACGAAGCAGGCTCAGTCAGAGTCCTCCTCCAAAATCCTGTGCCCTACTCACTCCTCCCCACTGTGCAGTGTCCCTGCCCTTTGCAATGTGCCCTCCTGCAGGCTGAGACCCTCCTTCTCCTGGGTGCCATGGGGTGCAAACCAGGGGGACACAGCAGGGCGAGCTGAGGCCCAGAGCCCTCACCAACACATTAAAACTACACCCATGACATTTCCAACCAGCAGCATGAGGTGACAGTGGCAAAAGCTGGCCCAGGCCAGCCACACAACATCTTTGAAAGAGAGAGGAGCACTTCACTCTGACTGTCCCTATGTCTCTGTCCTTAGGGATATCTTTGGTATCAGGTCCTTGTTTTTTTGTCTTGGGCCATCGATGAAGAAAAGGATCCAGGGAAAGAGCCTCCTTATGAGTGAGAAAGTTGCTCCTTCCATCTCCCACTGTCTTTCCAATTCTATCAGCTGTCTTGGTATGGATGTCAGACTCCTTAATCCATAGTCTTTCAGATTATTCTTCAATCCCTTTTTTGAAGACTGGTGTCCCATTTGCAGCCTTCCATTATTTTTTCTTTAAGTGTTTGAAGCTGTACCTCAAACAGGACAATTGCAGTTACTCAAAGCTCCTGCATGAATTTGTTCTGGTCCTGGGAAGAGGTTAGATTCAGTTTGCTGGTTTATTTCAGTCAGTTTCTCATACTCATCTCCTGCAAAGAATGACTCCAGCGGGAGCCTCGCTGACCTCTCCTGTAACCAGCACTAATAGAAACACATGATTTAGCTCTGCTGCAAGGTCCTGTCTTCATAGGGTGCCTTTTCTACACCTTCATCATGCATTGGTCCAGTTGACTTTCTAGTCAACTTTCTCTTTTGATGTTTTTGATGCAGATTTACAGCAGCTTTCACACCTTTAAACTACCTCCCCCTCAAAAACCCTCTCTGGCCTACTTTACTGCAGAGGGACACTTGGTATCGTAGGTTTATGATCTTTCCCATTTTTCTGGTTTGGATAAGGCTTCTACATTTTTAAAAATGCCTTTGATTTCATTTAGCAGTTTCCACTGCCTTGATGTTTGATCATGACAACATTTTGTTTTCCTTTCAGTCCTTTAAAAACTCTTTCATGGTAGGTGGAACACATTCACTACATGCTTCTAAAATGGTGTTCTGGAGCAGTCTCCACACACATTTTCCTGGTTTATTTAATCCCCTGGTTTCCTAAGTACTATCCTACTGATTTATTGCAGTTCTGCTTTCCAAAAATCCTAAGTCAGCTGCACATATCATCTCAGATTTTTATTGTTTAAGAACAGAAGAGCTACACTAATTTGAAAACCTATCTTCTTATGGGAATGACCCCAGCAGCATGGACTCTTATCAGAGGATCATAGTGAAGTCAATGGACCAGCATGAGATAGAGCTTTGAGGAGCAGAACCCTGAACATTTTTCCCCTTAAATATTTGAGATTTTTTTCATGTTGTCTTTTGTGCCTTCATTGTCTGCCTACCTCCCACTTGATTTTGGATATTTGCACACCATAATAATCATTTGAATTTAAATGGCATAAATTAGGCACAGCCTTTTTATTCAAACCTATGGAATACTTATTCTTTAGGAATTTTAATTAAAAAGTTGTTATAGAAAAGAAAGACACGTAATTAAGAATGAAATTTAATCTCTTTAAAGAATAAACCTGTTTTCCATACACTACTGATGTGCCTACTACACACAACCTGAATTACTTCTCTCAAATAACTATTTAAAGAGCTCATTAATTGTCATCTCCTCAGCGTACAAAAGCTTGCTGTGGAGTGAAAGAAAGGTTTGTTGAGGCCTGCCTTTCAGTCCTGTGACTCATTCCCTAATGTGCATGAAGGCAATGGCCACCTGAGCTGTTGCACAAATAGAGGGTAGCAACATCCTACAGCAGAATGTGAACGTTGAGGTGTTCAGTTTTGCCTCTTGGGGTGCTGACTTTAAGAACCTCGCCTGTCAAAGATAAGAGGGAATTCTTATCTCCCGAGTCTGGAGGGAACACAGGACTGAGGCTGTATCTGAACTCCCAACGCCCTCAGGTCCCAGGTGACTCCAGTGGGAAGAGGGTGAGTTGTAGCTCAGGTCCCCTTTGGCCCACAGGCTCCAATCACCTTCCTGCAGAAATCCAGACCCTGCGGAGGGACAGTGCACACTTGGATCTTCATTCAGTGGAATGCTGGGACACACTAGGGCATATAGGTAGTCCCAGATTCTGCAAGACATTCTCAGGTACTGTGCTTGTGACCTAGCCTGAGCACAGGATCAAAGATAGGTTGGGGCTGCTCTACTTCACATCACACTGCTACAGCACAACCTGGAGTATCACCCACCCAGCATGCAGGAAAAGGAGCTCAAATCTGATACACCCTGCCCCAGGCAGGAGGTACCTGTCACTGCAGGGGGAGCAGAGTCACTCCAGCAGCTCAAGAACACACAGTGAGCTTGTGCTGAAAGTGGTCCTAACACACTGTGTGGCTTCTCCAGGTCAATAAATCCTGCATGCATGACCCACTCTCCTGATTTTCTTACCACAGTGGTGTAACTATGAAGTGATTTGCCTGAATTCAGTGAAAGCTGAAACAGATAAGCCAGAAGAACTGAAAAGTGACTTCCTTCATAAGCTTTAATTGACCTTTCCTCCATGCAGCTGATGGCTCCCATGGGCTTTGTAGTGTGTTGTTGGTTGTCGTTTTTCTGTGAGCTGTCCTTCATGGTGGTCTCTGTCTTCTCCTATTGTTTCAACAGAAGCAGAGTCAAATCCTGTCTGCTGGTTCCCACCTTTCTTTGGAAAATAAAATCTGAAATAACAGCCAATGTCCCAGTGACTAGGTGTAGCAACCAGCAAATTTCAAGGCCTGTTTCAAAATTAACACTGAAACCAGAACAACCACCTCAAGAGCAGGCATGTAGGTCCAACTGCATAGGAGAGGTTTGCTTCCTTCTTCACAGATGTGTAAAGGTGGCTCACGTCAACCAGGTGTGTGACCCCATCAACTGTGACACAATAGATTTTCAGGTGTATGGTCAGATTCCCAAGAGTCCCCATGAATCTGGGCTTCAGCTCGCAATGACACCTGCTATTCAAAAAGGAAATGGTTTCAGCTGCTCACACAAGGCAGTACCAAAAGTGTGCCAAAGGGGATTACAGAAAATGTCACTACAATCCTGCACATACCTCAGGTCCCTCTCAAGTAGGTTTTGTTTGTTTCTTTTGAAATTTATCTCAGTCTTCTACAGAGATAAGAATGGGAGACAACATTACCAGGAGCTGGTGATTTTGTTCAGTTTAAGGTCTAAGTAGAGAGGAAAACAAAAGTCAATTATTTGTCAGCTTAACCTTTAGTGCTTAAGTTCCTAATACAGCACTAAAATTACTCTATTAGAGAAGAAAAAAAAAACATTATCACAGAATTGAAGGTCTGATCTCTCCCAATGTACACGCAACAGAAGTTTAAACCTGGATGCATCTCAAACAAGGATGAAGAACAGAAATAACCCAACAAAGCTTTTAAAACAAGGCTGAGTAAGAAGTCTAGCAACCACAACAGATTACTTAATGTTTATCCTGAAAATTCCTTCAGTAATTTTATTCCCCCACAAATAGAAGCTCCATTAGAGATGCCCTGAGAAGGCACTTTTAGTTTTCAGTCACATTTTCATGATCATGCTGTAGGTAGAATGTCAGGTGGTTTTAAGATTAAGCTGCTTTTGAACATCAGATCTATGTGACTTAGAGAAATGAGAAATGCTACAGGTTACAACACTTTGACTCTAAATTTCCAGAACAAAATAAAATTGCACAACAGGTCATATGTTCAAAGATCTGTAAATACTATGTCTCAGTAAGCAAGTCACACAATTCAAGTTTCTGTGGAAAAGAACCACCTTGTTCTCAAAACTCACAGGCATATTCCAATGAGTTAAAATAAAATATCTCTGCTCAGAAATTACAACCAAGTTTTGCTTTCTGTGGCCATCCTGTGCTTCATTAGATCTGGCAGGAGTTTTGAATACAAAATATTAGCTACAATCTGTATCAGAAAATTCAACAGAAGAAAATGAATTTATAAAAGTCTCTACCATATGTTTCTTCACTATCTACAATAGGAAAAGCAATCCTTTAACACCTCATCCCATTATTTGATCATGATGTTTTATAGAGCTGGTTTATGAAAAGAATTACTCAGTATTTATGTTTCTTTCCAGTTTGGCATTTTCTGGAATATTTGCAACTCTTCTGAAGAATAAGGACATTAATTGCAAATACATGTCTGTGTTCATATTATTTTGAAATTTTATACAGTTCTCCCACATACATCTTTCCTTTCTCATGTAGCTTACTCCCCACTAAGTGGGTGAGGGAAGAGAAAGATACGAGTTTTATTCTAAAGATATCTTCACAAAGGAGATCTTACATATGTTTCTTCAACTAGCTGAGTACAGATTTTTCTGCTGATGAAAGATCCCTTAATTGACTTCATTCAAATCACCCCAGGTGGGTGATTAAAAGATTGATTAGGGATTTGTCCCCTGCCCATCAAGTCTGACTGCAGCTCACTTAGATTAATAGTGTATCTCTCCTTGAGCTTGAAATGATAATGCACTGCTTGATTGACTGAAGTGTCCCTGGGTCAAATCAAATACGACAGACTGATGCCACAGAACATCTCCTTGGCTAGCATACAATATTAGCTACTATTCAGTGAACAATATATTTATCTTCCATTGCCCTACAGCATTCCATGACCACTGAGTCAGAGAAAGAAAATCTCTTTAGAGGTGGGGAAATGAGAAGGGAGGAAAGAAAGTAATCAGCAAAAAAGATGGGTTTATTAACACTTGCTTACCCACCAAGAACCAATTTTCCCCTAGAAAGATTTTTCTCTAAACACCCACTGGGTTTCTGCTCTCCTCACAGAAGTTCAGCATCTTTAACTAGCAGTTTCTGTCAGGACCACAAGAAAGGTCATCATCTTGCATGCCCTAGTGTTCATCTAAACCTTTCTGGGAATAAAACATTTGGAACCAATGTTGTTCCTTTATTGCCTAGAATCCAAAACAGGATATTGCAACAGCAGGGAAGGTAGGAGGTTGGTAGGATTAATTTGAGCACAGTAAATCAAAGACTTTCTCTCAGGAGGAGATTCCCACCTATCTGTTACCTGCCTTCTGGAGTGAGGCAATATAATGACTGTTCCCCAAATGAAAAACTAGGAAATTATGAGAAAAGACTTCTATTAAGTGGAGGCAATCAAAAAGTGGAATAAAAATACTCCTCAACAGGAGACATCTTTCAAGTGAGATTCTGATTTCAGTTGGTAAAAAAGGGTCAGTGTCAGCAAGGATGGTTGCAGCAGTCTTTATGGCTGGTACCATGAGCTTCAGTATCAGAGATGACTACATAGAGATTTCCATATTCCAGTGAAGCAAAGTCCCTAAAAGTTGAAAATATGGATTGAGGTGAGGGTGTTGGTTTGGAAGAGAAAATTTATTAACAGCATCAGACCAAACTCAGAGTGAATTGTGAACAACTCAAAGTGGAGAGCACTCAGTTTGCTGGTGGCCAAGGGGTGAAGCAGACCTGCACTGAAGCAGTGTTTGCAGAGACAGAGGTGGGGATGAAGGGCCACTGCAGCCGCTGGCACTCAGGAGTCCCTGAAGAACAATGATCATTCGAGAAAACCCTGTGCTGAATCTCAGACTCTAAGTAAAGCTTCTTCCTTTTCTCCACAGACAGCAGGCCTGGCTGACTGGGTTGTACAAAACCACAGCTTGGTTTTCAGAAATCCCTGTTACAATCTGAGCTATCTTGATCCCCTGGGCAGCTGAACTGACCTCTCTTGTGCTGGGATCATTGCTCATCCGCAGCTCTGTCATTAGACAAGCTGAATCCTTTCTCATAGGAAATTCTGAAATACAGCCAGCCATCACTGACCTTTCTATTAAAAACAACATTAAACTGATTTCTCAGGCTCAGTACTCCTTGAGAAAGAAATGCAAACTGCACATTTCTCAGGGAAGTGGCCACAAATAAAAAAATGTATTTTAACATTTGTCATCTGAGGATCCATCTCTGAGTGGAACGGTATTCAAACCACTGCCTAAATACTTAGGCAGAGACTATTGCACAAGTTTTCTAGTATTGACTCGTTACAGAAATATGAAAAAAGGCAAAATAAATGACTGCTCTAACAAGTAATATGATAGAATACCACTGGACATCACAAGCTGCCCTCTCACATCGGCAAGCAGTAGAAAGCAGCAGCCACCAGAAGAGCAGGGCAAAGAGCATCCAGTACTCCTGGATGAGAAAGTCCACTCACCCCATCATACCCCATCCCATCCCAACTCACTCTAGACCATCCCACCGAGTAGAGCCCACTGCATTCTTGGGGAATACCAATGAGTAGGCAGGCTGCCAAAACAAGGCGCTCTAAAGAACAAATAATCAGTAAGAGCAAGAAGAGATTTATTTCCCTTCATTCATTTCCTACCAAAAACTTTGCTCTGCTTTCTACAGCACTCATTTTCTGCACATAAGTTAGCAAAGCACAGCTCCACTGCTGGGAGAGGCATTAAAAGACAGGCATGAAAGGACAGGACTGGGGATGGGATTTTTATCCCTGCAATCAGATCCCAATAACACTTTGGTGTGCATACCACACTACACACAGCAGTCCTTGAAGTCTCAGGGGTTGTGTTGCAAAATCTCACAGTCCTGAATCTGTCTGTGTTAAAACCTCCATGTTTTCTACCATCTGCAATGAGCTGAAGCCACTATATTAGCTTGGGAAGCCTCAGGTATTTCGCAGTTGAGGACAAACACTGCAGCTGCTTTTTCTTTTTTTCTTTCTTTTTTTTTTTTTTTTTCCCCGTAAGGAGGACAAGTGGTTTAGGTTTCTAAACCTTGTAGTATTTTTGCTTTTAATGCTAACTTCTTTGTTTTAAGCAGGTTTTCTTTAAATGTTGGTCAAGTTTAACCCCAGCTGGCAAATAAGTACCACTCAGTGGGGAGGAGAATTGATCAGCTGATCATCTGGAAGCCTTAAGAATATTAGCCTTAGAAGGGTCCTTCTAAAACAAATTGTCTTAATGCCCTGTTACTCTAAATTCACCAGAGACCAGGTGAAACACCTCTCTTTCAATGTGAAGCTATGGCTTTATCTCTAATAAAATGTTCTAATTAGAGCACACAATGCCCAGTACACTCTGCCCATGCTTTTGTAAAGGCAGATATGAAAATTAAAATGATTAATGGCTCATGATTGACATTTCCCCTTTTTCTCCCAATTAACAATATTTCCAACCATTTGTTCAATTTAGCCTAATGGTAGCAAGACCTAAGACCATTAAGTATTACAGATGAAAGCAGGAGTCACAATGTACAGCAGCTTCTTTACATTACTCTAAAAGCTCATAACTTTAATAGACCTTGAATGTTCCATTAAAAAAATTAAATAGTCTTTTTTGTCCTGTGAATTTTATATACAATGCTTAATGATTTATTCAGCTTAAGAATGTCCATAAATAAAGTTTCTGTGGTATCTGAATAATTCTAGAAGCAGAATTCTTAAAAATTGTGATAATGCAGTGATGAACAGCTAATAAGGGTAGAAATGTAACAATTTACCTTCTTTGCAGATGGAATTGTTTCTTTGTGGAAAAAAAGGTTCCTCTTATATCTTCCTCAGTTTGAGCTCTCTATTTACCAATTTATTTTGATTATTTTTCTTGATGCATGTTTTTGTTTAAAGGGGGAAGCAGGTAGCTGAATCTGAGACTGACCTTAGTTTTCGTAATACTAATTCATTATGCAGCACTTGTGTGTGCCTGTGGTGGCCTTTTGGTTCAACAGCTAAGTTAGAGAGACCTTTAATGTTAATATGAATTTATTTGTGTTGTTTTGGTAGTGTCTTAAATTATAATGCTATTGCATTCAAAATGACATTTTATAAAGAATGTCTATTCTATTTCAATTTTATTTCTGCTTTATCCAGCATTGCCTCCAGGCTGAGAGAGACCTTCAAGCTAAAGGTTAATGCTGACATTTATGGTTTAAGATTTTTGTTTATACCCATAACCACATAAAAACAAATGAATCTCATTTCCATATACACTTGGTAGCAACAATTTTCACCACCACTTTGTATGTAGCAGACAAATATTTTATTGCTATTATTCAAAAAATGGTGATGCTAAGGAGTTGAGGAACCTTTTGAGCAGTGGCCAATTGCAGAGCTCTCACTGCTTTATGCAAACTTTGACAATGTAATTTGGTTACCAAAAATCACATTAAGCCGTCATACATATTATTTCCCCTCACAATATAGTTGCTTATTCAAATATTTTGCAAGGATATGATCTTATATGATTCACTTTTTCAATTTCCTCATATACTTATTGACTTTAAACTTCAAATCATAACGTTGGTAGTTAGTGATGCCCAAATGTTGAAATACACTTGACCAAGCTGAAGAGAATAACCTGAAACCATTCTCTGTCAAATTAAGATTCAAATACAAAGTGCTTTGTGTATTTTCTGTATTTTCTGTGTATTGTCCCTGTCAAAATCCACTAAATACAATGCCCTGCTTCTTTATTTTAAATCGTACATTACCTTAATATTTTTCCTTTCTGTAATCAGACCTTTACTACGACTCTCGTGTACGTTAGAATAAGAGGCTTTATTACCAGATTAGTATTTCATCCTTGTTCAGCCTGCAAATATGTGCAGGCTTCAACTCAGAGTCCTCTAAATTGAACAGACATGCCACAAACTCACTTATCCCATCAGGATTAGCCTTCCTTGATATGTAAATGCAATAAAGAAAATAATAAAACTATTATTTTTTTATGGTTAGCTTATGTCCAACTCTTTTTGGACGGTAAACATGATTCATTCCCTTCTGGCATAATTAAGAAAAGACTTGAAAAGAAGCAAGTTTAATTCATGAATCAGTTACTATTGCACCCTCACTGCACAGTGGCCAGCTGCTGGATGTGGCTGATCTGCTCAGTCCAACATATGGCTCCAGTCAGTCAAGGATTTCCCAGGGGCAACGTCAATCACAGAGGCAGAAGAGAGCAGCAAAAGGAGAGAAGAGGCTGTATCATTTTCCTGACTTTGCTGCTGCTCTTCTTTCTTTCCTTTCCCTCACCTCAGCGACAGTGCTTGTATTGACTGTCTGACTGCTATGCAAGGGGCAGCCAAACAGGGGGATGCCATGCCCAGCTACTCCTCCCAAACACTTTGCACTGTCCACAGTCACCCAGGTTGGTGTTCAGTAGGATTTGGATGACTGCACTGGGCACTGGACCTGGAGCATCCATTTCTCTTTCCCAGTGCCCAGAGCCACTGTGGTTGCATTTCTGCAGCTGTGCCAGGCACTTGTACTGTTTGAAACTCTCTACTTGGAAAATATAAAGCTGACATTACATTAGGGAAGAATTAGAATTGATAGGTGTCATTTCTCAATTCAGAGAGGTGAAGATTTAAAAAATTTATTTTGCAAGAGACAAGTATGACAATCTAAACAAGTCTGGATTTCCTCACTGTGTGATGGAAGAAAATCACACACTGCTTTGCCCTGTGTGCTTCTCTTCTGTTAGAGTGAAGCATTGCACTACTTAGAGATTACAAGTCACTGGGAGTCATCCAAAGAGTAAACAAGACTACCATGATAACACTTTATTTCCACAGTCATATGCAGAGCCATCTAGTAAGAAGCAGAGTCTGTCCAAGCAACACCACCAGTACTTAGGTTTATTAATTACCTTACCTTCCTAGCTGCCTCAAATCCTCTTGGAAACCTCATCTAGCCTGTTCAGCATGACCACCATGCTTCTTATTTTTCACATAAAGGAGTGATAGCGTTCAACACATATAACTTCCTTACCTTTTTCTTTTAAAGGAAGAAAAAATTTCCTTTAAAACATTCTTTTCCTCAAAAAGTTTTAAGTGGAAGCATAAGAGAAGCTTTCAGCAGAGAAGCAAAAGGCCCCAACCCCAGCTTTTGAAGCAAGGACAGCACAAAGGAGATGGAAGCCCCCAGCCCATCCCAATTCGATGCACATTTGGAGTTCATGTTGCAAACTTACAAGCCTAGTTGGAAACATACCAGCCTCTTGCATATCCTCAGAGGCAATGGTTAGCTGGGTAAAATACTTCTCATTGCTGAATCCTTTATACCGCATAGGGTATGAAAAACTCAGGTGAATCATGCCTTACTACACATGCAGGATACATTTCAATTAATGAAAAAGTAGCAGACATGAAGAATTTTTAAGATGAAATTTTAGAAAAATATCAGCTCTGCTGAAAAGAAATATCATGTAAAGCTTGTATTTAATTTTGCTCATGGGTCTACTAAGTTAAAGAAATGCAATGTTATTTCTGAACCTGTAATTATTGTCACAAACATATTTTGACCCACAATAATAAACTGACTTTGTGTGTGTGTGTGTGTGTGTGTGTGTGTATGCATTACTTAAATGCTTTGTTTTCAAAAGGATGGGTGCCACAACATTAACTATAAAGTGTACCCCCAAGCAGCAAGCTGGTACTTTGACTAAACTACTCAATTCATAATTCTGATCTTCTCAGAATATGCAAAAATTGTCTAGCTTACTTTATTCATCTGCAACAACTTATTTTGCACTTTTGCAAGCTTTCTGATGGACAGAATGGACTTGTTTATCCATTTATAGAGTGCTTAAAACAATCTTTGTCAGGGTTCCTGTACGTTACTACTATACATAAAATTTATTTGAGCTCATGTTCAGGCATACACCTACCCTGTAGGTTCTGATCAACCCTGCAGAGTTTGTATTTGTCTTCTCAAAGAGAAAGATACACTTGCAAAATAAAAGGAAGACCAGTGGCTTGAATATTTTTTTTTTACTTGGAAATATTATGACTTTGAGAACTGAATGAATCCCACAGTTTCCGGTTTATGAAAAGGAGAAAAAAAGGAAGAGGAACCTTCCAATGAAATCAGACCAGCATATGCAGTTTTGGTTTTCAGGTTGAAGACCAACACCTTTTATGGTTCTAGGAAACTTCAGAGGCTGTTAACGAGATCAGATGCAGACATGCAGCATTCCATAGCTCGGTAATTTAAAATCAAAGGACCCTCTCATAATCCAATTAGAGCAACAGGAAGAGAAGTTGATACATGATGAACATAGATGAACACAAAAGCTGGCATACATCAGCCAGCTCTGAGACTAATATTCAAGCTGTAAGTTCCTCAGGCAGGAATCTCAGGGACAAGCATACAGCCTTTGTTACTGACAGTTCTGACTTTAATTTCTAGCATAATGTGGTCAGAAAAACAAAATATCAGCAATAGCAAGAAAGCAGAATATACAGCTGTGATGTGTTCTTTGATGGTTTCCTTCGTGGCAAAGCTGCACCCTTTTTTGTAATTGTCAGTACACTTTCAACCCACATGTCTGTGGTTCTTTGCATTTACATGCTGCGCCAGGAAACAGTGACACTTGTAGAAGAACATCTTCCACTTCAAGACAGAGGACAGGAAAGATTCAGGAGAATTATTAGCCTATGCATGATCTGACTTGCATCCTACTTGGAAGCAGATAGTCTATGCTACATAGGCTGGCCTAGACACAAAGTCACCCAGACTTCAAAACTAGGAGGAGATGGAGTGAAAAGCCCAAGCACAAGAGATATAAGTCCTAGAAACAGTAGAAGAAAAGAAAGCCAGGAACTATATTTCACCTGGAATTTCTCCAGTGCTGAGCACGGTCTGTGTGCAAATGTAAATTATATATGCACTAAACTGCTAACCATGCCTTTTTCTTTAAAATCCCTTTTTAGTCAAGTCAGCTGCAGGATGTTTCACCTTGAATGTATTGCTGGTTAAGCTTTTCATATATTTCCATTTGATTTATTTCAGTTTTTGGGCTTTCAGTGCTCACTCACTGTATCAATATCACTCACTGTATAATATTCCACCTTACTAACACCTTACTTCATCCTTTTTACATCAAAAAACAGTGATCCCTCCCCACTGCAATAATTTAATTTTAACTTCTATGACTGCAACAGTATTTAACAAGGTATTGCTGCTTCTCATAATTTGTCCTAAGAAAATGATCACTGACAAAATATAGAACAGAGAACTCAAGCAGGATAACTTTGGCCATTTATTGCTGCTACTAATTATCCTAACCTTCTTATCATAATTACTTATTGGCCTACTTACCCAGTTATCCTAACCTCACAGCCCTGACTTCCGCTATCCTCAAGATTCCGTGCTAGGAAATCTTAAGTCTTTGTTACTGACAGTAAATACAACCTGAAAATGGAACACAGCGAGCAGTAATTCAAACAATACCATTCTTTCAACAGTCATTTTCTTAGCAGTAACCGTGATCACCATGAACATTCAATGGCACAAGAAAGGGAGAGTTTGTGGGAAGAAGAAGGTCTTTGATAGACCAACTGGTACAGATGGAAAAAAAAAGCTTGCAGACAGTCAATCCTGTCTTCAAACAGGGCAGTGACATTCAAAGCTGAATGCAAGTTGAAGAAATCCCTTTGATTTCGTCTGGTATGCTAATCATCTGAGAGAAAAGGTAACTGGAGTCTCCAGGACAGTGCTAATGAGGCCAGAAGGTGAGATGCTTATCTCCTACAGGGAAACAGGAACTCCAGGTCATTACTGCCTGTGGAACTTGATGGAAAGCCTTTTTCTCTATTTACACTGACAGTTGTACTTCTCCTGAAGGTTCAGCTTAATCTTTTTAACAGGTTTCCATAGTCAGGACTGAGAGGGCAGCAGCTGATGGTGAGAAATGCTGGTAGCAGGCAGCCAGAATTCCTGCCTGAGCACAGGAGTGATTCTGCTTAATCTATGCAGTTTCCCTGAGGATGTGGTGTGTGGGGTGAGATGCAAGGCATGCAAGGGTGCCCTGCACACCCAAAGGAAGCTGTAGATGCAAGGGAACCCATGGGAGACTGCCCGTTGCTTGGGATACCTTGCAAGAGAAAGGGTTACAAAACAGACCAACCCAACAGACAATCCCCTTAGCTGTGAGCAATCAGGTGTGGGCAAAATTTTAGGGGGCAATATCATATATGCTTGGCCTGTCCTTAGTCCTCCATCCATGTGTCTACTTCTAGTTACTACAGGAAAGAGAAGACTGTGTGCTGCTGACCCCTCTGAGCCAATAAAGCCACTCTTATGTTCCCCTACAGAATGTAAGCACAGGATCCCAACTGTCACCTGTGTGCTATTTTCTTTGCTGCTGAGGCACAACTGGATCTGTTCCCTGGAGATACTTCTGTCTTTCCTAAAGGCAAGTCAAGTGACACAGGGGTGTTTGAAGCTGAAAGGGCAATTCTTGGAAGGACTGGAAAAAATCCTGGATTTTTTTCTGATATAGATATAAAACTTAAATTACTTTCTGAACAGGTTCCAAGCTACCAAGAGTGTACAATTATTAGGGGTATAGTCTGTTGTTGAATTCATAGCTCTGAAAAATACAATCATTTCAAAGGAATATTGTTACTGGGATAAAACTTTTTAACATTGTAGAACTGAATATTGAAAAAGTTAAGCTCAGATACCACTCATTTGGGTCCAAGGGCTCAGCTGTTTCCTGCAAACCTGTTAGGTTTCCTTGAAGTGACTGCTGTTGCAGTAACTAATTTGCAGGCACTGCCACGTTGATTGCCCTTATCCAAACACATTTACCCATCACAAGAGGATGGAGTTGCTTGGTCTTAACTAAATGAATGAGAAGTTTAGAAACATTACCAGTTTTACATTACAATGTCATTTTTACAACACAAACATTATAAAAAGCACACTTTCATATAGCTTTGAGCAAATCCATGGCCTTTGAGAGCTATACCATATATATGGCATTAAAAGCACACTGCTGAGTAAAAGTCTATTGCCTTCTTCAATTAATATATGATTGAAAATAATTTCAAAAATGTTTTCCATGTAAATTCAAATTGTTGTGGAAATTAACACTGTACTTAAAAACCACCACATCAGTGGTTTTTTCAGTGTTGCAAATCTAAACTTTGATTCTCCCCCTCCCTAGCAGTAATAGTAGGTGCTCTCAGGGTGTTTATAATACATGTTTTGGGTGTGTTTAGGAATTCTGGCACCAATAATGCTTTCCACATCAGCCAAAACCACATTCACTCATAAGGTTAGAAAGTGCACATACCTGTATCTTTGCACATCAAGCAATGTAACACCTGTATGTGCACACCCACATACCTGTATCTTTGCAAATCAAGCAATATAACACCTTAGACTGCTTGTGCTTTTAGTTATTAAGAGAGGTTTCTAATCCTTTAATAATGCTCCCCTCAAACTGTAATGTAATCTCTTAATCACTTTAAGAACCTACTGAATTCCTCTATCATAAGCATCTGTTTGTAGTGACATATGTAACAAATGAAGATGGTGTCTAAGATTGTGGACTTTTGTGGCTTACTGAAGGCCATGAAAATGGAATGTAATGAAGTTTAGCCAAAAGCACACTTAGCTGTTAGGATTGAGCTGCAGTTCTGCTTGACTAAAAAAACCTGTGAGGAGCTCCAAAGAGTAATGAAACATGAGACACTTCACAAACAACATAACTATTATTCTCATTCCCATTATTTAGGTGTCTGATTCATTTATTTACACATTCAGCAGTGTAAGGAACAGGAGTTCTGATCAGAGAACTAAGCAGGAATTGCTGTTACAATGATATGCAGCCCTATGCGTGACACTTATTTACAAATTTTCCACACAGTTGAAATAGCACAGCAGCAGAGTATTTTGATATGTATCAGTACTGGTAGAACTAAAAGTCAAAGGTACACAGTACAACTCACCCTTTCTATTTTAAAAGGTATTTGTGCTGAAGATTATGCACCTACTGCTTGAGAGAACAACATATGATGGTACTGCTGTTTTCCTACAAAATTGTTTACACAGTTATGTGACAAAAAAAAAGACTCAATCTCCTCTCTCAGTGGAATCTAACATACTGAGGGGGTTTAATCTTGTATTTTTCAGAAGCACTAATGAGATGATACAACAAACAACACAAGTTTAGGGACAAAAATCTTTGTGAACATGTTTCTATCTCTGAAAATATTTGGGAGATAGAATGTTTCATACAGAAAAGTGAAACAAATTAGTGATATGAAATAGCCTGAGAGGAGGGAATTTATTTTGCAAATTATTATTAATCAAAGAGCTGGCACATTTTTCTGCCTTGGCCAAAGTACAAACAGCGTTACTGGCCCTACCAGAAATGGATGGCAAGTCTCTGTCTTTTTGAAAGTTGAGAACTTCACTGGAACTAATGTGGGTTTAATGATAATTATATGAATTAATTTTAATGTAAATTGAGTTAAGGACACCATTCTGTTCAAATGCAAGATTATTGTTATGTATTATGTTCATTAAGGTATTTTATTTGTTACATATACAAACATAATATACTTCTTTTCGCTTTTATAAGGTGTTTTTATCATCCAGTTAGTAACTGGATCTATTCTGTATGTTTTCTCATTAATCTGCAAAGATCCATGAGTAAATGTTATATTTCTGTTACTAAATTGTTGAAAATGAATGCTAGATTTTAGTATATAAATAGACAAATGCATAGGTGTCTACTCAAAAACAAATGCAAAGCAAGTTTGACAGAAAAGGGCTACAGCCTAAAGGAAAACAGCAAAAGGAGCCTAACAGAATGAAAAATTAGAAATGCCAAATGTTTCATTCGCATCTATCATGAGTTAGCAATTTACAAGCAGAGAAAAATAAGGAAAAATAAAGTGCATGTATCATATCTACCATGACTCATAGCAACTCTATTGTACTTTCTGCTGTTTATAAAGCCTGTTAGTTGTAACTCATGGAACCATAGAATCATAGACTCATAGAATGATTTGGGTTGGAAGGAACCGTAAAGATCACCTACTTCCAAACCTCCCATCCCCAAGGGCAAGTACACCTTCCTCTAGACCAGGTTTCTCAAAGACCCATCCAGCCTGGCTTTGCAGGGATGAGGCATCCATAACTTCTCTGGGCAACCTGTTCCAGTGTCTCACAACCCTCATAAGAATTTATTCCTAATATTTAATCTAAACCTACTCTCTTTCAGTTTCAAGCCATTGCCCCTTGCCCTGTCACTTGCCCTAGTAAAAGGTTCCTCTTCTTTTTTCTTGTGGGCCCCCTTTAGGTACTGGGAGGCTGCTATACAATCTCCCAGGAGCCTTCTCTTCTCCAGACTGAACAGCCCCAACTCTCTCAGCCTGCCCACATATGGGAGCTATTCCAGCCCTCTGATCACCTTTGTCACCACCTTCCAGATTCATTCCAGCAGGCCCACATCCTTCTTATGTTAGGGACCTCAGAGCTGCAGGCAGTACCTGAGATGGGGTCTCATGAGAGCAGAGTAGAGGGGCAGAACCCACCCCAACCTGCTTGCCACGGTCCTTTTGATGCAGCCCAGGACTTGTTTGACTTTCTGGGCCGTGAGTGCCCATTGCTGGCTCATGCCCAGCCTCTCATCCACCAAAACACCCAAATCCTTCCCAGGGCTGCTTTGTCCAGCCCATGTTTGTGCTTGGGATTGCTCCGACGCAGGTGCAGGACTTTGCATGTGGCCTTGTTGCACTTCATGAGGTTCTCACCTCATGTCAAGCTAATTCTGTGAGAAAGTTGTTCCTTGCTTCTCTGATATGCATTAATTGAGCAAGAGCAGTTGCATGACTGTCACAGCCATGAGCCACTGATGAAGCTATGGATAAAGCTGTGATACCGCAGGAATCTTAAGTTACAGTTCCCAGTCAGGATGAAAATTTTATAGGGTGCCACGTAGACTACAAAATGATTCAAATGAAGAAGAATTTTCAGTGTAACACAGCTTTTCAAAACCATAAAATTATATGCACCTCACAAAATGCCACATTTCCAAAGGGTGGAGAGGCATCATAGCCTGTCAGACTTCACGTTTCCAGGGAGCAATAACTAAGACAAAGTAAGCTCACCAACTGCTCAATTCGCTCGGGTGTCTTGCTCACCTCCTTTCAGATCAAGCTGCAGGCTCTGGACCATGAGGATAGCCGGTGGGCTGATTTGACTGCAGTGTCTACAGCTCTGATCTCTCTGGCAACAAAAGCAAAGCAGAACATGATGCTAAAATCACCTTTGTTACAGCTTTTGGCAGTTACCAGTGACTATGCAATGAACTGAAGTAATTCAGAACTGTAGAGTTTTAGAAAAAGCAGGTCTTAAAATAATTTTAAAAATCATCAGACCTTTCTTCTGCTGCCTAAGCCTCCTTGGCCCTGATTCAGGACAGAGCTGAGCTTTGCCAGGCCTGTGCAGAACCAGCCCTGCCACAGCAGCTCCTCCGCTCTGCCTACTCCCCGCCTTACACTACAGCCTTTCTGCCAACAGCACTGGGATTTGTAATGCTGTGAAGGTTCATGATTGCATTCAAACTTGTAATTTGTTTAACCTGATCATGAAAACAAGAGGAAGACAACTTTGTTCCAAATGACTGCTAGATCCCATCATTAATAAGCAATCTAGTTCCTACTAGATTCTAGTACTAGAATCCTAGTACTAGAATTCTAGTACTAGTTCCTACTAGATACTTGATCACCAGTAAAAACAAGGCTTGCTGTTAATAAGAAGTGTTGCTATGTCCTCTTGAAAAACAGCAGTCACTGTGACTCAGGGGCTTTAGATCCAACATTACTGGGACACATGCTGTGAAAAGTGGTAATCGCCACGGGGAGTGATGCATGCAGCAAGGGAGAGGGAAGAGGCATTGGGATCAGATGTCAGTGAGAGGTTGGCAGAAGGACAGGGAGAAGGGGCTGAGAGGGTGTTGTGGTTTAACACCAGCCAGCAACTAAGTACCACGCAGCCATTCGCTCACTCCCCCACCAGCAGGATGTGGGAGAGAATCGGAAGAGTAAAAGTGAGAAAACTTGTGGGTTGAGATGAAGACAGTTTTATAGGAAAAGCAGAAGCCGTACATGCAAGCAAAGCAAAACAGGGAATTAATTCACAGCTTCCCATGGGCAGGCAGGTGTTCAGCCATCTCCAGGAGAGCAGGGCCCCATCACATGTAATGGTGACTCGGGAAGACAAACACCGTCGCTCCAGATGTCCACCCCTTTGTCTTTCTTCCCCCCACTTTATATACTGAGCATGATGTTGTATAGTATGGGATATCCCTGTGATCATTTGGGGTCCCCTGTCCTGGCTGTGTCTCCTCCCAGCTTCCCAAGCACCCCCAGCCCCCTCCCTGGATTCGCAGTACAAGTACAAAAGGCCTTGACTCTGTGCAAGCACTGCTGTCCAATAACAAATATCTCTGTATTATCAACATTGTTTTCAGTACAAACCTAAAACATAGCCCCATATTAGTCACTGTGAAGAAAATTAACTCTACCCCAGCCAGAAGCAGTACAGACAAAGAGCAAAGTCAAAGGTAAAGCAGCAGAGAGAGGTGGGAATACTGGTGGGACAATGACAGCCCTGCCTGGGACAATGGGGAGTGAAAGTCACATTTTTCAAAAAGCCAGAGAAAAAAAAATATTTTTGCATGTGCATTAGGGCTGCATTTTGACCTTAGAGTTTACACATGATTTTGAGAACAAATTCCTCCTAAACCTTCAGGGGGGGAAGGAGCAGGGAAACCACCCAAAAAAACCTCAACACCCCAACAGAACCAAGATTGCATATTTCACAGAAATACAACTGTAGAACATCCATTATTTTCAACCACCCTTCTGAGCTCAGCAGCTGTAGTGTGGGTGGGAGGTGACGATTCAGATCTTTGAGTCCCAAGAACTGGCAAAGCGGGCAAGTCCTATTAGCTTGGGGCTGGAAAGCAGCTGTTATGTAATTCCCTCTCATCTCCACCAGAATGCTGAGAAGTGGTTTGTGTTACTTACAACTGCTATAACATTTTCCTGCTTGTAGTCACCATGGATTCCTATTAAAAAGCAATTTGGTTATATGTGGAAGTTTTATATGTAATACAGTATCTTTAACTCTCTCCCAGGGCTATATTCTCCTCATACAATTATTGCAGCTTGATATCGCAAGATTGTTGCATGGCAGCTATGCACAGAGTAATACCTTCAAACCAAGTCTATAGAGCTAAATCCCTAAAAACTGACCTATGCTCCCAAGTGTTGACAGTGAACCCTGTCAGAGTGCCCAGGACCCTGTGCGTGCACTGGGGAGAGAGCAAAACAACCCTGGATCCTATTCACCTCCTTCAGAGACCTGCTTTTTCCTTCTACGTAATGAGCACCACGCTGTGATGCTGCTGCCCCTGCTGAGCTCGACAGCATCTCTGCACAGCACTGTGCTCTGCAGAGCAAACATTCCCCAAAAGACTAGCACAGTCATTTTCTTTCTTCATCTCCCTGGGCAGCATCGAAGGAAGACAAGTCAAAAACGGCATTTCAAACATTGTACAGGTGATGATTGACCTTCCACACAGCTGTAGCTATTACATTCTCCCTTTCAAAGATTTTCTTTCAGGAATCTGTGTAAACAGACTCTGCATTTAATTCCTCATCTCCAGTAACTAGAAGCAAGGGCTGATCTTTCAGGAAGGTGACAAGGTTCAGGGTTTTGCCGGGATGAGCTTGCCCAGCAGCACAGCAGCAAAGAGCTCAAATAAGCTCCATTCTCAATTATCTTTTCCCCCCAAAGAAATTGAATCTGGAAATTTACAACAAAGCACGTAAGAACAAGAAATGTCATATTTTTATAACATCCTACTCACATATTTCCCATTCAGAATTCCCTTACTATTTATCAAACTTAACCCAGCTGTAAACATGTACTTTAAAAGCCTATAAAGGTGAAATTAATACTCCTTTACAAACATACTTTTCACAGCTCTGTGCTTGAATTACGCCATAAAGATTGTTAAATTGAAAACAACACATAAATCATGTTTTATCAAATGAAAATTTCTAAAATACATTTTGGACTTGATTCCCGTGAAACAAGATCTCTCTTCATATTTAATCTCTAGGTGGGAAATGTGTTGCAAAACATTCAAAATGCACTTTTTATGCCAATGAAACAAAGGCAAAGTTGTAAGTGAGAGATAAAACCCACGGGTCAGGCCAGTGGAAATCAAATCTGCCTCACATGCTGCGCTTCCATCTCAGAGACAGACGCGTCGCTCCCACTTCTGTTGGCACATTTTTGTTGGCCCTCTCTTCAGCACGTTTAGCAAATGCATCAGCATGTACTCCATATGAGAAATATGTAACCAGAATAAGACTCTCTAAAGAAGGCTTTCAGACTGAAACTATTTTTTCCAAGTGTTAGTCCTTTTAGTCGTGAGAGACCAGAAATCCATTCCTAACCTTTTTGGTGTGTATACAAACATTTTTGTCTATTTATTTTATTTAATTTTTTTCTTTCTCATCCACAATCCCTATGGATATCTGTATGTAAAAAAAAAAAAAATCTATACACAAGGCCTGGACTTACATAACAGCTTCCCTTAGAAAAAAAAAAAAGAAAAAAAAAAAAGGAAGTTAAAATGTCCATGTCAAGACCAAATTTCAGGTGTTTTTTCTTGGTTTTAAACAGTCATGGAACATTCCCTACCATAAGGTGCTACCCTCCCTTCCTTTATACCTTTAACACTGGAAACAGTTCCCAGTATTTCCTCCCTATGCTATGGGAATAAACACTCAAAGTTTATGAGGGGATTAAGTACATAATGGTGATAGTAAACAGACAGAAATAAATATTTGAGCGGAAGATAAACCTGAATCCAGAACGGAATTTGGTAGAAAACCTGTGGCATCCCACTGAAGATTTCCATGTGACCAAATGTCTGTAGCATTTTTAGAGCTGTCAAATGCCTCAGTGGCTAAACTCCTTGTGATATATTTATAGTTCATAGAAAAAAAAATTAGAAGTAAGTATAACTGACTTGGCAGAGATTTGTATTTTCTTCTTTGAGAATTTTTGAGTGAACAGAGAGATAGAACTGATTCCATGTTCCAGTGGTGTACAATTTCTTTTTCCCTCACACTTCATACCAGACAGGAGTGATATAAGACACCAATGGGATGTGCTGGAGCACAGGTTTCTCTACATGGAGACAGTACCTGCCTCTTGTCTGCTTCCTCCATCAATATCAAGTGACCCAAAGAGAAAGGATACAGCTGCTGGCTGGCAAGAGCTTAATCCAGAGAGCACTGAGATAAAGCTCAAGGGCTTGAGGAAGCACCAAAAGTCTTAGCCGAGATTAACTCAATCCCTTGACTGAAGTAGAGCATCTACTATTACCTACTTGGTCTCCCGGGGTAGAAGCCTGGTTGGCAGAATGATTTCCTGGAGATGTTAGAGCTGGGGCCACTGCCAAGGTTTATGTTATATAACCTGTCTCTGTGACGATGGTTCCTCACATATACAGCCTATCCAAAGCAGCTTCCCTTGGGTTTTTGGTTGTAAAAGTTTACATTCTTTTGGGGCTGTCTCTGTGACGATGGTTCCTCACATATACAGCCTATCCAAAGCAGCTTCCCTTGGGTTTTTGGTTGTAAAAATTTGCATTCTTTTGGGGTTTTGTTTGCCATTTTTGTTTGGGTTTTTTTTAGTTTTTGTTTGTT
Source organism: Machaerirhynchus nigripectus (assembly GCA_013397975.1). Taxonomy (NCBI): domain Eukaryota; kingdom Metazoa; phylum Chordata; class Aves; order Passeriformes; family Dicruridae; genus Machaerirhynchus; species Machaerirhynchus nigripectus. The sequence continues at coordinate 253,726 of VZRQ01005898.1, forward strand.
TGAAACTGTCACAATTTCAGTGTGACAACAAAGTGTTTTGAAGAACATATGTTCTATGGTATCCCAATAGCCCTCTTTGCAATAACATATTTGGTGAAGCTTTCCACAGTTATTATATCTCTGCAAAATCTTCTTTAATTTACCTAACAGAGCCCATTATTATCTAATTTATCCATTTTGGAACATGTTTGTCTCCGGCCAGAGCTAGACAAGAAAAATAATCTGATTACATAAATGCTATCAAATAACTGAATTTTTTACTGTTTGGTTTAATTTCTAGCAATTTCAGGTGTTACATAGCCTCTTCAGGGCAACCGCTGTAAAATATTAACTGAAAATGGAAATCTACCAGGGATCACATTCACGTGAATGGTTCACACGAATTATCGTGAGTATATCCAAAAGGACAGCTACCTAACTGACAAAACATCCATAAATATTTACTTCCTGATAAGTAAGGTAACATGCATGCAAAAAAGAATTAAAAACAAAAAGCAAAATAAATAAATGGAGATTAAGGTTTCAGATATCTGTAAGTATGTGCTGTTGTAATGCTGCTTCCCATCCAAGTCTCAGTGGGACTGGCAGCTTTGCTGAGCCAAACGCTCTACAGTATAACAGGTAGTTTTTTAGCCAGCTGTTTATTCACCACTTTCATGGGTATAAATCTGAAGTAAAAAAACTTATTCTACAAGTATTCAACTTACCAGTTCAGGAAGAACCCAGGCCACATGCACAAACACTCCTTACCTAAAGCCAAAGCCCTCTTTCACCACTTATTACAGTGGTGGGAGATATATGAAAAAAAAGCAATTATTTCTAAAAGCAAAACATTGTTTTCTTTTTAATCTACCAGTACTGGTCTCTTGTGTCTCCATCCTGAGTGTAGCAAAAATGTAACTTGTGAAATAACATTATTACTTCATTAAAAATAAAAAATTCAAGTGCATTGAATTCAAGTGCATCAAGTGCTTTTACATCAGCAGTCACAATGCTGATCTATAAGCTGACATAACCATCTTTCAGAGCAAAACAAGTTCTTTCACAACCACTTCATTTTGGGCACCACCTTTTCCTCTGTTATACATAACAGCAAAACAGCTGTCAACTTCTAAACTCACTCAAATGTCCTATTTAATTAGGTTTTGGTTTACAGCCTAACTACTTTCTAAGGTTAATCCTGAACAGGCATATGATTGACAATCAACAAAAATTACTATGAAAAGAAATTTTAAAATTGCAGATAGAGTTTGCAGAAGTAATAGGAATTGTGTTAGTAATTATTGAGACAATAATTTTATCATTGCTCCTACCTTAAACCGCAAAAGGCAAGGTCAGTCCCTGTGAGCAACCCAGTCCAGTGGAGCTGAGGTTTGTCAGGAAAGCAAACAAATCATACAAACATATTAGTTAGCTGGTCATATCTCAGTCTTTAAGTCATATGGAAGACAGGCAATTTAGATATAAAACATACTGGTTTATTTATTTACAAAGGGAGTACATTTTGACCACAGGCCCTCCCTAAAATAGATCAAAAGAAACTCAGTTGGAGTTCCAAAGATCATGTTATTTCTAAAAGCAGACATCTAAACTTGAGTACACTATCAGCAATGGGAAGAAATATTGCACTTAGCAATATTGGGTTAAATTGACAGAGTTTACCAAATTCCAAATCTCACTCAGAGATCTAAAATCATTATTTTCTTGCCCAGAAATGTTGGTTAGTTAAACAGCTGTAAAATGAAGTCTTTTAGTCAGCAAAAATGGAAGTTTTTTTCAGGAAAAATGCTGGATCCTTGTACCTGTGAAAATAATATGGTTTTGCTAATGTAATTATGGATTAATTTTTTAAATAAAAGGTATCTCAGCGTATTTCAGCATTATTTGAGTCTCAAAAACCTGTTAACATGCTTTATGTGATTTTTAAAATTACATTGATCTTTGCAAACCATCTTGATATTCAACCATGCTTTAAGTCTTTGAAAATCAGTAATAGAAGTTCACAGGCAAGAAAAATGCCATGTCTTTGTCTATGAAATCCTTCCCATTTTTTAATGAGTGTGGCATGCCTTCCTTCATTTGCAGCCCCCAAAAGCTTGGCAGTACAAGAACTCCATAACTAGACCCCAAGGAGCAGCAGCAGTGATCCTGAAGCTGCCACCAGCCCAAGGGCACAGCGAGCCAGGATCTCCCTGCCGGGGATGTGGGTGAACAAGGGGGCTGGAAGGATACAAGGCAACCTGGGCCCTTTCACAACCAGATCCCAGTTCCAACTTCCCTCCTACAATTGTCTTCTTCCCTGCAGATGCCACTCTGTACACAGCTTAACTATGCGACAGTGCTGAAGGTTCAAACACTATTAACCATGCCCCATAAGAAGAACTCAGTAGGTTTTTTTCTACAACTTCCAGTAGAAACTCTATGAAATAAGGATTAAAAGCGTAATGGTTTAAAAATGCACACTAAAAATGCAGGAAATGCTGTTTTTTTAAGATCACACAAGAAAGATGAGTTCTACTCATCCATGTGTACATGCATCATGCTGCTACAACTGCACACTCACCTTTTCTCCAGAGAAGCCTGATCTTACTCAGTAACTAGGACAAATTTATGAGAAGATGGAATAATAACATCTCATGCCACAGAAATCTGGAACTTGACAGTGGTTTCTTTCCATTCATTTGCAGTCTAAATACCATGTATGGGTTTCCTTGTATAAACAGTTTTTAAATACTAACTCCAGAAAAAAATGGCTGAAGTACAATATATGACTGCATTGCTGTATTTTTTATCCATTAGTACTATAAACTTGCTATAAAAAAGACAGATTATAAATTAAAATGGAACAGGAAGTATGAAAGCCACTTTATTTCAACTGAAACACACATGTACATGTTATAAATCAGCCTGTATGTTACTAAAAATTCAAAGTTTAAATTTTTCTGCTTCTTTTAAAAAGTTCTGATGACTACACAATTGCATTTGGCAGAGCTGATGTCCTTTCAAACAGTTACTCACCATCTCACTGTATGCTGTATATTTTCACACAACCATGCAATTCTGAAATGGGACCATCTTTTTAATACTGAGGCTCAGGAAATTTTTCATTTCCCACCATTTTGCACCAACACCCGATGAACACTTATCAATGCATATCAATAAACTGCTGAATAAATATAAAAGAGTATAAGCAAATTATAAGCAGAAAACAGTTAATGCCAGCTACTTGTCTCTGTTGTGAAATATCTGTCATCATTTCCTGCTTGGAATCAGAAGCTATGCATGAGCACACTGACAAATCACTAAAACAAAATTGAAATTTTATCCTCAAAAATCCTATCAACTAATTCTAACACCATAAAAGCAAAAGCAGACAGAAGAAATACTTGTATTCAGGTGATTTTGCACATGTATAAGGAGTACTGAAATATACCTTTATTTACAAGTGGCATTAATTTAACAGATTTATTTTGCACCTATGTAAGGTACCAGCCAAATACAACAGGACATAAAACCCCACAGCTGGCATTAGACAGCTTCTGTGTGTCCAAAGAAAGTTGCTAAACAACAAAAGTGTCATTCCTTTCTGAAGAGCAAGCCCTTGACTGAGATAGAAAACAACGACACACAAATCTTCCATTTTCTACTTGCCCACCACCCTAATTTTGGGATTCATTCTTTGCAAACCAATTCAGTTCTTGCAAACCTTGCTTCGTGGAACAAAGTCTGTTCAACACACAAGAGAATTTTAACATATCCTTTGCACATTTAGTGACAGAATGTAATAGTCCTGGCAACCTAAAGAACTCTTGAAATGAAGCATCCAACATGTCAACTAACTCGCAATTGTGTTATAAAATACAGGCAAAGATGGCATCACAAAGCTTCTGCTCCCACAGACTGAAGTTCATATTTGCTCAGTTTTGAATTAAAGCATTTTCCACCTGACTTATAGAACCATACAAGTGGCACATTGAAAATCAAGCTCTTCTTCTGACTTACTATCAGTAATAAAAAGTCTTTTGACCAAAGTCCCCAGACAGGTCTAAGGATTAGCTGGGTTATGCAAGTGATTAGCCAAGGTTAAAATAATGGGGCACTGAAATTATGATCCAGGACAGTATTTGTCCTTCCCTTGTTACTGGAATTGCTGAACAGAGGACAGTAAGGGAAAACTTGCATCTACCTCTGCTTTTGCTGGGGGCAAGTGACAATGTTACAAGCAGTTTTGTAAAGCTCTGTCCACATTAAGATCCCTGCTTCCATAAAATTATTCCATGAAACTGCCTCTACTCCTGTTCAAGCAAGACACCACTAGCTTGCATCTGAACCCAGTGTCTCAGCTGAACTTTAAACACCACAGCTATTAAAAAAACCCCCACTTTCCATGTGCCCAAAACATCTGAAATGCCATTTTTGTAATTTCCTTTTAGACACAGTATGTAATGCAAGCTGCAAAAACAAGCGCCTTGTTACATGCTTCAGCAATACACCCTCAATGTCTTTGCAAACTAGTTCAACAAGTAACCTATTTTTTTCAAATTCCTCAAGTTATCTGCATGTCCCTGTGACTCGTGCAGCAGATAAATTGCTGAGGAACTCCGTGGGAACCCATCCTAGGGTCCCGCACGGTTCATTTTTAACACTACTTTATTTATTTGCGGTATTTTAATATCATTTTTATCGCACAGAGTGAACACTGTGCAATACCAATCCTTTTCACTTAGCTTACTGAGCATTTCTAAGGTTTGTGCTGCAAAACACAACTGAATTTATGATCACAATTCATGATACAACTGAAAATGGTAACTTTAGAAGACCTAAAGTAAGTATGTTTGGGGTTTTTTTGAAAGTTTGGGATATTCACAACTTCAAATGAATTAATCATGTCCAACCCAAAACCTAAGCAGCCTGGATACAATGTTTAATCTGTCAACACATCACTGATAGTTACTGATGCTGGATCAAGATTTTCATGTTTAGAGTCACATGAGTAGCCATTTTCCCCATAAACTAGCTCTGCTCCTTACGAACACATCCACAACTGCATCTTTGCCTTGTTCTCATCTCAAAACTCACTCTTCCAAAGATTCAGTGGTTAAGCAGTAGTGGACTAGAAAGACGGGTTTTCCACTACTGTTTGCACTTCAAAGAAAAAGCACAACTGTGTATAAAGAAAATGGGCAAAAATATTGTATTTACCAATATTTTGGAAAAAAAGAGTATTTAAATCTACTCATTGTACCACATAAACCAGTAACAAATACATAAAAAATCAGTCCTCTAGCTCTTTATCACGTGTGCTCGATTAAGACTGATGCATTTCAGCTATGTAGTTACTTTTTAATCCTAACTTTAACCCAGTACCCTTCTGTTGTTCAAGGATTGGGCCTTCCACTATTATGAGATCAGGGACTGATTTGTAAACAGACGTGCACATTTGCAAAAAACACGTTTTAACAACTTGCAAGGCATTTCCATCTTGTGAGTGGAGTAAAAAGCTGTATTTCCTTACAACATTACCTCTATTTGTGTAACAAGAAGGTGCCAAGGTATCACCAGTGACAGGACAGATCTCCAGCAAGTTTGGGGCTAACTGCAGAATGGAGGTTCCCAAAGACCAATGTCCAAGCCCAAGTGTGCACACCAGAGAGCTGGCTCACCACCAACCCTGGTGTCACCAGCTCGTGGACTGTGCTGGAGAACACCTCTTCTAAGGCATATTAATACACAAAATTGTTTCTCATTGGCAAACAGATATACTAAGATCTCTTGCAGTACGAAAATAATTACAGACACTCAATTGTCTTTAAATGCTTGCATTTCTGTCTTTCAGGTATTGACAGACACCAGAATTATCAGAGGTTCACATTTGTAAAGTACTATGCCCCTTCTTCCCACCTCTTAATAGGTGAGACTAAGGCAGAGAAGCTAAGTAAGAGGTCCTGTGAACTCACCCACAATTCCTCCCCACACCAGGAATGCACAGGATAGAAAAAAAGAGCACAAGTAAAATTATATTCTTTATTCATTCCATTTTAGCTGTGAATATTCCTATTATACAAATACAGTATAAATTCCAAAATCACAATATATTACAAAATAAAAAAGTACAAACTGCATTACTTAATAAATATATCTAACAAGTTAATCAGAAAGTAGAAGAGACAGAATTCAGATTGGAAACATTTCAATGTTTGACCCAGCAAACCATACAAACCTCAATTTAAGTATTTTTTTCTTTTAAACCATAATGTAGAATACCATTCCTGATTTCTTGATTAGAAAATAAAGTCAAGTGAATAAAATGTTGTGATCAGATAATGATTTGTTGGTGAAACACCAGTGCCAAAAAAAGAAGCAGGGCTTATACAAAAGACACCAAAACCCCAGAAACAAGAACACAAACACTGAGGTGCAGCCAAGGCAATTACTGCCAAAGCAGGAGACTATTATCTAGTCACAACATTCTATTGCAAGTTAATGTTCTGTTATTATAGATAAATAATATAAATGGAGCAGAGGGTGAGCCAACCAGGCAACAAGAGGCCAGTTTACTCAAAACAGTAATTAAATACAGAAGAGTCAATTGCTCCCTGCACTGTTCACGTGTAGCTGTAGCTGCATTCCAAATGGCTCAAAGGACCTGTTCTGTGCTCCAGGCAGAGAAAGCAACTGTTCCTAAAAGCAGTCTGTTCTTACTTTGCTGCACTTTTACAAAAGCCGTTCTTTTAATTTTGCAAGAAAATACCCACAATAGTTTCATCAGCTAGGGGGGGTCAGTTTGACATCAACCTCATTTGGTAAAAATATAAGGTTTATGGGTAAAAAACACAGCAAAAAATAGCTGTTACATCATAAGCCTTATTTACAAAAACTGTTTACAAACGTTTTTGGCTGTACAGCTGAAAGCCAGATACTAATGTAAGATGTAGAAGATGGAGGTAACAGTTTAAAAATAGTGTGCAAAAAATACATTCTTATAGAAAATAGACAGTGGGGAGGGGAGACACAAACATACACAGAGAAATCTGCTTGCAAATTACCCGAGGCTAAGTTTTTACAACAGAATATTACAAATACGTCTGTATCTATCCCCCACAATCTACAGTCCTTCTCAGTCTGGGGTGCTGTTGCTTCATTAAGGATTAAGGCATCACCATCACAGCCAGCACACCTTCTCTCTGTCAGTCCCTGCAGCAAAGCTCCCAGCCTGCGGCCCAGGCGGTCTCACGAGCAAGCATTCTGCTCAATGTACATCTTGGACAAGGACACTGCCATGGACTTGGCCAGCTCCTCATCCCGTCTGCGCTGTACCTGAGTCTGTCTGCACCACGCCTCGTACTCTGGGTTGGGGCACATGCGGTCCAGCACAGCATCGTAGTGCCCATTGCTAAGCCAGCTCAGCCAGATACTGGGCCGTGTCGGGTCCTCGGGCCCCAGGTAGTGAACCATGGTGGAAACGGTGGGGCTCTCGGGCCGGCCGCCCGTGGTGAGGTGGATGTTCACGTTCAGCATCTGCCCCATGGCCAGCAGCTCCGGGTAGCCGGCCCAGGCCCCGTCCTGTGCGGCGCCGATGAGGAACTCTCCCACGTCGCCCTCGATGATGGGGTTGAAGTGGTCCAGGTGGTCGGCGATGTAGTGCACGGTCTGCTCGCGGAGCTCGCCGTGCAGCCGCTGGTCCCCGTACACCGCCTTGCAGACGGCGCGGTACAGGCAGTTCCCGTCCGGGATGATGTGGAAGCGGAACCGGCCCTTCTGCCGCAGGTACTTGTCCTGCTTCTCCACCTCGGCCAGGTACAGCGCCAGTTTCTCGCTGCGCTCCGCTCTGCTGCCGGGCCCCCGCCGCACGTCGGG
>VZRQ01005898.1:261917-314039 GCA_013397975.1 Machaerirhynchus nigripectus
CGGCCGCGTTCGGGCCCGCGACGTCGGCGGCGCTCGGTACCTCCGCGGTGGAGGGTCCCGGCGACAAGGAGACCTTGAAGACGGCGGCGGAGCTCGGCGAGGCCGCGGCGGCTGCTGCGGTCGCGCCCGCCGGGTAGTGGGTGATCACGGAGCTGTAGAGCTGCATCCTCGGCTCCCCGCGGGCGGCGCTTTATAGGCGGCGCCGCCGTCGGAGCTGGGGCGGGGAGCGGCAGCGGGGGCCGCGCTGGGGCTGCCGAGGAGGATGAACCGCCCGGGTAAAAATAAACAACAGCATCACTGCCCGCCCCGCCCCGCCCGGGCCCCGCGGCCGCGGCAATTCCGACTGCGCCACCGGCCCGGCCCCCCCGCGGGCTCCGGCCCTTCTGGAAGCTGCGGGAGCGCGGGAGGGGGGCGGGGCTGCCCGGGACGTCAGCGAGCACCGCCCCGCTCCTGCCCACGTGTGATCGGGTCACGGTTCCTAATTTGCAGCTCGGGCAGGAATAAGAATCATTATATCAATTCGGTTTTGGGCAGTCTCATGCACAAGCTGCTGTGTGTCCACCTGCAGTCCCACTCTGGGAAATGCAGTGCATGCATACAAAAATGTGTGATATCAACCAGCACATATTCACAGGAGAGACGCCGTCTGAAATAAAGGTCTCATCAAGATCATTGATAATTGGTTTATTAATACCTGTAGCAGCTTGAAATTAAGCCATGTCTTCTACCCTCAGCTGCAGTATAAATAAAGTCATAGCTAAGCCTTTGTCCATGGTTGATGATGTGATCTGCACACACTCGATTTGATCACGTTCTGACAGGCATGCTGACCAAGAAACACCAGTTTACACTATGACCAAATGTTAACACAGACAGTCATTCCTAAACAATGGGAAAAAAGGTATTGACACATACAAGTTCAAAGTGATACTTAAAACCAATTCTGGATTCCATCCCACGGCCTCAAATATCTTCAGGAAAGTGTTAGTAACCCAAGCAGATTGCAGAACTTTAAAAACAAACAAACAAACAAACAAACAGAAAACTCTTTATTTGGATATTCTGAAAAATTTCTTTTCCTCATTCCACTTACATTAATTAAAAAGACAGAATAAGAGGTTCACTTGCAATATACTGCAATGTCAAAAATAATTGTTTCTTTGGAGCCTTGGTTGTATTTTGTATCCATGTTTAGGGATATACTTCCTACCTTCAGTCTCTGCAGCTGATTCCAGGGCTACCAGTATGAATAATGAACAATATGGAATTTCATTCTCTTCACACAGAAAACATACTATGATTCACTTGGCTAAATTGCATGTTGAAGAAAAAATGCTGAAACCCTTCATGCAAAGTAATGTGTGTATTTATGGGAAAAGTTTTCACATCTTTTTTATTCTGGATAAAACACAGCAGTTTATTGCATGCAATATTGGGAGCCTTTCAATAAAAATTTACAGACTAAACATATATCCAAAATTTTTGCCTTCGAAGCTGAAATCTAAGAAGTATATCAGATATGAATCAAAGCCCAAATGTCCTCACTTACCTGCCAGAGCCAGCCAAAAAGTTGGTATCTTTAGAACAAATGGTGATGGGCCTTATCCAGGAGCATTTCTGGCAGCCTGTTACAGGGGGATAAGATATTACAACTGCTCTGAAATTACAGAGTGACTCTTGTATTTCAGAATGTTCAGAACTTTGTTTTAAATATAGCTTGTGAGCCCAGTCAGCGAGTCTTTTTTCCTGGACTAATCATTACGTAGAGAGGAATATATATTGATCAAATAGTAGTAAATTGAGATCTTCCCTCCTTGAAATGGAGGCTTGGAGCAAAGGAAAGATTCCCATCTAGTTTTATTTCTTAGTCAAAACTTGACAATGTCTATTTCCAAGTTAACCTGTGTATGTTTATATATATACTGATAGGATATTTCATGTACAACTACTGGAAATTGCCCCTTCCAAGTGGGTTTAAAATATGTCAGTCGCTCTTCATTGTGGCTTTGGTCATTTATAAAGATGTATATTACTTAATGCTCACCAGTTCTGCTTTTTTTTTTTTTTTTTGTTCAGAAAAGGTATCTGTAGTTTGGTTTACTGAATGTTCTGTCTACTAGTGAGTATCAGAGCTGAGTACAAGATGGCAGTTCAAAGTTCTCAATAGTCTGGTAACAGAGAGAGGGGTGGGAGAGAGGCAGCTCTTTCTGTTAGAGAGCAGTAAAGGGACGCAGCAGAATAAGAGCACTTCTGGCAGGAGAAAGTGCTGCATTTTGAATACTCAGTACTGCAAATTTCTTTCTTCTAGGATATTACAAGAACTCCTGCAAATGACTGTTCTGCCTCTCCAAAACCATAGGTTATTTGGAACAGTAGTGCATTAATGGATGGGCAACTGTTTAAATCTGATTGTTAGTTACAATGAGGTACAACTTGAAGTTTGTGGTGCTTCCTTTGAGGGGAGAAGCAGTATTTTATGCCCAAATTACCCTCATGTTAGTATTCTAATGCTCTAATGTAGCATATTCTTGATAAGAAAACTTGTTTATCTGAACAGAAATCCAAGGAATATCCTGAAATACATGCTAAATATGCCAGCAGGTTTTTGTAATGGTAGAAGATAGATTGTTCTTTTTTTCTCCTTTTGCTTATAAGCAGATATACTGTCTTTCCTATATTTTCAGTTAAAATGCACATACTAAGCTAATGTTAAATTAAAAGCAAAATCTGTTGCTAGGCAACTGAGAGACATAACAAACATTGTAACCACTGTCTTGGTGTTAATAGTATACTACTTTTGATTATCCTTACTACGTCCTGTGTGAAGTAAATGGAAAGAGAAGCTCACCTTGGTGTGTTTTACCTGTGTTGTTATTAAATACTGACAGTGTAATGCAACCAACATTTTTCATAACTGAGCAGCCAGAGTTAGTCACACGTACTTGGCCTGAGGGGAATCCAGACTCTCTGGATGACCAGTGACAAAAATCCCATTGAGCTTCTGCCACACAAGCATCTCATGGTTAGCTTTCAACTGTCATACCAGGAGTTACCAGGAATCAGCACTTCCTAGGGGTAATTTTCTTAGATATCTGCCAGGTTTTAACAATAATATCCTACATGGTCTGCACCAGGGAGTAATCATAGAACAGCCTGGATTGGAAGGAATCTTAAAAATCATCTAGTTCCTGGTCACCTTCTGCTAGACCAGGTTGTTCAAAACTCCATTCAACCTGGCCTTGAACACTTCCATGGATGGGACATCCACCACCACCAGGTGCAGGACCTGATCAGGATGCAGGAATGATCAAGTGCTATGAGTACAATTCTGGTGAAATAGAAATTTCAAAGAAATATTTGAATGCCTTTAATGCAATGGTATCTATAAAAGGCAGGGGCAAGTGGTTCTGCCTTTTACTACCAGAATATTGGTCTTTAACATTTCTTTCAGCTACATATAGAACTGCTGTTCATTCAAAGGGAAAACTAAATTTTGTTTTATTATGACCTCGCTGAAACACAACCCATGTATTGATTGCTTCCAGTATACCTCTGTATTTCCAACTTCTGTCCACTTTTGCCTACATGTTGTGGCCTCACAAGCACTAGAGGGGTTTGGAAAGTGAGGAGAACACAGTATGGATATGCCCTTCACTGAGTAATGTTCCTGAGCTTCTTGTTCACTCATTACACGGTAATGTACAATCCTTTGCTCTTACAGAACAGATCTCAAAACAAACTCTGCAGTAATAAAGCATAAACATCTCCCATGGTTAAAGTTTCTCTTGACATTACTGTTATCACTGGTTACCCTGCACATTCCAGGAATTGTTTAGATTGTTTAGAAGGCAAACCACAATCACAAAAACAGCTGTGGAACAGCAGTGGTATTCACTGACGTAAACCAAAATGCATGAGAGTAGAACTACTTTTAACTTTAATATGTAGTAGATACATGATTGACATAGAAGAAACAAATTAATTACATCACCAGGAACATTTGCTTAGTGAAGAAACAAGGAGAAGTTTGCTAAAATTATGTATTGAATGACATTGAATAAGCATCTCCATTGCTTGTTTTTTTGTTTTGTTTTTGTTTGTGCTGACAGAAAAGCCCTTCAGACAAAGATATTTCTGACTGCTGTATTTAATGAATTAATAACTTTTTGTATGTAAGTGGAAAATGAAATGTTGAATTTATACTAATAACCTGAAGCAGTATACCAAGGACAAAATGTGGAAAATATTAGAAAATAGAAAAATATATTAAGGATCTTCCAATACAGGGAAGAAATGCATATACACTTCAGCTAGAAGGAATGTACTGACAAAACATCAATTTTATCTTCTGTTGCCTGCAGATGATCATATCATACCAATCATATCATATCATATCATATCATATCATATCGCATTCCTTTCATAAAATTACCAGTTACAGGTAACTTATTCGGGGTATAGTCAGTGAATCCATAAAGCTGTCACAAGGCAACAGCAGTGCCAAAAGAACCAATTCTGCTCTTTCCCATTCCCAGTCTCTTTTTTCTACTCCTGATGCCAGCTGCTTTGTGATGGCCTAAGTGTCAGTATTAACTAGAGTACCTACTGCATTTCACCCTAAATGCTAACACAAAAAGGAGGAAAAGTGTATCCACATTTACACTGAGGTGTGAAAAAGTCAAATAAAGCAAGGGCTGTGTCTCAGAGAGCTTTGCCTCACAATTTGTTGCTCAGCTGCTGCATATATTAAAATTTTATTCACTGTATGGATGCACCAGGCATTAGAGATGCAGTGCTATGACATTGTGTGGCAAGAGTTTGTGGAAAAAGAGCTGTTGGTGATAAATATAGACATTTGCTCATGTCTCAAGGGCTCAGTTGGTATCCCACTTGATAACTGAGTCTCTAAATGTGAGCTATGACGCAGGTCAAGCCTCACATTTCTGCTCAGAAGTGTAAATGGCATTTGCAGTGATCATTGTGCACAGGGCCTTAAGATGATACCAGGAAAAAAAAAAGGGGGGGGGGGGGAATCTACAGTGCTGTTTCCTCTGAAAAAAAAATGATAATAATGTGGCAATAATGTTACATAGACAAACTTTATAATGTGCATGATGTTTAGAAATGTTATCTTCGCTATTTTTATAAACCTTATGAGATATAAAAGTGTTCACAATGTCTATTTTTTTGTCAGCTACAGGAAGTCAGTCACCTTCTCTCCCTTTCATGTTGGTTAATGGCAATTTAGGGTCAAGGAAAGTAAATACTTTGTCTTTCGCTAAGACTAAGAGCAGAACACAGTTCTGACAAGGACAGACTGTGAAGGAGGTAGGGGAAATGGGCAATACAGAAATACCAGAAGCAGGAAATCACCACTCACAATTACAGGAAATATTATTAATAGATTGATCTTGATAAAAACTGTAAGCATAAAATAACTGTGTTAGAAAAGAAGGTGCAATACTGTCTACTCTTGAAGTGAAAAAGTACTCCAGTGAGGTAGCAAGCAGCCAGCACTACCATGTGTGGCCTCACAACCGAAAGAGTTTGGAAACAGACTGATTCCATGGGAAGTGTCGTCCCCTCTATCCTCCAAACCTTGCAACACACACTTTTCCCTGCCTTTCTGCCATCAATAAGCAGCAAAAGGAGGAATCATCATTTTGCAGCGAGAAGCAAGTGTCACAGAAAACCACATTTCATCATTCATGCTTTGAGAGTCACAGAATAGCACGTAATTACATTAACCAGCTTTGTTGTTCCACTGCCAAGTCCTTCCTGTGGGAAAGGGCTGTGCTTATGTGCTACATAACCAGCTCAGCAAGTCATTTCAAATCCCTGATGAAATGTAGGGAGAAGCTTACCTCATCACAATTAAAAACCTGCTCTGTTTCCATTTATGTAGCACAGAGCTAACTGTTATGGCAAGGTTGGATCACAGCTATTTAACTCCACTGTCTTAACATGAAAAAATAACACAGGTAGAGCCATTAGAGAGGAGGGATGACATCAATTCATCCTGACTGATGTCCTATCCTGCGTAAATAATTAAACCTTTCCTTAACATACTTTACCATGCCTAAGTGTACAATATGGAATTATTTTTTCTGATCTGAATTTTAAAAGCTGTAATATAACAAGAGATTTTTTTTTTGAAGTATTTATAACAATGAGCCTGAATCGGAATTATTTTTCACTGGAAGAAATCAGGGACAGATACTCTCCAGTTAGTAGATTTATACTGGCAACTCCAATCAGAATGGAATCTTTATTTAGCCTGAAATATAAACTAGTGTTCCTGAGGCTTCCAGTGAGTATCTACAAAAATCTTAAAATAGGATTTTAGCAATTTGAGAGTTTCAGTATTTATTCAAGTGTAATAGAAACATTGTTACAAAGAAGATCTAGTTGTAAAAGCTACATTATCCATACATGAAAATAAACATTCTTCAAGTTGTGATTTATAGGTAAGCACAATTTATGAAAATTAAGCATTAATCAATTAGTAATTCAGAGACAGAATCCCAAATACAGTCAGCTTACTATATCAGACCTGGATATTGAGGGTTTAGTGCATGTCTATCTGAATTTGATATAAAGTCACTATAGGAAATGTAGTATGCCTAATCTTGCAGTATCTAAAAGAAGTTTCTGATACTGCATGGTATGAGTCATTACCAATCCAATGAAGACAGCAATGAGAACAAGAAATAAAAGGTGGTGATGGGGAGAGACAACTGAAAATTATTTAAAGAAACTGTTAAACTGAAAGAAACTTTCTAGTGGAGTTCTTCCAATATCCATCTTGAGACTGACTTTAATATTTTCATTAATTACACCAGCACTAGGTGGGCCACTGACTTAAAGATTCAGAGCTCAGCAGCATTTAAAGAAGATCTTTTAAATGTCATGTGGGAAACATCTGAAGATTAGAAACAGAATTGCTTATATGACTATCTGAAATTCAGCAGTGCAAAATGAAAGGGCTTCCACTTGGTGGCAGGTCAGTATTTCTGTTATTAGCATAATCTCAGCTGTGGGAAACTATCAGGACAGAAGATCAACAAATGCTATTCAGAATATTCAGAGGCAGAATCACTGTAATTTCTGATGTGATGTAACTTTCAAAAGGACAAATAGCATCATAAAACACAGCAGGTGTTACATATCCAAAACAAATAACTATTTCTTTCAGAAAGGCCTTGTGAAACTTGATCTGGAACACTGTACAATATCACTGATGCTTAAGGATGTTGACTGGAAGGAGAGCAAGGGGGAATTAGAATGATCAGGGCACTGGTAGCTGTCTAACAAGAGGAGACAACTGTTCTTGGCTTGCATTACCTAACAAAGGTTGAGAAGGGATCCCTATAAATACATCACAGATTAAGTACTAAGGAGTAAGAAGAGCTCCTTAGGTTAAAGGTAATGTTGGCCAAAAAGAAATTGATACAAACTGGCAACAAATAAATTTAGTCCTGACTCACAGCCTTGGGTTTCAGATATGACATAACTGCAAACAGTTTTTTGAAAGGATCCTGGTAACAAAATACTTGCAGCAGCATGGTGAAACCAGGGTGGCCTGTGAATGTGAGGACCATTACATTTTAATTAAAACAGAGGACTATAGATGGGTAAAGACTTTGATCTTAATGTGCAATTAAATCTTATGCCACTTCTTTGTTCCATTTATCTCTGTTCCCTGGTTTGCTTTTTTTCCCCTGGGTTTTTTTGTGGTACCACAGTGTTCCCTGCACAGAAAGCAGAATACCTAGCCAGTGAAAAAGCAACACTCCTGGAGAAATGTGACACAAACAAGACACAAGTAGGATTGCATTATCAAAGATTACAAGTAAACTCATTTTGCAATGTTAGAAGCAGTATTTTATTGTGCCATAAATACTGTTATTTTAGATTTGGCATTAGTAACATCCCAAACCCTTTTCAGCAGCTTCTAACTGGGTTAAAATTATCATAAAATTCATTGCAGGGAATTTGGAGAATGAAGATTATAAACAAACAGCTTTTGATTATTATCTTAGAAAATCAATAGCTGTCCTTGCCCAAGCTAGAGAGCAAAGACATTTCTAAATAAACAAGATTATTATGAGTGCAGTAGGTAATTAGGGTGTGCAGCATTGAGTCACTTAACATAAAGACATCAGTTAGAATAGTTAAGACCAACAGTAATCAAAAATAAGAAAAGAACTAACAGAGGATGAAATATGTCATAAACAAAGTTTTGAGTTTTTCAGTTCATAAATACACATGAATCTTTTGATCATAACTTCTAATGGATAAACCTGCTCCTTTCATATGTATCGAAACAATATATGGGATAAAGAAATAAGTTTTCCTAATCTGTGATCTGATTCCTACAGGTCATAAAAACTTTGATGTCATTTTTGGCAGCTTTTTCTTAATAAATTTTTGATCTGTTTCAAATGGCTAATTAGACTTTTTCCCAAACCAAAATGCACTTTTCCCTATATTATTAGTGTTGAAAGGTGACCTTATAGACAGGCTTTAAAAATGGTCTTTTGAAGCCAAGTAGTAATTTCTGCCATTCACTCAATTACCTTTCTTTTTCTAACTAAAAGAAAACCTCCGAGAAGAATAGTTGAGTTACAAGTATCAATTTAAACTATTACTCAGCACATCTGACTTAATAATGAAATCTTCCTCTTTTATATTCATTAATGTTAGTCAATGTACTCATGACTTACCTCCTGTACCATATGTAACTTCTTAAATTTCTCTTTTTTTACTGTTATAATAGAGATCACTTGTTTATCCCTTTTTCAGCTTGAGCTCAAAGAAGAGAAAAAAATCTAGCATTTAATTGTATGTTGGCAGTTTGTATCACTTTCCATCTTTCTTCTGTAGATGAAATGAGATAACGCCCAGAGCTTGCAAAAAAGGTACAATTAGTAAAACTACTTTCATTCTTCAAAAAAAAGGGCACTTTTTTCCTAAAAGCCATATGAATCCCTGGCACTTCTGTGGAGCTTCAGAACTTGAAATAGTTTTATTCATCTAATCATGGTGAGTTATGAGCCATAAAGATTATGTGTAACATTGAACTAGCAAAATTCAAGTCCATTAGAAGAAATCATCCTGTTTAAAACTCCTAACATCATCTATAAGTCACTATTTGGTTCTGTAATTATAGAGTTGTGCCATGTTGATGTGATGTTTAATATTAAATATTTGACATCTAGGTGTAATTTGGGTTCAAACAAAGTTTAAGGAATTTTTAATGCAGCTGCTAATAGCTATTGAGATCAAAGAGCACTATAGATCCAAGAGTGTATTCAAACTCTCATTAATACCTTTATAGTTTTTCAGCTAGCCCTTATTTTCTAACTGACTTCTGTCAAGGGAGGATTATGAGAAAAATATTCCTAGCTCTGGGCCATCACACTATTGTCTCCTAACCACACAAAAACTAGAATGTCAAAGCGTAAGTTTGTTATTACAGTGGAAGAAAACTGGCCATTCATAATGGCTTATATTCATGTTTGACACCACCCTCCTCTAGCCTGCAGCCATAAACAGCCCAGATTTTTTCTTCATCTTCTTCTACCTTCATCGCCCAAGCCACTATTCTGTATTTCTTCCACATTTTCTTCTCATTCTTATGCAGCTTAAAAAGTCCATCTAAACTTCACCCACCTTTCCCTCCTCCAGTCTGTTTGTAAACAGAGGTGAGAAGCTCAGGATGGTCTGTGTGTGGTGGGAGTCATTGCATTGGTGCCACGTTATGTGCAATATTGTCTGAAACATGCCATCATGTGGGGAGAATGTTTCTTGACCTCAGTTACCTGGAGTGCATGAACTCTGATCAGACGCTTTCCACCGAGGATCTAACCACTGATATTTACAATAAAACAGCACTTTTAGCTTAAATTGGAAGTGTCCAGTTGGCCAGATGCTCCAACAGCGAGGAGGTTGGCTTAAGGTGGGGAAGAGGCTACGGAATGAGATTAATACGTGTCAAATGAGAAAAACGTGTAGAAGGGAGTGAGAGTATTTGCGGAGCAACAACCTACTGGTAGCAGATAGGAGAAACGCATGAAGCGCGTTCTGCCTCCCGGGAGATGGGGCGGTTGGGCTGCACCAATGTTCCCCGCTCAGGGAGGCTTTGCAGGGTGAACCAGCCACGGGGCGGGCTCTGCTCGGCGGNCTGCGGGGAATCCCGCCGGGCTCTACAGCTCCAGGGCTGAGGGCGGCTCCCAGCCCCTTATCCCGTGACACCGGTGACGCTCTTAACGGGACTCGGCCTTCTTTTTCCTGACTTTGGCCACAGCCTTCTCTCAGGCATCCACCTGCTCTGGAGTGGGGCTCCCATACGGGCTGCAGGTGGATCTCTGCATCCCTGTGTTTCTCCGTGCGCTGCAGAGGACTCTCCGCTTCGGCTGGAGCACTTCCTCCCTCTCCTTCGTCACTGGCCTCGGTGTCTGCAGAGTTGTTGCTCTCACATAATTCTCACTGCTCTCCGAGCACAATCGCATTTGCACAGTAACCTTTTTTCCTTATTAAATCCTTTACCAGAGAGGTGCTGCCACCATTTCTGACGGGCTCAGCCCTGGCCAGCGTTGGGTCGGTCCTGGGGCCGGCTGGAATTGGCTCTATCGGCCGTGGAGGAAGCCTCTGGCAACTTCCCGCAGCAGTCCCGCTGCAGCCCCCTGCCACCAGAACCTGCCCATGCAAACCCAATACCGCCGTCTGTCTTAGAAAAGTGATTCAAGTGAAATGATACAAGAAATACAGGCACTGCCTCTGAATTTCCATTACTAACAGAAGACCGATTAATAATACAAGCACTGTAATATTGCAAGTGGTTTTTTTCAAATCTTTTGGGTTTTGTATGCCTTGCATTTCAGGTGACTTAAAAAGAGGGTATTACAGCACTGATCATGCTACACAAACAGGTGTCAAAGAAATACCAGAATAAAGGAGCTACCTATTGCTATGCAAGCTTTAGTCAAGGTAAATTAGGCAAGTGTAGGAGTTTTCCTTATACTACAAAAAATACTTCTGTCATTGTCATCTCTGTATTGTGTAGTCCTTAAGGAATCTGTTTTGGCTTTTCTTCTGTTTTCATATACCTCTTTCAGCTAAATTATATAGATTTCTGTTGTAAAAATAGATTAATATGCAAGTATTAGTAGCTTTAAGTAGAGACTGGATTGCTTGGCTATCTGAGTCAGAGAAAATTACGCAGGGCTTAACAAGGCTTTAGGTACAAAAAAGGTAAGTGAAAAATTCTGAAAGTTTAGAATAGTGGCTAAGAGCATGGCAATAAATGCAGGCCTGGCAGTTCCATTGACACTTGCCCAGTTTGAGTTACAAGTTTGGCTTAGCTGATCTCACACATCTAAGGAGATAAATGAAATAGCGCAGTGCTTTGGCAAATCACATGCAAAAGCAAACTGGAAAGAAGACCCAAATAATATAATCTACTCGTTTCTTGCACAGTTACATCGTCCTAAGCAGTATGTCACTGAAATGTAATGCTTAGACTTGGGAGGGAGGGTGCAGTCCTAAAGGAGGCACAGCGCAGTCTGCCTAACGTAAGTGCCTCAGCGATTTGTGCGGGAAGACGGTGCCTCTAGAGACCTGCAGAGGGAGATGTGTTCCTCCAAAATGAGGGGTTTCTAGCTGTCCCTTTACTGTGCAAGAAATTTCAGAGGAAGGTGCTTAGGGTTATAAAATAATTATGTGCACAAAATTCTTAGAAAGAATAAACTTTTCTTTTTAGTTGTTAGTGGTATACAGAGGTAAGAACTAAAATTAAATGCTTTTGGTACTATTTTTAGAAGCATTATCTCATTCTGCCTCTAGTCCCTGAAAGACTCCAGCGTATTTTGCTCATCTGGGCCAGGGGCAAACAGAATGTGTTTCCTTTAATCCTTTGCATGTTACTTGCTTAAAAGCTGATATTTCAATTCCTTTTGTTAAAAAAAAATACTTTGCAGGGTGTTGAATTAGGATTTATAAAGAATCTTTGGCCACTTGCTGGGCTTACATTTTGATGTCAGTATTAATACATATGTGTGGGTCTCATTTGCAGAATCTGACTAGTTACCATCTGGCAGATACTTGAGTGTTCCTAAATTAGTTACTTTTTGAGAAAGCTGAATATCCTTCCTGCATAAATATTCTCTGCCTGTCAAATAGTGAGTCCAAGTATCTTCCAAATATGCAGTACTGAAGGTTTGGAGGGGGAGTCTTTAGTTTAACAGAGAACACTTTGTACACCATTGTGCAAAGCATATTTATATTGAGGGTCAGGTCTCATGCTTTCCTTGCATGGGACCAATGGGATATGTGTTCAGTTTTGTATATTCAGATCTTCCATTTCATGAGTTACAGTTTTCCTAATGTTTATGTTAGTGTTAGTTTTAAATTTTTATCATCCCCAGGAGTGATGCAATGGAGCAATGCTTACAACAAGCATTAAAAAGGTGTCATTGATACTTCTGATTTGGCAATATATGTTAATTTGGGCACATTTTTACAATTTATTCTGCAAAATCAAATTAGAATTTTCTTCATGTAATTAATTTTTAATTTTATCAAACAACATTGCAGTGCAATATTTCTTATTTTCTTTACAGAAGGCTCCCTGATACTTTATTTAACAGTCAAATCTGTTATTTGGATTGAGAATCAGCTCACAGATTAGGAAACATACATTTAGGTGTCTTATGAGAGTGTCTTCCCAAATAGTCAGTACAGACCTGTCTTTCTGTTCAGTGGAGATGTCTAAAGATATTTGACCTGGCCTCTGCCTCTGGTTTCAGAAAGGGACAGGTTCCCTTCAGCCCCGTGCCTTGTCAGCCAGCCCTGCATGAGGTGTCTTTCATACCTCACTTCTTCTGACACTAAACCATGTGTTTATGAGCAACCGAGTCAGGTTTCATTTGCCTTCCTGCCTGTGGCAGAGACTTACTCCTCAAGTTCTTAGATAGACACTTAAATTTAGGTCTTTTGCTCTGTAGATGCCATTCCTACTGGTCGCCTGTGATGTCCACAGCCTTCATATGAAGCTGTGAGCTCTGACAGGTGTAGAGACCCTGCCCAAGTGAACAGCAGGAAATAGGAATGTGTTTAGGTGACTGACTCTAGTCATCAGCATCTTGAACAGAGTAATGGAATAGC
Organism: Machaerirhynchus nigripectus; assembly: GCA_013397975.1. Lineage (NCBI taxonomy): Eukaryota > Metazoa > Chordata > Aves > Passeriformes > Dicruridae > Machaerirhynchus > Machaerirhynchus nigripectus. Next base: position 275,085 of record VZRQ01005898.1, read on the forward strand.
CATACTTTTCTTTTGACCAGCTTGCTTTCTATATAGAAATAAATAATTCTAAGATTTTGATTTTTAGCTCATTTGCTCCCTCTAGCCATATTTGTTCATCTATAAAAGCATCAGTCAAGCACAATATGAAGAAAATTTTGAAGGGCAGGTTCCAAACCTTTGTAAATACATAAATGACCCACTGACAGACATTGACTTTTCACATAAATGGGTAAAGAAAAAATTATTTTCCACTTATATGTTCATCTTCACTAGGTAGCGGGAGTCATTCATATATCCTTTCTGTGCAGATTAAAACAATATTTCACTTAATGAAAAGTAATCCATGGAAGTACTGGGAAATAAAGGAGTAAAGAAGAGTACTAATATAGTTTTGAAAATTACTGTGTAAGGTACTTTTTTCAAATTTGCAATGAACAGAACATGAATTACAATGTACTTGGCATATTAACAACCATATTTAGAAAAATACTCTTAAATTGTCTTGTGGTTTTTCTGGTAAAATACTTAATGGCAGTATTTTAATAGGCAAGAAAAGTAGCACACTCCCTGTGTGTATAATTTATTTACAGTTCTTTCCCCACATATTTATTTGATAAAATACAGTCAGTGACTGTTAGGTAGTAAATCACAGCCCATGACAGCATTAACACTCCTTGGCAATCATGTTGCAATCAGCGAGCCCTCACTACAAGAGAGAAATATACATAAAACCTCAGATTCAAGTTTCTGATATGAACATTAATAAAAAATATTTTAATAGTCAATGCAGAAAAAATTACAGAAAAGGAACATGAGCTTATTATTTAAGTAGAAGAGCTTGGATTTAATTTTCTTAACAAAAAAGAAGAACAAATAAAAGTAGTTTGGTTCCGTTTTGTAATTGTTCCTGTCCTTTTACTGTACCTCAAAATTCTCAGTAGTGTATTACAAATTGAATTACAGAAAGAGGTCCAAATTCAACAAAACAACAATAGGTATGTGATGTACTGGCTGTTCTCAGGGCCAATTTTGAGGTGGGTTTTAGTCATTAGTGTTATAGTGTACTGCTGATCTGAGTATTAATGTGTTATAAACTAGTTACAGGGTATAGCTTTGCGCTTCAAAACCTGGAGAAGGCGTTTGAATTTTTTTGAGGACTAGGCATTTAAACTATATTTATTAGGAAAAAAATCAACACAATTTTTTTTTTGCAAGTATTGTTTTTTCCTTAGGCCATTTAGCATTCTTGAATATAGTTTTAGGTGAGTAACATCATAGTTAATACAACATGAATGAGGTATGTTAGTAGATACCAGTGGAAGAATGCAAAAAGTGCAGTTTTTCATTTCTTCACTGGCGAGGATTGACCACAAAATACTCAAGCATTAGGAGTACTAAATACAAAGTATTTAAGTACAAAATACTAAGATTAGACCCAAACAGGCAGTCAGTGCTTCCTTTTCCATGTTACTCAGGACAGTAAAATCATGAAGGGATGAGCATGCTTTAATTCACAGCAAATGAAAGGAACCTGCTTTATTGTCAGTCTGTGATTTGGTCTGTTAGGAGGTAGAAACATAGTAATCATATAAAATGGAGACTGGTTCAATTTTAAAAAAAAACATTTTGATGAATTTGGTTGCTGAACTCTTAGGCTCCCAAGTAGCCCATGATGACCAATCGTGGGCACTCCAAGAGGCTTCCTAGTGCCCTCCAGGGTCTGTGCCACAAACCTTCATGGTGACTAATTTCAGCATATAACTGGAACAGCAAAAATAATCCACATTAGGAAGTATGGAGTCTAAATTTCATCTTTCTTCCCCTACATGCAAACAGAGCATGTACAGTTGTACTGTTTGACAAAACAAAGTCAGTATTAAAAACACCAATTATTAAATTATTTTACTTACGTGGGTAGCTGGGAAAGGTGGTAGGTAAAATATTTAGCTAAAATTACTCTCCTTTTTATGCATAGCACAGTCAAGTGTGATATATAGTGGGAAGTGTGTCCAGTATATTAACAGCATCTACTGTGTAATACAGCATACAAAAAATCATAGAGAATCCTGAGAGGAGAAAAGAATGTGTTTTTACAGCATGAATGATATCCTAGACATGTGCAGGGACAGGAGAACAGGTGCACTTCTGAATGGGTTTAAGCCGGCATTAATCATGTGGATGTTTCACAGAATAGGATAGAGAAATGCGAAGCAAAGGAGAAAAGTTCACAGAAAAGATACAGGGAGCTGTGAGGCTGAGGAATTTTAAAAAGTTGTGAGAGGAAATCAGAATGCCGAAAACACTGACCAAGTGACGGAAGATGATACGCAGTTCAGGAATGTTGCATAGCTTAAAGTGGGTGATTAGAAAGCAAAACCAAGGCTTTAGCAGTGAAGGAAATGGGTGTTTGTGTAAAGAAAGAAACTGCAAGGTTTTTTAAAACTTCTCAGGGAGTAAAGATGTTAATTTTTTACTTTTGTTCTTCATTCCTGGATAATGGTCTGTAGCATCATCAGTTGAAGAAAGAAATTCTGCTCCAAAACCAAGTTTAAAATAGGGGTTTTTGTGAGCACTGAGGAATCTTCTAGCAATTACTTTTGATGTTTTAGGCAGAGATAGCCTAAAAGAGCTGTAGACTAGACAGACTATTTGAAAAATAGTCTTATGTTCCCTTTTACAATTAGGTAGTGGAACACTGCTTCTGGGACTTCTAAAATAAATATTTTCTTTTTGCATTCAGAATTGGGTTGTTAATCTTTTAAATCAGCATTTCAAATATACAGTGAAAATATAACTTCACTTCAATTATAAAGATGTAATACAAAATCCCTCGTTTGAGTTTTCTTAACACCTGCAGTAGGAGTTCATAGAGTGTAACAGCTACTTGGGTACAACCATTAATAGATATGAGAAGCTCTTTTCAATTATGAATCTTTTTCCCCGTGCAAATGCACACATAAATAGGTAGTTATAATGGCAAAGAGCTCTCCTGCTTATTCAATCTGTAGTCTTCAAATGGGAGACATGATTGTCTCATTTGCCCATACATCTTTGTATCCCTTCTGCAACATAATCATGTCCTTCAACCCAAATTAACTATACTCGTCAGGAGTTCACTGAAATGTGACAAATCTGTAACACTTTTTCAAAACTTCACATATGCTTTAGGCTGGTAAAAGCAGTCTCAGGCTCTAAAGAGGTTCCATAGTGCCAGCTAAGCCTGGAACTCTTGCTTTTTCATCCCCACTCTCTATTTATCATTGCGATGTGTAGTACTAATGAGATCTGAAAATGCCATCTAACTGTGCTGGAAGCGACCTAAGGTAGAGGGTATGTGAAATTCTAGGGGTACAAAATCATATCCTCACTACCTTTTAAAAGTTCTGAGTTGGTGGGAGTACTTCTAGAACACCCAGGTGGATCAGAAAGCAGCCTGTAGAGACGTTTGTAACTTAACTGGAATTCAGATGTTAAACCTTTCATTGCTATTACGGTTTAAAATAGTTTGGCAGCAATACTTGAACTGCTTTGCAGCTTGTAGAAGTACGAGGTCAATTAGTTGTAGATTTTAGTGCTGTGATGCTGAATTATTTAGTGGATCAACAGGGATTTGATACAGTTTTTGGACTCTGCCTCTTAACCCACGGGCACTTGTATTACCACTGTCACGCCTGTGAACCCACTGTAAAGACACAGGCTGGGGGCATTGACGACACCTCTAGGAAACCTCTTCAGGTGTATGACGTCAGTCTCAGTAAATAAATGCTTCCTAATGTCCAGTCTAAACCTCCCTGGCACAACCTTGAAGCATCCCCGTGTGTCCTAGCACTGGACACCAGGGAGAAGAGATCAGCACGTGCCTCTCCTCTTCCTCTCCTTGGGAAGCTGTAAAGAGCAGTGGGGTCACCCTTCATACTCCTTTTCTCAAGCTCAAAGTCCTCACTGCTCCTCATAGGACATTCCTCCCAGCCCTTTCACCAGCTTTGTTGCCCTCCTCTAGACATGCTGAAGGACCTTCACATCCTTCTGAAATTGTGGGGCCCAGAACCGAACAGAGGGCTCAAGGTGGGGCCAAGGTGAATGAGAAGCTAATGAGTGATGCCATAAATACATGAACACATTTGTGTATGCAGGTGGGTTTTGGTGCACATACATGCAGTATTTCCAAAGCTTGATATATATTGGTGAGAAAAACTGACTAACAGTTAAAATGTGAACACAATAATATGAACAAAAAAGCTGAAATTGCTAAGAAAATAAGTATTATGTGGCCAAAATGCATAGTCTCATAACTAAGGAAGAGAACAGCTTTTACTAAAGCCCTGTCCATAAAATGGACAATATATCAATTAAAGAACTATAAATGGCACCCTTAAGGACAAAATAATCAATTTACTGGAAGCAAGGGAAGTGAGTGCAATTGTATGACTTCACTCTTAAGTAAAATTTGTAGAATTTAAAGTTAATGAAGTGAAAATCCTTGGGACAAGCACAGTACAGCTAGCTGGCCAGGGAGGAGATTGCCCTGCTCTGTTCTGTGTGGCCTCACCTCGAGTCCTGCATGCAGTTTTGGGTGTCACAATATAAGAAAGACAAAAAGTTTTTGGAGAGTGTTGAAAGGGGGGCTACGAGAATGGTGAATGGCCTGGGAGCCGTGTGAGGGGTGACTGAGGTCACTTGGTCTGCTCAGCCTGGAGGAGACTGAGGGGAAGTCTGCAGCTTCCTTGTGCAGGAAAGTGGAGTGGCAGGCACTGATCTCTTCTCTCTGGTGACCAGTGAGAGGGAATGGCCTAAAGCTATGTCAGGGAAGGTTTTGGTGGAATATTAGAAAAACGTTCTTCACTCAGAGCCAGGTTGGGCACTGGAACAGGCTTCCGGTAAGTATAAAGAGGTACTAGGTCTCTGAAGTCTTTTGAGTACTAGTGCTAGTTCTAGCCTGCATAGATAGGGAAGTGAACAAGAAAAAGTCAAAACATTTTTAAGAGCTGGAGAAAGTGCCCTAAGTTGAAAAACTCATCTTAAATCTGTTTATCATATAGTTTGAGATTACTTGATTGCACAATCTAAATGCCTTGCCAAAAAGAAGACTTGGAGATATTTGCATGGTGTTTGGAATCTCTCTCTTAAGAGAGTGCTTAATCTCTTCCCAGGTCACATGCAGTATTCTAACAACAGTTTACAAAACTTCACTAATTGATTTTCATCCCAGACAAGCTTCTGAGTGGATGAAAACAACTGGTTGCAATAAACATTTAAAGTCAGATTGGCTGGCCAACCCTTCATCCTTAGGCAGCGCTGCCAGGATTAGTTCAGGAACTGTGCAATCTTTAGCTAATCCATACAGCAAAAGTTTGTGATCAGCAGCTTCTCTGAGAATTCTGCATTCTCATACAAAACAGGGACAAGAAAAGTTCACTGTTTTCTTCTGTCAAAGAACTGGCAATGAAAAGCCTATTTTCCCTCCCAAGCTATGCTGTCTTTAATATTTCCAGCTCTGACACGACATGAGAAGGTAAATAGAGCTATCTGGGACAGTAACCACTTGTTAATCCCTCCCTGGGCAGTGTCTGTCATTTGCTTCATTTAGAAGGCCTCCATAGGTGAGGTAAATGAAGGTATCTGGGCCAGTAGCCTCTTGTTAGTCCCTCCCTGGGCAGTGTCTATGTTTTGTTTCATTTAAAAGGCCTCCATAGATGACAATACAAGCTACAAGATGAAACCACTATGAGAGAATGGTTGCTGATTAGAGCATGTTGTCAAAAGGAATGACATCTTGATCTCCTTCAAGACCTTGGAAGCCCTAATAAAATATATCCATTAGCTGAAATAAAGATATGGGTTTAATAACAGGGTGGCTGACTGTAAAGTAAAGGCTTGTATCCAACCAGTGCCCATACTGCAGGTGCCCATGTTAAACCTTAAACTGCATTTCTTTGAAATATACAGTTATAAATTGTGAAAGATTTAAAATTATAATCATGGGAATGTAAGATGTTATGGATAATAAAAATAAATATAAATTAATATTGAAATTATCAGTTCCCTCACGACTCAGAACTGGGTGTGTTTGTAAATGAGTGTTTTTAATGACAGCCTGGGCAATTGCACCCTCTGGTGTGCACACAGCATGGCCAGTAAATACCTAAAGTCGAGCTTGAAATAGAGGTACATTATCATTTGGGTGACAGATTGTCGATAATGGATTTGTTTTCAAGGAAAATTACCAAGATATCTAAAACAGTAAAAACTTTAGTTTATAATTTTAACTGGAATATACTCAAATACATTCTTCTTTCATGTCATAGGATAACATCAGTAATTTGCATCATATTTCTTTGCAATAAGAGTGCAAAAGTCATAGTGGTTATTCAAAAGGCCAAATTATTATTTTGAGTGTATTGTAAATACTGCAGTGCACCAAAACTGAAGTGCATATTTCCCAATTGCATAGTGAATAGCTATGTTCTCTCACCTTTACCTGTTTGGCTAGAATACTATGAGTATAGGTGAATGAATCTAGTTGAAGCTTGTTGTGCTCCAAAACTATGTGTGCATATCGGTCTAGTGTTATTAGAAAAGCTACTGTAAGTTTGCTGTACAAAACCTTAGCAAATACAGAGTAGAATTATTAAGGCTGAAATATACTGCATTTTTTTTTAATTTAAAGTAATAAAAGTGTTAGCATGAAGGCAATACATCAGAAAAGGTGAGAAAGCTAGAAGTCTCCTGTCTAAGGCATGCTGAATAAGCCATCCAACCTCTCGCCCTTTTTTCTTACAACTTAGAAGTTTCCCGGTTTAAGCAAGCCAAACGCTACCGCTGTGGGCAGATGGTAGGGAGAACATTGCTACAAAACCTGCCACTCAAAGTGTAACAGATGACTGTAGCTACAGAAAATTGTCCCTTTGTTCATTTTGCTAATGAGTGTCCTCATTGCAGCAGGAGACGGAATAGTTAATGAGCTGCAGTTCCCGGCCGCGGCAGCCGGTGGCGCCCGAGCTAAAGGCTGTCCGGGAATGGCAAAGGGCAGCTCGGCCAGGAAAGACTTTTGTGCTTTTCGTGTCCTTTCATTGAAACAGGACAAGATCATGATTACACTGAGATGCCGTTTCAGACTTACTCGTAGGATTCATCTAAATCTTTTTTTGTTTATTTTATGTAAAGGTTCTTCTTCGAGCATCTGCTGTTGATGCTCAAACACCGCCAGAGCAGAGGAACAAATACTTAAGCCTATTAAGAGCTGTAACAGTTACTTAAAAGGTCTTTTGAAATTCTGAGGTTGTTTTGCGGTGGTTTAGAGCTGACCACAGCCAGAGTAGAGTGTCAGCTAATTACCTAAATGTCGATTGTGCTGCTTTCTTAACACTACTGCTTTCCCTGCAGGGTGTTCGGCTGTCTACAAGATCTGGTAAAAGTTTTCAGTAAAAGCATCTCACAGTTCTCTCAGAGGAATAATTATAAATCTGAAACTGCATAAACACTGTTTAAAATGAAATATTGATGAAGTATTTCACTAGAATTTATTTAAAATATTACATTATCAAAAATAACATTCTTGTTAGTCATATGTGGTCTTTATGTAAGCTGCAACTGTTTATTCAGTACAGGAAGGGAAATCACAAACTAACATGAATTAATTTCCAAAGAACTTGACATTTTATTTACACAATTTCTTATAAAATCAATGAAAACTTTGCAGCCAAAACTCTATGTACATTGGTAATTTCCTCTGGTAAATTGGGAGACAAAAAATATCTTTTTCAAAGAAAAACAAATAGTTATGATCTATATTTTGTCCGTCATTACGCTATAGTTTAAGTTTACATGCCATTTCAAAACCTTGAAATTTAATTTTTTTAAGGTCTTTAAGATTTTTTGTTTGCAGTAGTTTTTTTAAAGCTCATTTTTTTACCAAGCAATGCAAATAATATCCTGATTTTTTTTAGCAATCAAAGCAACTTGTTGTGGTGAGTCTTCTCTTTTATGTTAATATTTTAAATGGTTTCAGGAGTTAGTTAATATTCTGGTATTACTATAAAGATCTGTGCCAGCTCTGAAAGGTTTTCTATAATTTTAAAAGAAATATGTGGCAGTAAAAACTAGACAGCCATAAGACAATATATTCAAATGTTTTCAATAGCTTTGAAACCAACAAGAAAAAAAGAGTAGCTGTCCCAATAAGCTTCAGTTGCATAAGAAGTCTTTTCCATAATGGACGTGGCAAGATTTAAACAAAGGACACGCATAATAAAAATGTAAATGAGTTTGCTTTACTAAAACTATAACTTTAAAGTCTTTTGTTGCATGTTATCCTGGAACCTTCTTACAAGGTAATCACTGTTTGCATAGAGATTTAAACCGTAGTCTTCAATAGCATTAAACCCCTGCACGGTCTATGTGTGACAGGCATGCAAAGCCATGTTAATGTTCAGAATATGAATTGCCTCTGGGTGGCTCCGACACCAAGTAGAAAACCAACTGTGTTGATATCAGAAGGCCTGATGGACTCCATGCGGCTCCCAGCCTGAAAACTTCACCGCTTTGACATGTGATGTGCTCCTCATGACACTGGCAGCACTGTCACTGAGAAATGACACAAAGGCAACAAGCCCCCCTCCTTAGCCATGCACTTTGCAACCCCCTGGTGTTGCCTGTCCACAGTCCCTCCTGCCTGCCTAGTTACGGACAGCACTTCATAAACACGGGGGGAAGTGTGGGTGGATAGGCCCCAGCTGCCTTCCTGGACACAGCCTCCATAATAAATTGACCTGAATGATGAGGGCACACAAACAGTATGATATGCATTATTCCTGTCAATAAAATGTCCCCATGTGTTATGGGCTTTGTATATAATGTACTGCAGCCTTTCTTCTAGCGGGGACCTATTTAGAGTCTCGACTTTTTTCTATTCATATTATGACTCTGTAATAGAATTCAGAAATTATATGATACTGTGTTGTATAATATTACACCAGTGCAGCATATTTAAATCCCTGACTCCTTCCTTATAAATTCAAGGCGTCACAATCTTTCAGGTTGTCTTTGAAGATGATGACCATGAAAAAAAATGCTTGAAAAAGAGAATGAGGCTTTTAAATTGCACAATGAGATTTCTCATCTTGAAAATGTTCTGGAAGATGCTGAAAAAGAAAAATGTTTATTAGGTAAAACTTTAAACTGATATCAAGATCATTAGTTTAAAAAAGTGTAAGAAATGTCACAAAGTTGGAATTGTTTACGCTTCAGAACTTGTTTCTGGACTGTTGTCTTTTTCTGGTATCAAATGCTAATTTTGTATTTATTTGTAGCAAAATTCATACATACTTATTCTAGTTCTAATGCATATATTTACATATTTTTAGTTTATGACAAAGGAATATTTGCTGTGGCTTTTGAGACTTCTAATATTGCCTAGCAATGTGACTAGACTTCTTATTTTGTGACAGATCCATAATGTAAAGTTACTGATACAGAAAAGTGTCATTTGTAGATAGTTATGCTTTTAAATGGTGGTCTACTATTTTATCTTAAAAATATTAAAATCTACTCTCTCCCTAGAGTAGTTTTTGAGCTTCTGAAAAATGTACATTTCTTCATATAATCAGTTTCGTGATTTTGGGGAAGTTTATAACAGAATCAGTTTCGCTCAAATAAGCTGTCACTACTTTTGATACCTGTGCTTTATTATAGTTCTGTAAAAAAAGGTGTTTTTCCAGATGCAATTTACAGTCCTTACCTGCAGGGTACTTCTCACATAATGCCAGAGTGAAACATTTAGTGGAGGACTGGAAACTATGGCACCAGAATCAAGTTTGGCTGTTGAACTTTGTTATGTCCATAAAGGTTAGACCCAGTATCACCTTTAATAGTGGCAAGATTTATTTGATACAGACAATATTCCTCATTCCTGTTTATCATCTGATCCTATGGAGCCTCTTATCTTTTGGTTGTTTTATATGAGACATAAAGAAGCACCTGCTAAAACACTTTGCATTGGGTGTGACGAGCAGCAAGGATGTCCAGAACCAGTATTAGTGGAAAGCTGTGGGCACTCAGTCACACTTGAACTTACTTCAAGCCTCTCTGCCCAGCCAGCAGAACAGCAGGGAGGAGGCTGTGAATGTCAAGGGCGGTGGTGAAGGTCACAGTTCTGCCAGGACTCTCATCCCGGTGCATTCCGCTGGCTTCGGCCACTGACCTGAAGCAAACACTTTCAGTACGTTAATGTAGGCATGTGATTTCCTGGGTTTTCTCTTTCCCCTCTTGTTTTCAGATAAGCAAGTTCAAACAATGCAATTAAAAATGGAAAGAGATGAGCAAGTGCTTCAAAAGGTTCAAAGTAATTTTAACTTCTCTGAGTTGCACTCTTGGCAGAACAGTAACGAGCTTGGCGTGTAGGCAGTGTATAGTCCACATAATGTAGCAAGCTGACTTTAACTTGACTTACGTTTTGGGTTTTGGGTTATGGTAGCATAAGTCATTGTAGAATAATAATGAATTGGTATTCCTTGAATGAAAATTACTTGAAAAAACTATGAATATTCTAAACCTCAATAAGGTACAGTAAAAGGATTGAACACTTTAATTTAAAAAGTAACATATTCAGTAAGTTTTTGAAGGCAAGGAAAGAAGATTTATACAGGTGAATAGCTAGAAACTTCAAAAAAGAAAATTAATAGTTTTTGTAACCTGTGACTTGTTAAATATTCCACTATTCCTGAATAGAGCTATTTCTATATGTGAATTTTTTATTTATAGGCTATCTGACCAAAGCACTATCTGAACAATATGTAAAAGCCAACTTTTAAAGAAAATTTCAATGCCAATATTTATTAATTAACAATTAATAGATTGTAAAAGGTTGACAGCACTCCGTGTTTTCCGTATAACATCTAGATATCTCCCCAGGATATATACAGATAGATATCAGCTAGGATAGGGCTTCCTATCTTGTGATGGTTCTCAAAGCACTTTTTTCTACAGTATGTTGTTCTCATTCTGAAAATTAAGACATAGATATGGGACTTCTTCCTACAGCAAGCATTTCTTCTGTGACACGTTTCCAAAATGTTTTGTAAATTCCTCACTTTTCTGTGATGAAACATAAGGGAAATAGTGGTACTTCTATAGTTAAATTGCGCTATTAATAAATCCTCATGCACATTCATATTTTAAAAGTATAGGTATATTTTTGTGGTGACTGAGGCACTGGATGTCTAGAATCATCCCTTCTGTTGCCTTTTATTGTTCCTTGGATAAATATCCCTTTTATGACCACATTTCCCACTCCTATAAGAATGATACCTATTTATTTTTACAGGAGCGTTAATAGGGTAAATTCATTAGGATTTTGTACATGAAATCCAAAATCAAAATTGGAATATTAAGTGGTCTGTCTAATGCAATAGTCTGTCAAGGGAGGGATGTGTCTACTGTTAGCTTTTATCTTCTTTCTAGTTGTGGCAGTGCTCAGGAATCCTGCTTAGATTTGAAGAGTCATGCTCAAAAGAAAAGGCCACTCATCTGTTCCTACACTGAATGTTCCTTCTTGGTTCATTTGCAAAGTTCGAAGAGTATTTTTAAAGTACATTTTTTTACCCTTTCACTCACAGAAAATTTTTCCTGAAACTTACTCTGTTTTCCTTCCCTTCCCTTCATGTCCATAAAATGGAGGGCGTTGTCTAACATTTAGTATCTTCCCATAGATGCCACCTGTCTGTGGGTTTGAGCAGCAACATAGGCACTCTTTTCTGTGTGCCACACGTATGATCTGCAAGCACATATCTGTGTATATTTGGACCACACACCTTCCTCCCAATTGCCTCTAGCACAGCTGCCTGTACAGGAGGCCCTTCAGAGTCCCAGCACAGTCTGTCAGGTGACAGGTAGGTGAACTGCTGTGAGAAATCTTTGGGGCAGTCCTCATTATAATTTTGATAATGAATCTAATTTTATTTCAATTCTCAAAAGGAAAACCACAATTCTTAAGGATTAACTACATAGCCTTTGATCCATGTCCTCCAGATAACGAAAATGTGCATAAATTCTTCTTTGGTTAAGAAGTTTTGATCTTAGAAAGAGGAGCTGGGCATGAAGGCACGCACTGCTGTAGTACCCAGCAGTTGAACATTTAAATCCAGAAAGGGAATTCACAAAGTTGATACAGGCACCAGTAGCCAGTATACACAGTATAAGGAAAAGATAACACTTGAAAATGGGATTCAAAGCAGACACAGCCAGTCATAAGTGGCAGTGAAACCTGTTGGAAGCACTTGGACTAACTAGAAATTACTGATTGATTTCTTGTAGGTGGGACTTGGAGTCTTGATCTTCCTCCTGTGCCCAGGCAGCCAAGCTGTGCACTGTCTGGTAGCACTGCCTCTCTCATTTCTCTCGTCGTAAGAGCATTGTAAGAAATGGCAAGGACTGAATTTCTCACAAGGACTGGAACATTTGCCCAGGGCTCTGATCATTGAACTTGAGGACCTTTGAACCCGTAGCTCCATATACCAATGAATTAACTCTAGTTTACACCATGTGCTTCCTTAAAGCTGGATACAGGGAGAACAAACACAGAAGATCCATAATCTCTAGGATGCATGTTAGGAAACTCGGCATAGAGGAGGAGACTTTTCTATAGATCTGGTTTTTCTTTCTTTGTATTTTTGCTGAGTATTTTTGCTTGGGTTGGGTTACAGAGCGGGGGAAGGGGGCATGTTTTGTATATTGTTTTCTTGTAATTCATAGTCTAACGTAAAATGCATAAATAATCTATCAAGCCAAAACACAGGGTTGTCCCTTTCTCATGCAGTCAGAGGTTTGGTATGTCGAGAAGCTCATGCGTGAGTATTCTGTATCTAGTCTCATGAATTTCATATTCTTTGTGTCCAATGGCACAGCTTGAACAGAACTGGTGGCTTATTCTCATCATAGAGGGGTAGTTAGGCTACTTTTCCGTGACTTGGGATATTGTAATCAAGCCCCATAAAACTCCCAGCAGTATACAATGTCAGCTGCCCTGATTTGTGGCCGAGCATTCTAGCTCCTAGGTTATTATGCTGAAGGGGAGCATTTCTCCATTTTTATGAAAGAAAATGAATGTCAGTGTTGTACTCAACATTGTCTAGTTTTAAATATGTTCAAAATGCAAATTCAGTAAGTAACAAACTCTGCTCCTGGTGACACTGGGAAATATAGATGTTTAACTCACGAGTCCCAAATGACAGTAGCTTTGACAGACAGCTCCAGCCCAGCAGAACTGAGGAAGCTTTGCCATGCAGTGTAACTGTTTAAAGGAGTTTGATTCTGGAGCTTCTAAAGAATTCATAAAGAATTTTGCCTAAATTGCTCCTTAGGCACAATCCTTTGTCCTGGATGAGAAGAGATGTGTAATTTTCCTGACAATGTTTGTGTCTCAGGGACATGTTAGAACTTGCTGCAGATGATACAGACATCTGCTGATCTTTCTACACATGTACAACACAGCAGTGGAATTGCTCCTGCAGCTCCAAACTGCCCCTGCTGTCTGGCTGGAACAGATTTCCACAAATACACACTTTCCTGAGGGTTTAGGTCACTGAAGTCTCTGTTTCTTATTATTTCATCATTTTCCTGCCTCCTGTGACATCACACTCTACTCTGCTTTATATGTGTGACTCTTGTGACATTATTGGACTCCACAATAAAGTATGTAGCTCTAAGTGAAGGCATTTGTTAGCAGTTATCCCACAAATGTATGTGTGTGTGTCAAGGTTTAAACCCAGCCAGAAGCTAAGCACCTGTAGTCTCTTTATCAGGGAGAGTGGCCTTTGAAAGGATTTTGAGAAATTTATGCCTTTTTGTAGTATGAAATCCAACTCTATTTCTCACATATATGTATTATAATTGATCAAAATTCAAGGCAGAACTTGAAAATGAAAGACCATGAGCTAAAAATCTGGTAAGATACTGGCATATACATTGTTGTTTGTAACCATCATTTATTATTGGAAGTCTAATAAAATATGCAAAAGTCTTTTGATAGTCCATAGATTGAATAAATTTATTTTAAAAGTAAGAAAGTTACTTTGTATGTTACAAAAGACAGCAAAAATACTTTACAGTTTTATTTTGTTCTTACCATATTTTGAAAGGAACAGAGGTAAACAATGTTGCTAGAAGTATTTTAAAAAAAACCACTACTATTTTGATTTAGGAGGACTTGGAAAATATTTAATAAATGCAACATTATTTGAAAGGATTTGCTGCTGCTGTTTGCAAATGTCAATGATACAGAGTTTTGTCTCAAAGTATTTTTGTATTCTGCATTAGTCTCATAAGAACACTGCCTTTTATTTTCTTTTTACATGATCCAGGAACTTTCCAGACGGCTGGTCCTTTATTTTGCCATTTGACTTTTTTTTCCCCAGCCTGATTTCGTACTGGCTTTCACACTGATCACTGCTAGTACGTCTTTGTTACAGTAAACTGACTGGGTTTATTATAATAAAAAATAAAACACAGCTTGACTTGCAATCTAAATGTGCTGGAAAAGAATATGATACTGTTCAGAAGAGAAAAGGTTGTGAATAGAAAAACAGTACCACTTCAGTTATTTAAACATTTGCTTTTCTGCAGCTTGTCAAACTTTGTGCCAAGTCATAGCTGCTTTACTTTGTTTTGTTAATCTCAGCACCATGTGCCTTGGGCTTTTTTAATAGAGGACCAATCCTGCAGTACTTACTCAGTTTTCAGTTTCAGTGAGTCTGGGTAAGTACTGTAGGACTGCATTTTTTTTTAAATTAGGGGGAAAAACAAAGTATAATGTTGTGGAGTAGGTCTTCCAACACAGCTTGTGAAGGTTAAAAAATCCGACAAAGTAAGTTGCATCTGAAATAAATTCTAGTAAGTGCCTTCATAATGAAAATAGTTTATAATTTTTATCACATTTTAAGAAAATTTCTTTGACTTGAAGGTGTAAGCAGGACTGCATTAAATAGGAAATAATAAATAAAATATTTTAAAATTTGTTTGTCTAAAGTCAGGCCAGAGTATAGACTTTGGTCTTTCAGGGAAAATCTTTTGGGTTAAGAATGTGCCCGCATAGAATCCTAGTTAGTGCTAAAAATTACAGTCTGACTGGTATGTTTACCAAAAGCATTTGAAGGTGTAGGATGCTGTAACTGAGAGTTGATTTGGCTTCATCATCTGTTTCGGAAGTGGTATGTAACATGAAAAC
This sequence comes from Machaerirhynchus nigripectus, assembly GCA_013397975.1. Lineage (NCBI taxonomy): Eukaryota > Metazoa > Chordata > Aves > Passeriformes > Dicruridae > Machaerirhynchus > Machaerirhynchus nigripectus. Next base: position 290,284 of record VZRQ01005898.1, read on the forward strand.
AGCTCAGACACATTTCTGGATCATCTCTGAGGCACCTAGAAAAATAATTTTAAGTCACAAATTGAGTTGTGATAATTCTAGAAATCCCAGTGAGACCTTTACCATCAGAGCTTAAGCAGTCAGGTTTGATATAATCTAGATATTCGGAAGCTTTTATTAATTCAGAAGAAAAGTAAGTTCTCAGAATAAAAATGGTTCTTACAATACATATTTATTATTTGACACCTCTACTTCTAGTTTATTATTAATCCAGAGATAGTTCAAAATTTTATCGAGAAGTGCTTCTTCTAAGGGGATGTTCTTGGATAAACTGGGCAAACCTTTCCCTGCGCAGGTGTAGTAATAGTCTGAGTGCACAGGGGTCCAGCCTTTGCAAAGGCTGTTAAGTGAACTTTGGTCTCACTCTTTTCTCTCCTAATTTTCTCTCTCCTCCTAGTTCTAAAATCAAGGACACAGTTGTCAAATATCTAGGACATATTTTGGAGTCTGCTTTTTGAGATCCCCAAAACACGGAGAGTGTTCACGACTGATAGTGAAAAGTGCTGAAGATACCTTGACTGATTGCAACCTCTGATCTTATTTAGCATGAAACCTTCTGGGACCTTGTCTTGTCATTGCATATTATCAAACAAGTCAGTATTAAGTACAAAAGAAATACAGCAGTAATGCAGCTAAATCAAGTAAGTCAGAGCAGTAGGGTGCACAGTGGGTGGGAAATAACCTTGAATGTGGAATGCTGCTCCTCTGGAAAGCAGCAAGGAAGGAGAAGATGCAGTGAGAACTTAAAAGCTTTGCTCTCTGGGACTTCTTGTTGGTACTCTGAGTGCATACAAATGTGGAAATGAAAGATGGACAAGCAAGAGAATAAAAACACTTTGTGCACATAGTGCTTGTGTGGGATGAAGCTGGAAAGTAAAAATAAATATGTCAGTAAGGCTGAATCTGGAAATATAAATCCTAGAATGTGTGATTGGAATAAAGCATTTGTGCTCTCAAAAGATCTGCTCTCAGTTTTAACATGTTCTTAAAGCAATTTCATAAAGATTATTACATAAATGCAATGTTTTCTGTATTACTATACAATTCTGCATATTATTTACTTTATTTTAATAAATAAAAACGTTAACGATGGAAAATGACATTTCCTAATGTCATTTAAATGACATTATCTTAAATCCTGGAAAATGTAACAATGTTAGATTAACATTTAAAAATTAACAATTACAAAACAAAATCAGAAACAAAGTACTGAATCTTCAATCAATAGTAAAATCCTGGGAAAATCTTATGGGGAAAAATATCAATTGATCAAATGTTCCCCTTTTGTCATCTTTAATGATTCTATCAATATTCTGTTTCATTCAATTGCCTATAGACAATATTGTTGGTTTCCCATCATCTGGGTTGTACAAATCCATGAGCAATGCTGAGCAGTACACAGAAATAGCTGGCTTTGTTACAACGCAGTACAAGCCGGGAGCTGCTGTCACTTTCTAATGTTGTTGACGGTCCCAGCTCATATTCAACAGCATTTTCAAAGAAAAAGAGTGCATATTTTCCCTCTAGTTATTATTATGTCCCCAGATGGTGAACTGAAAAACAGTTTTCCACTAGCATAGATCAAAGTGCCAATTGGCTTTATATCTGAAAAAATTCTATGCCTGTTGAATACGCTATTCACAGATGACTCCTTTGTTACTAATTTTAATGTAATTATTAGATAAATCATAATGCTGGTTAATATTAGATTTTTTGCAAAGATTTCTGACCATAGTTTTGTTCGTATTTATTGGTGGGTTTTTTTAGCATCAGGAGAAGAGAGACGACGACAAGAGAAAAGTGCGAAGTGTCCTTGGTGTGTACTGAAAGAAGAATGCCGTTAACTCATAAGGAAATTACAGACTTTATTACTTAATATTGCGAAGTGCTGTTCCTGTGTTATACCTCTGTTTAAATTTGTCTTAGTCTAGTTTTTCTTTTTCCACCAGTTTCTCTTAAGCCTATGTTTGAGTTTTATAAGTATGTGAGTATGACTATTATGTAAGTAATTAAATACTTTCCTTACACCAAAAAGAAGCAGTCTACTTTCTTTAAAACAGTCTACTTTCTTTAAAACTATACATTTTTAAACAGCCTTTTTTCCATTTAATCTGAATGAAGTTGAGTAACATCTCTAGACTAGGTCCTTACCTTCTGCCTCTTTGAACAGGTGCTCACAGATCCTTCAATCTAGAGAGAAGAGCATGGCAGACCACAGGGTGGTGGTCTCGTGGTGGTCATGACGTTTGACAGCTACAGTAATTGGGTGTCACTCTGGGGTTGTTTGTCTGAAATCAATTCAACTTACAAGGTAGGAGTCTGATGGAAGAAATCCCTTTATTACCACTGTACCTCACAGATAGCTAAAAATACTGGAAAATATTAAACAGCCCTCAAATCCTGTGTTTTCCACAGGAAACAGTGCTTTGCCAAAAATACACAACTACATGAATCACAGAGACAGAAAACCAAGATGGTTGCTGTTTGCCATTACACCTACATATTTCATAACCAAAAGCAGCACCAATCCTACCTTAATGCCGTAGTATTGGGGAAGACCAACAGCTTGCTGAGCTGCAGTAGTGCCTTCACACAGCAGGTTTTAGGAGAAGGAAGTCCAGGTATTGAGTAGTCTTTTCTTTCTGAATCTTAAGCTGAGAATCATATTTGTCCTTGTGTGAAAAATATTTCCTCTGCTTCATTGAGATTAACTGAGTAGGATCAGATCCTGTAGCAGGATTTAAAATGCTGCTAGGGCATTTGGGTACAGCTGGCATCTGAGTGAGTAACTGCCAGAAAAAAACCTGTGTGGGCCCCAAGAGGTGCCAGGAGGGTCTTGAGGAATTACTGATACCTGTCATGGAGGTCCTCTAGTTCCTCTGTTTTTATACCTGATGTGAGGTATGGTTCCTTACTCTTGCACTTCATGTATTCTAGCCTTCAAGGGACAATAATACATATGTAATGAATGTATACAGCTGAAGGAAATCTGACAAACAGATTAGATATAGATATAGATATAGATATAGATATAGATATAGATATAGATATAGATGAAGTGATCTTACTGTGTTGTGGCTGTCAGTACTCAGGATATTAGGAAATCATTGAACTCTCTTGAAAATAAAGATTATTGCAAACCAAGAAATGTTATTGGAATATACAAGAGTCTGCAAATAAAGTACACATGAATACACAATTAATTTTTAAGGTGATTGTAATTCTTAGTGTAATTTTCAAAAGCCTATAATAATCTATCACTGAAACACTTCAAAATATGCCCACAGAATAGTTCGTTCAGGAAATTTATTTGTCCTCTATTACATTCTTGTTTCATTTAAAATGGCACGGGAGGGGATCCCAGCAGCAGTGGTCTAAGGGGTTTTATAATAAAATTATATGTCTTTGTATTATTCTTGCCATTTAGGGATTAAATCTCCATTTATGCTTTCCTTTTTTTTCATGCTGAATAATCAAAAACACTTTGCTTTATTGAGAGAAAGTGTGGTCTGCTTTACCTAAGTCATATTCCCTTTCCAAATCCTTACTCATGTAAGTCCTTCTGTACACTTCCCAACTTTGGAATCTTTCAAGTAAAGAACATGTGAGAGAAAAAAGGAAAGACATTTTAGCATTTAAATAGCACTTGAATGTTTTCCTTTTAAAAATGCTCTTTCTTCCTTCTTAAGAATGATGGATCTATAACAATTTCCATTAATTTTTTCAGCTATTTAAAAAATCCCTCTACTATGAGATTTCCAAATGTGATCATAATCAAATAAAAATATAATTTTTCATCTATTCATACTACTACATCCTGTCATTTGCCAAAGGTGTGAGGACAGTAAAACTGTTTGGATTTCTCTTCTGCTACGAATTATATTTTAATCATTTTAGAAAGTATTTGCCCAGAAATATGTGAATATGTGTGTATATATACATGTGTGTATATATATATACGTGTATGTGTGTGTGTGTGTGTGTGTGTGTGTATAAATGTTTGTGGATGTTTTCTAACTGTTTCAGAATATTTTTATTATATCAGAATAAAAAGTAGTGAACCATTATAAAAACAAAAGATATTTTAATTGTTTGTGTTATCCGTAAAGTTACATGGAATTTATATTTCACAATGCCTTTATTTGAGTAAAGGGTTATTAATATCCCCGATCTTCCTGAAACTTCAAATAATAGGAAAAAAACCAACTAAGGCAATGCTTAGAAGTTGATATCTAAATCAATGTATTAATCAGCCTCACTTTTTGAAGCTGGATTTCCTTCAATAGTTATTTGACAAATCCTATTAATTATAGTTAGATTTGGAAATCTATGGCATGTGGTGAGAACAAGCCATATGCTGAGATAAACTGAACTAGAGCACATCTAGGTTAGTTGAAGTATGTGTGATCTTGGAAAGTGGTACTTGATGGTATTAAAACAAGAAGTTTGTGTACTGCTAGTAATTATCTATTTGTTGCTTAGACTTGTGGCTCAAAACAATGTAGGCACAGAAAAATACCCATTATTGAAAAAATTAATTCATGTTCTTATTTAACAGATTCAGTATCAATTAAGTACTGCTTTGACACTTACCCAGACCTCTACTTGCCCTAATGCTATATTCATATAGTAAAATCTCAGCAGAGACAACATAATGTTTCAATCTCAATAGAAACAACACAAAATTTTGACAAAAAATCGGCCCCCCACGCTACCTCTAAAATCCTTTTCGGTCCCTTTTAAGGACTGCTCTTCAGATGACCACTTTGATTCTAATGCAATTTGATGAAGTGAGAATTACAGTTTTTCCAGTTGTCTGTTAGGTATCATTTCTGTGGTTGCAGATGCTCTTTAAAGCTGTGTGGCTTTGTATCGACTTTGAACAACGCTGCAGCGATCCTGCAAGAGAGAAGATGAGTCCTCGTCCTCCATGCACCTTCCTAAAAAGTACAAAGCATAATTATTCCCTTCGGGCTCTTAACAGAGGATAAAGGCCCAGACCGGGCCACTCCTGACTGGCCATGGCACGGGGATGTGGGGGTGTCCATACCCCCCTTCCTTCCCACAGCCCTGCACTCCTGGGGGACGGTGCCTCTCAGACACCGGGAACACTTTGGCAGGGCCTGAAGAGCTTTCAAGACACAACCTGCTGTTGATGGGTAAAACACTAAATGATACGGTGAGGCTTTGCTGTATGGTTTGGGGGTTTTAATTTTCAAATGTGGGTTTGAAGCAGCACACAATAGCACATTCAATAACATTCAACTTCTTTTCAATTACTATTAAGTACACATACAGTGTTAGCTGATCTTTTACACTGTGTTTGTACTGTTGCAGGTTTGGTTGTGTAATTTTTTTCGTAGATAGAGACACCTGCATTCACCTCTATACATTTTTATGTATCTAGATAGGGATTTTATTTGCTCTGGAAAATCCATTTTAGTATAGATTAAGATTTTGAAAATAATAAGATATCTGTTTATCCTCTGTTTCAGTGGTAACTGATGACTGCATAATGCACTGTTGATAAGAAGGGAGATAGAAGCAATAAGAAATAGTGTTTATTACAGAACCAGGAGACTGGAGATGGAAATATATACTAGATCATTCTAGCTAGTCCCATCAAAGGGAAGGCTTTTCTTAGTGAGTGGTTTTCATTAGAGCAATAATTCATATCCAAACAATACCATGATGGGAAGGGTGTAAGAATACAACAGAAATAGTGTCACAAGTAGCGAAATCGCCACATTTCTCCCAAAATCTGTTTCACAGCCTCACATGTCGCCTTTGTGACATTTTTTGTGAATTTAAGTTCCTTAAATTCAACCCTCAGCTCCTAATATTTAGTACATACTTAATGGCTTCCTTCCTTAGTATTTATATTCTTCAAGCTTGTCTCCTTGTCATCACAAAACCTTATAATAATACAATAAGTAATGGAAAATAATATTTGTTATAATTGAAATCTTGTCATAACACTATTGAGGCTCATAGTTTGGCACAAATTTGCCAAATCTTTCTGAACTTAAGTAGACTAAAAGGAATGAATTTGACTTGCAAGTAGTGGAAACTGTAACTAGTTCCAAAAAAGACAACAGTGAACTATAAAAGTTCTCTTTTTCTTTTTTTTTCCCCAGTAGTTGTACTTTCAGGACTCTAGAGAGGAAAGAATATTCCTGAAATTTCCCAAAACAGAAGATTTCTAGTAGGTTACTGCATCTGATATCTATGGCACTCCTCTGCATTATGTGTAAAGGGAAAATCTATCTCTGATCTTGTCTATAAAGCCATGGTATCTTCATTTCTCTCAAGCCTTTGTGGCTTTTCAGACAAAAGGGTTTCATTTTAGAACTCTTCAGGCAATTAGAAGTCTTCTTGAGGAGGAAATCTAATATTTTTGAAATGCAGTAATAATATTTCTGTAACATAACTATGAGTAGCTTTTTGTGCTGAGTCAAGCAGCATATGTTGTTTTCCAAACTTTCACCTTTCAAGATGAAAAGGAGTTTGGAAGGAGGGGGAGATGTTACCACAAGGCTGGTTGCCAATGCCCTTTCCTACCCAGAAAGGTAAAGCTCCAGTATCTGAATGGATGAAAAGCTTAGTGAACATGAAAAGCTTTAGTTATTAGATTCTGGCCATGCTTATTTTGTCAAAAATTAATTTCATGTTTGATCATATATCTGAAATATATGAAAGGTCTTCCCTGAAATATAACTCTTATAATCACCATGCTAATACAGAACATCCTAACTTATGCTAGAGGAGCTCACCTTCTTACTTGGGTTTTGGAATCTGTTCAACGGGATTCATATTTCAGTTTCCAGGAGGCAAGGTTTAGATCAAGGTTCAGTTCTTTTACACTGCCTGAGGTGCTGTCACCATGCTGAAACACCATCTAAGCAATTGCTTCCTTTGCCAAAGAGGTGGGTAGGGCTCATCTCTACTGAGTGTATCAAGCAACGTTATGTAATGAAATTTGGTATTTTTGCAAACTATTCATTTGCAAATAACACGGTCTCATAATCCCTGCTACATGAAACCTTATATAAGGAGAAAAATATATAGTTATGTGCTGGGAACACTTCATTAATGACACAGAGAAAGGATTTCCTGTAGAACAGATGGCACTTGTAGTGTCAACCAAAGCATTCATCTAAACCAGCATTGTCTGGAACCAAATGCCCTCAGGCAAGGATCCGACCCAGTTGTGGGGAGGCACCATGCAATCCTGACAGATGGCCGTGTGCTGAGGCAGCCCAAAGACCATGCACATGTACCAAGGGTGGCTGCTGAGAGCTGAAGCTCACAGTGGAAAATATGCAGTAGGCTTGTGCTTGTGGGGTGTCCTACTCTGAGAAGCATTGTGCAAAAAAAAATGAAGGCATCAGAGCTTAAATCAAATGTAAGGAAGAAGGCAATAGTTTCATAGCCCTTCCCCCAGGTTTGTTGATATATCAATAGCAGGCAGGAACCTGTCTTGTTAGCTTCAGTCAACTGCAGAAAGGCTTAAAATTTACTTCATCATTCTGCACTGAGTAGAATGAGTGACAGTTGTAAGTACATTTAGAATGTCACATTCCAAACTTTTGTAAAACAAAAATTTGAATACCCTAATGGTTTTTATATTGATGTTTAGTGTATCTTTTCACTTACATACATAAATCTGAGTAAAATCTTATTTAGGCCTGACTAAGGTTTTAAAGTTGAAGGATACAGTTTAAATAGCAAGGCCTTTTTGGATCAAGAGATTGATCAAGGTTCCTTCTGTATTAAGAATACACTGGAGACACCCTTGAAAAGCGGCAGGAGTCTCACGTCTCTTCAAAATTTTAATTTTAATCCAGTTTATTGTTGCTTTCCACATCTGCAAAGATATTTGCTCTTCTTTTCAGGCAGGAAAAGCAGAGTTTTGAGAGACAGATGTGATGACAGAGACTTCAGAGGAGTAAGCAAAAGCAGAGTAGAAAGAATATCAAAACATAGAAGTGACCAAAGTGATCTAATGAGAAATGTGATAATGATTTGCAATGAGGAAAAGAAGTGAGATGAAAAAACATAATTGAGGAAATTTGTTTAAAACATTCATATGTTTAAATTTGATGTAGCTGCACTTAGCATTAGTTTTAAAGTGGGACTTTTTTACCATTTTTTCATTATAAATGTTATAGGAAGCACAAGTGCAACTGTCTTTCACTCCTATTGACTGTCATAGGCAGCTGGAGCTCAGAAGTGCCACTGCTTCCTCACAGAACCATCCCAAGAGCTGAGGATCTTCAAGCTGTGCAAAGTCTCTAGACATGACCTTTTCTACTCTGTTGTGTCCTAGCAGTCAGTGAGGACACCAGTAATGGCTACAGAAGCCCTATTATGCTTCTGTTTCAAGCAGGTGGGAATCAAATCTTGTGACTTTGGATCTGCTTTGGATCATTATCCCATGGCTTGAATTCTAGCCCATTTTGTGTACAGCTGCAATAGGCCTGATTCTGCTTGGGCAAACTCCCCATTTACCCAGCTATATTGACACTGAAATCCAGGGTGCTACACCAGTATGAAATCCCTCTGTTGTAAGGAGAATTTGACCCTGTGTTATGTTTTGCCATTTAGTAATAACGAATTATTTAGTAATAACGAGTCATTTAGTAATGACGAATATTTACAGTGAATTTCATTTGCAGATTTCTTTTTTTTTTATTTTAAAAGCTCTGATACTGCAATGTATCTGCAATATTATCTGTTTTGTAAGCCTGGTGTTTACACCTCTGAATGAGCCACATAGCTACCAGCACGTGTATGTGAGAGAAAGTGGAATGCATCTGCAGCTGAAAAAACAAAATGAGGACCTGATCTAGATAGGGCTAGGGCTTCATACAAAACATGACTGAAAACTTGGAAGTTCTGTTCAAACAGGTGGGTGCAGGGTGTACTTGATTTACCAGGTTCATGTCCATGTTCATGCGTGAACCTGTGGAAATGTAAGGGGAGGGAATGTGGGTTTGTGCAAGGTGTAAAGAAGGAACATCTTGTAAACAGAACAAGCATTTCATCTTTGTTTTTTTCATATTTTATCTGTTCTGTATAGAATATAATTTTCAGTTGGAAAAGTAATATAGATGACACCCTGCAGAGAGGGAATGGAAGATGGGAGGTTGATTGGTTGCTTAAAGATTTTTGATAGTGTGCCTCATCAGTTGTCCTCTCTTCTCCCAAATAATAAAAATACTACAGGAAATTAAAATAGGTTTGTGTGCTCATTAGGCCTTATTTGTCAGTTTTCACCACTGCAAGTAAGTTATAGTGGCCCATCTGCCAATGCAAAGTGAAACTGAAACTATAATGCCCAAGGAGAAAAGAAAATTGAAAAAGAAACACCTTATGAGTCAGAAATATCCTAAAAATAGATGGAAGAACTTACTGTCAAGCTGATCTTCTAATTGTTGCAAGCTAAGATCAGGTGCCAAGAGGATGGAGCCAGGCTTTTCTCGATGGTGCCCAGTGACAGGATAAGGGACAATGGGCACAAACTGAAACACAGAAAGTTCTATCTGAATGTGAGGAAAAACTGCTGTACTATGAGGGTGGCAGAGCACAGGAACAGGCTGCCCAGAGAGGTTGTGGAGTCTCCCTTACTGGAGATATTCAAAACCTATCTGGATGCAATCCTGTGCAACCTGTTCTAGGTGAACCTGCTGTAGCTCCAGAGGTCACTTCCAAGCCCAACCTTTCTGTGATTCTGTTTAGATATATATTTTATATATAATTACATATGGACCTTTCTGAAGTTTAGGGATCTCACAGAACTACGACATCTTTAACATTTTTATTGCTAAAGCAGTAGTGATCATTTACATAGCAGCTTTATCCCAGAACCCTTCAGAAATCCTCATGCCACTTCTCTGAAATAGGAATCAGCTTCCAGGAAAGGAGAGTGAAGATCCGAAGTCACACAGAATGTGTGTAAGTTCTGTGGCAGGATGTTCCGTGGGCATCAGTCCATCCAACCACCCAGACTGGAAATGTGCCACGGCTCCCTTCTAGTCTGTGGACCTGGATTTTCCTGGTTCTGACTTGGGACTGATCTGAGTCAGAGCATCCCCACAAAACAAAGATTAGGGAGGATTCATGGCCTCCAAGTATAGACATAATTGTGAAAATCAGAGTTAGGTCTGAGTCAGGAGTTCACTTCTTCGTTCTGTTCACATGGCCGTACACCTTGCTCAAAGTACTGGTTTTTCCAGGGGGAATTTGTAACAATAGGTTTCAGTTCTCACCCATTTAAAGCAATGGCAATCTTACCATTGATAGCAGCAACAAGATTGCATTTAATTATCCACAGCGCTGTTTTTCTTGTAATTGTCAAAATGTTCCCTGTTGAAATCCTTAGAAGAAGAAAAGAAAAGAAAAAAGAAAAGAAAAGAAAAGAAAAGAAAAGAAAAGAAAAGAAAAGAAAAGAAAAGAAAAGAAAAGAAAAGAAAAGAAAAGAAAAGAAAAGAAAAGAAAAGAAAAGAAAAGAAAAGAAAAGAAAAGAAAAGAAAAGAAAGACAAACAAAAAGTTCAACTTCCAGCCACTGACTTAGGTTACCAAACCTTTCAATTTTTAACAGGATATTGGAAAAACCTAACAACCCCAAAAAGGGAATACTTTTTCCAAGAATAGCACTGTGTATGAACAAAACTTCCTATTTGTTTTTGGGTAATTGGCAAAGAAAATAACCAGTGTTTTACTTACTTTCAGATAACATGCATGGTACCTGAGCAGTAAGCTGGTAAGACTAGCCTGACTGCTGACACAAAGTCAAGAAACACAAAGGTCAGGAAAGGCAAACCACACAAAAGTAGTGGCCAAAACTTCTAAGCTGTGCTTCGAAGATATTTAAGAAGCCTCTGAGATGATTTAACTTCTCTTTGCAGGTTTTGTTTCTATCTTAGAAAGGAATCTGAGCAAAATAACACAATATCAAAAATTAATTCCAGATTTTATAGAACAGGTTTAGTATTATTGCATAATTGCATTGATAAAATACTTCAATCCTATAGATTGACAAATTGTATTTGTGAAAATTAAGGTAATTATATACATTATTCAGTTACCCAGTCATTAGCTTTTGAGGATGTAATAGCTAGCTTTAAAAGATTGGAATTAAATATTAATGAGCTGAATAGTATACTGTTAAACTGCTTGTAACAATGATTAGCACTTCAGACAGGTAACTTTGTAGACCGTGCTAATAGTACTCAGAGTTCTTAAAAACAGAACTTGTGTGCTGTTAGACTGCATCTTTTTTATGTCTTTCTTATATCAGTCTTGAATGAGCTTTTAATCTGATTATACTTCTTTACCCTATTTGTTTCTCTTTGTCTCCCATTCTAATGGCTCTCTTTCGTAGAATTGTTTTTCATCTCCATTGTTCCATACATCATCATTTTCTGCCACTACACTTTCTCTATCCCAGAATCTCAGCGCTTTCTTCTGTTTTTCATGTGATGACTGTTCTGCTATTTGCATACTTTTTACTCACCACTTTTCTTCTCTGCTCTATCCAGCCTCTCTAAAATCTTCATCTTCACTCCCTGTGTTCTGAAACATTTTGGTTGAAAATTGCTGATTGTCGAAACCTACAAATTCCATCTAATCATCATAGAAACTGGATGAGAAATGCAGTGCTTCTAGGTCACACAGTTCCAGCACAGCTACTGAGGACAGCTCTCTGTCTTGCTGTGAAGACTGAAAACCTTGGAGAGATATGAATTCCCTTGGTCTAAAACTGGTCCCAGTTTAAGTCTTGCCTGTTGGAAAAGCGTTATGCCACTCCTTAGGCAAGTAGCACTTGAATAGTCAGGTGTGCTAGGACTGCTTCTATACCATCCATTTTTAATGGTTTGGATGCTTGCATTCATCCTTGGGTCTTTGTTCTCTGGCAGCCTCAGAGTGTCTCCATTGCTTCATTCATGATTTGTTTTCACATAGAGCAGCCGGATTCTCGAGACAAAACCCTAGTGCTGGTTTGCCCCCTGTGCTCGGTACAGACGAGACACCCCCATGTAGCATCAGGCCACATCTCAGAACGTGCAAACCATGTGTTTGGCACCGTGCTACAGAAACACCTCTCTCACAGGACATGACTGAGCCCAGTGCAATCTTAGGTAGGAAACTACACACTAAGAATATCTGAAATCCACACACGTGTCCCATGGGACCCAACCTGTCACGGTATGAATGCAACCAGTCCACTCTGGCAGTCACTGGTACTCATCAGTGTGGACAACAAGTCATGTGGCATATCTTAGGGCTATGATTTCCTCCCTGCAGCAAAGCATTTTGGTGATGTATGTCTTATGTAGTGCATACAGCATCTTTATTGTCTACGAAATGTGCAGGATTTACCAAGACAAAACTCCACAGCACAAAAATTGGGTGGAAAGGCTCAAGAGCCTCTATTCTAACAAGGGCTGTCAGAGCTTCGAGGGTCCCTACTATGAACTTAGGAATAGAGTCTGAAAGCTCTGGGACAAGATGTGGAAGTTTTAGGGTTTACAACCAGAGGTAGTTTATATGTGAGCGGTGTCGGGAATAGCAGAATAGGAGAACCTGAGTAAATACCAAATTAGTTAATTCAATATTCTTGAGGGTGTCTTTTCCACTATTGTAGGGATGAATCAGACAAATGTTAACTTCAGATTTATGGAGTCCTGAAAAAATCTATTTAATCATGTAAGCATCACATTCTGTTCTTTCCAAGACTTTTTTTTCAGAAATTCAAGTCTATTTCAAATTTATCTGGACTGATGCCAAACTTTACTGAACAGTATTTCCCACCAACTGCACATTCTGATGTCTTTCAGACAGTTCTTTTCCTTTCTTTTTTTATCTCCACAACACAAATCAAAGGTGTGGAAATACAGCAATTCCTGTCCTACCATTGCTGAACTGCAATGAAGACACATCTGTTGCACAGCAAACTCTCTGTATTGTACTTCATGCTTAATTAGCTCGATCCAATATCTCTAAGATCAATTGATAGTTTCTCAGTAAGTTCAGAATTCATTTAAATCGGCCCCAAGTTATCTTCTCATCTGAAAATGGTGAGAATACACTGTGTTGTTGATTATATAATGACAATCTTATCAGTGTTTTTAGTAACTATGCAGGTCTCTTCAGAAAAATAAACTTCTTTTCTTCTTGCCAAGTCTGCTTTAATGAGTGTACACTTACCTGAATAGGTAGGTGCTGGAGGTTTTTTTTAACACAGACCATTAAAATTTTTGTTTAATTAAGAGATAAATGTGTCATTTTAACCATAGATAATGTGTAATGTAATAGAAATTGAGTAATTTTGATGAAAAGCCAATTAATAGACTAATAAATAGACTACAGGAACAGGCTTATTTTTCCTTCACTTTTTCCAATAGTTTGTTAAAGAACTGAGCCAATTATTTTTTCCTGACAGGGTGATTATATAATATCTGGGCAGCAGATATTCCACTTGAATTTAGCCTGTATATTGTTATAATTTTATTATACTCATTTAAAAAAAAAAAAAAAACAAACTATAAAATATGTGAGCCCTCTTGTGGCCAGAATATCTTCTATGTGTCTTATGAAATCATCAAAAACTACGTGGCCTGGTGAAGTAACTGCCTGAAAATATCTAGAGAGCACTAAGTGTACATTTGTTTAGTTAGTACTTCTAATGTCAGTTCTCTTTCATTTTTGATAACAATGAAGTCCATTTAATTTTTCTTTTATATTTTCCTAAGTTTACTATTTGTAGCTAAAATGCCCAGGCGCTTCTGGTTTTGTAAGAGGGGTTTTTACTTTAAAGTCTTCATATGTATCAATTATTTCAATCATATAGGACCAAATATGACCACCAGTCAGAGCTGTCTTTTAGTTATTACTGAACTGGAGCTGCTCTGAGGTGATTTTGAGGTGGAAGAGAGTTTATTTCATTGCCACTTACCACTCTTCCCTCATGAATTCAAGAAAAAACGTGCCAAACCATCCAAATTACATAATCTTTCTTAAGAAAAATTCTTACCACCTGATACAACATTTTTCATATTTTTGAGGGGGTTTTGCTTCCTTTCATTGAAAAGACCTGTTTCTGCTGTGTGGTGCATTTCTTTGAAAAGAAAGAGGAAAAATTTTACAGCTGTTCAAATTAACTCACGAGCTGGACCTTGAGAAATTAGGTAGTAATTTTCATTGATTAGATAAAATATCAGCACTCTGTGATTAAAGTTATAGTAAATTTACAGAGAGAAAAGGGATGGTATTTTAAATTCAAACTCTCTGTTCTGCTCCTCACAGATTTTTCCACTGCATAAGGTCTGTTACTGTACTCAGATATTTAATGCAATATAATAATGTCATTTTAATGTATATGTGTCTCGTGGATTGCTGAACACTTACTGATTATTTGTTTTAATTCTCCTGATCAATAGCATTTGCTTAGTTACTTCCCCTGAGCCCTGAAAAGAGACCAAAACATTTTGTTGTAACTGGCTGTATTTTATTGTAACTGGCTCTTTTAAAGTTCTACTGGAGAGTATTGGTTGCAATACCTTAATCTTCTTCTGTATCACAGTGCTTATGGTGTTTGTGTACAATTATTTATTTTTTTATTACATAGATATATTTATATTTATGTTCAAGAAATGCAAACAGCCAACACAGCTGTTCATATTGTTCTGGTTTATTCTGGTATTTAATTTCTGGTTTCCTGTATTTTTATTTGTTTCTATCACAGTCATTTTAGTAGTAGGGAACCACATTAAAAATTGAGTGTATTTTTTAAATCTTGCTTTGTTACTCTGTATCTATTTTTTCCTGAGAAATGTAACATACATTCACATAGCAAAAGAAATACCACATTCACAAACATACCTGGTGTTCATTGCTATAATACATCATTATCACTGCATCCTTAGTAAAAATTCTTAAGAAACTCTTTGCCAAGAGCCTCTGTAGAATGAGCAGAACTTAGGAGTTCTGGTACCTGATACCCTATAGAAATTATATGCACAGGAAATACGCAGAAGTCTGTAGAAAAAATGTCAGGGAAGAGTGAAAGATTAGTGAATTAAGTGAGGAAGGGGAAAAGCCAAACCTCATGCTCATTAATGGTGAAATTAGGTAAGTTTCTCATTTTCAAAATTTGAATGAATGTAAATATGAATTGGGCAGAGCAGTGGGTAATAATTCATACACCGACTGATCTTTCGCTAAGAGAAATTCAGCTGTAGAATTTTTTGACCAGAGTCACTTCTCATATTAGAGAGGTTGAGGCTACCCAGAACTGAGATGATCCACCTATATTTAAAAGTCTCTTATATTTAGAGCTCTCAAGAGAGTATCAATCAAATGTCCATTTCACTACAGTTACTTAGATATTTTGGGAATTCTATTTCAGTATAGTTTTAATTATGCATTGAAATTCTTAAGAATGACAACAAGCTTATGTAGGTTACTTTAATATGAAAATCTTTTCTGTCTGCATGTGGTTGTGACAGGTTTCTTGGAAAAAACCTGCAACGCCAGTTACTAAGCTCTTAAATGTGCATCTCTCAGTGAGACAGTAAGTAAAGGCAAGGCAAGAGGTTTATTTTATTTAATGCTTCATTTCTATCAAAAGAAATCTTTTTAACACATCAAGACATAGAAGCCTGCGCAAGCCTTGTGACAGCGGAAATTATAAAACATTAAGTCCAACAAAGGCAGATTGTCAAAGCTGGGTATGCTCAGCTGCATGCAGTAAAATATTGTGTACATGTGCCTTGGCTGGGTAAACAAGACATCCTTCTGCAGCATATGAATGAATCATAGAATTATAGAGTAGTTTGGCTTGGAAAGGACTTTAAAGATCATCTAGTTCCACCCACCCACCCTGTCATGGGCAGGGACACCTTCCACTAGACCAGGTTTTCCCAAATACCCGTCCAACCTGACCTTGAACACCTCCCAGGACAGGGCAGCCACAGGTTCTCTGGGCAACCTGCTCCAGTGCCTCACCACTTTCTGAGTAAAGAGTTTCTTCCTAATATTTAATCTTAGTCTCCCCTGTTTTAGTTTAAAACCATTCCTTCCTTTTCCTATATCTGCCTGTGTGAATCTCCCTCTTTTTTAAAAGCCCCCTCTGTGTACTTGAAAGGCTGCAATGAAGAAGGCCGGAGCACTGCCTTCTCCAGGCTGAACAATCCCACCTCTCTCAGCCAGTCATTGTAGGAGAGGAGCTCCAGCCCTCTGATCATCTTCATAGTCCTCCTCTGGACCCACTCTAACAGGACCATGTTTTTCCTGTGCTAAGGACCAGACCCCACCCAGGTGGGGCTTCACAGTGAACCACAATGATAACCCTTTCAGCCACTTTCTGAACTCAGACTCAGACTCTAGGTTGCCCCTTGTAGCCACCTGACAGAAGGTCGGGAGTTCAGGACTATGAGGTTTGGCATGTTACTCTCTCTGTTGGCTGCTCACATTTCAAGCCCCGACAGAGCAGGGAGAGCCACCCCTAAAAAGCCATCTGTCCTTCTGTTTCGCAGGTGGGTACAGCACAGCCGACCTGATTGAAATTACGGGTCTCTTTTTTTCCAGGGCTGTTAAATATAGGATGATATTTTCTCATCTAGATGCATGATTAGCACAGTCTGCTTACTCTCAGGAACAGGACAGAGGAGTCCATAATGACTGAGTCCTTTGGGATTTGATTTAAATGCTCTAGAGTTCAGAAAGTTCTTCAGTCAATCCTTTGGATGGCCACGGGTTAGCACCAGTCCGTATTGTCCCTGTCTCTGCTCAGTTAGAAATATACTACACTGGCCTTGGAGGGATTTAAGAAAATTATTATAGCAAAATAGAATTGGGAGGTGTAAAAGGATTAAAATTCATTTATATGGCAGTCAGTTTTAAAATAATTACTTACATGTCCTTCTGCAGAGTTGTATGTCTTTTGTCCCCCTTTGTGCTGTTCTGACATCATAGTAAGAATTTGAAAATGAACAAGGATGGAACTTGTCAAATTGGAAACATTTTGAGTTTACCATGTCCAACATATGAATGTTCAAACACAGAGTTGCATTAAAATAGTACTTGCCATTGACTTTTTTCTTTATTGAAGTCATATTTAAAATTTGCTTGCAAATACGTTCTCTTAATGGAAAATATATACAATTCAATTTAGCAGTCAAGTTAAAACATATTCCCCTGATGTAAGAATGATTATACAGTGGCAATTGTATATTCAGTTAGAGTCAACAAAATGCTACATCCTTTTTAAAGTCTTTTATTAATGGACGTAAATGAAATTTCCCTTTTCTCTACAATATGAATTATTACTTGCAGGTATTTTATGTTATTGTTTATTTTTAAAATATTTAACATATTCAAACATTCTAAGGGTTTGGGTTTTTTTTTTCAAATGTATGCAATAACAATTAATTGCCAGCTTTTGTTTTAAATAAATGTGGCTGCAATTGTAACCATCTGCATATGAACTGAAGTTGTATTGTTTCAGTGGGTAGCAAGGCCAGTGTGACCCTGATTTGTCCAGTCCTAAAATAAATGGGAAGACCAAAATTATTTAATGAGAATTGAGTGAGTTTCTAATGTTATGAACATCACCAGCTGCCAAACTAGTGAGAATTTGTCTTGCTACCTCATAAGCCTCAGTCTCAGTGGGTAGATTATCAGGGGATGGAGAATTCTATACCCAGTTTGCGAACACAGGTAGAATCTTTACGAGAAATACATGTCACTCAACTGAGATTATTGTTTGAAATTCTGATATGTAATGTGAACATGAAGGCCTTTATGATATGATTATTTATGACAGAAGATGATGGGGATCCAGGGGCCAATATAGAGACAGAAAATATTCAGGTGGAAAAAAAATTACATCGAAGTAAGGGCTAGTGAAGAATAATGTATTGTTCAGGATGGTATAGGTAATTACAGAAAAGCTACCAAGGTTACAAAAAAATGAGCTTTCCATTTTAACCACCAATTTAGATAAAGTAAAAAAAGGATAATTTTCAGTAAAAAGCATCCTGAAGTATCTCTTTTCAATTCTCTAAACAAGTCTCTGAAATAGCAATGGATTAATTGAATTTCAGATGCTTCTCTCAGAAGAGAACATGAAAATATCTTAGCAATTCTTTAAGAAAAGTGAAATTATTTCAAAAGGAGTATTAGTTGCTTAAGTGCTTAAAATTATGGGTATTAAGAGTCTACATGGCACGCTGGTGTGTCTGTTCCTAACCTGCTTTAAATTATTGAGCTAAATAAAGCTGGGTTCTTAAGCATGATAGAAATGTGCATTACATAAGTAAGTTCATGTAATAACAAACTGTCAGTCAGAAATAAATATAAATATAAATATAGATGATATAGACACAGATATAGATTACATAGCTACATATATAGATTCAGATATTTAAACAGAAATGCACTTTTCTATGTGTATATATATATATATATATGTAAATTCTTCATGTTCTATCCTGGAAAAAAAGGCATGTATGAAATAATTCCAGTTCGCATAACTCAGTGAAAGTATTTATGCTTATTTTAATGAGTTGGGGCCTAGAACAGTCCCTCAAGAATTAAGTTTGGTTTAAATGCTTATAGTTCAAATATTTCTCAGGAGGTTTTCTTCAAGCATTCAGATAAGTTATTAAGTTACATTACTAGGCTAAGCAGGAGAATTGTTTATATAAGTCTCATTTCTGTATTTTAAAGTGTTTTAGTCTTTCTTTAAGAACAGTTTTAATTTTAGATCTTTTTCGTGAGTTTCAGATAAACTTAACTATAACTTGGCTTTTTTTTGTTAGTCAACCAGTAGTTCTAATCAACCTTGATAAAAAAATATTTCTCCTCTAGCTACAGAACCACAGACTATCCAGACTACAGAACAGCAGAAAAAAAGAAGACAATGATTAATTCCTTAAACTTCCAAATGCAACAAAAACGGACAGTGTTTGAAGATGGTGAATCTGAAATTTTTGATGCATAATAACATACTCTGAAGTTTAAGTATTTCTGTTTACCATGTTACAATCATACAATTTTGGAGTGCAAAAATAGCATGGGCATGGTGGTTTTTAAAAAGAACAGAGATAGTTACATTCAAAAGGACTTGAATCTATTACTTTTGCTGGCATTCGTGCTGTCAGTGACTGTTTTCTCCAATCCAAAACCCAAGAGAAGGAGAGATTTTGGGGAGCAAGCAAAAGAGTTCTTTGATCCCACATTTTGAGTTAAAGAATAGTTGTCCCAGATGCAAAATTCTGCTCTTCAAGACACGGGATCAGAAGTTTGGAGGTAGCCTCCAGGAGAATGTTTTATTTTGACTAGCTAAGAAGGAGTGATTGGGATGTGTGAGTGTTTATGACTCATTGTGAATGAGGTGGGTTCTGCTTATGATACACAAAAATCTGATTGCTTCAGTGGCTGGAGGTTTTGCACTAGTTTCCTTCACTCTACAAACACTGTCTAATAAATGCATAAGCCTTGCAAAAACCTGCTAAGCACAAACTACTCCAGTTAGACTTTTATTCACGTCTTGGTAATTGCTAATGGTTCTAGGAATTTGAGGCAAATGTTGTATCATTTGTTCTCTCATCTACATGCAAGGATTTCTGAACTGTCTTCCTTCTTTTTTCTCCCTTCTTCAACCTCTAATACATTTAGCAAGCTGCTCATCTTTTGAGACTAGTCTGCATTGAGTCTTGACTGGCCATTGCCTTCTTTCTACTACCATGTCTACACTGATTTCCACCTGAGTTTTTCACAGATGATGAACAGAAGAAAACCAGGCATAACACAGCCTATGATTCTTTGACTTTCCAAGTGAAGTCTGTGATTCCATCCCATATCTAGGTGCCAAATGTTGTTTAGCATTCTTCAGAGTCCTGCTCACTGAAGTCCAAAGGGAAGAGGGAAGCTATAGGGCTCCAAACAAAGCACAGAGAAACTTAAATGCAACTGCATTTCACTATGATCAAAAATGCATGGAAAATGTTCTCCATTCTCTTTTAGAAACCTGGAAGCACTTTTCAGGTTACAAAATAGTTGTACGGCATTGTTTTATTTCTTTAGACCTATCACTCTTACTGAATATTGAATATCGGCTGAATTAAGAAAAATGTTTGTGTTAGGGGGTTTTTTTGTTTGTTTTGGTGTTTTTTAGATACTGAAAGACTATCAGCTAGATTGTGTTAAAATAAAAAGAAACTACACTTTCAGCAACAAGGGTTCGTGTTTCTGATGATTTGAAAGAATTGTTGCTACCTTCACTGTGGAACTGTGGAGCATAAAGGAAAATAATGTGGGTATACTATTTCTGAAATATTTCAGCAGTTGTTTCCATAGAAAGACCAGTTTGTCTGGTATATACTTGTAATATGTTTTCTTTTCAGAACTTTGGAAAGAAAAAAAAGTACTAGTTAGACAAAAAAAGAATGTTCACTGCATTATTAGTTTAACTGAAAGGAAAATATTCCCTTAACTAGAGAAAATTCTTATAAATAAATTCATTATTAATTTCCTTTAAAGTAAGCCTAACCTTGATACTTTAATGTTATTGAAAAGCAGTTACAATAAATTCGTTAGTTCAGTTATGTGAAGGAGTATATTGCAAACTGTGACTCAGTAAAGATTCCTCCAACACATAGTGATGTTTTGGCTTCTGCACAAGGCTTGATAACATTCTCATGAATAGTTGATTAGGAGTAGAGTGCAATGTCTGCATGCATAATTGAAGCTATACAGAAATAATTGATCTAATTACCGGTGCTATATAACGTCATTCCGGTTAGAGACCTGTACCACTGTCTGATGTCTGCCCTACAGTTTCCCCTCAAAGAGCATATGGGATATTCTGAAGGAATCCTTGATATTTTCAATGACCCTTTTGCCCTAAAAAAGTCTCTTCTTAACTGCTGATAAACTGTGTTGAATATTCTGTACTAACCAACCTCATCCCCGCTTCCATATCCAAGTAAATTATTGGAAGGCATCCAATCGATCTGGGACATATGGATTTTCTGTTTAGTACCCCTACACCCTCTCATCATGAATGGTGGAATGAACAAAAAATACTAAGAAAATGAATAATTTTTAAAGAAGAGACAGCCCTCTTTCTCTTCTCTTCCCAAGTTTAAGTATTGACCTACCTAGCATTAATCACAAGACACACTTGCAAAATACTTCACCTTTCCCCACTCATGGGATTATTGCCACAGGCTTTCTGTGAAGATTTCAAACATTCAGCTATAATAGTATGTATGGGTAGAATTAAGTGCTCATAGGGGTTTCTTTGCAAAATCTCTCATTTCCACCTCAGTCAGTGCTGATGTCTTGCCATGTGACACTGCATATGCGAACACAGTCCCAGAGTCCTTATTCGATATTGACTGCAGGGGCTTTCCCTGGGGATATGGAGGTTTAGAATTCACACACCAGATGAATGTATACATAAGCACACACCAAAAGAAGCAAGTTATCAGGAACTGTCAGTGATAAGTGTGAGCTGAGGGTGAGGAAAAGGCTTCTCAACACTTCCAGTCTCGAATTCTTGGGTTTGTGTACCTATAGTAACAGGGAGACAACCAAACCTAAAAAACTGCAGTAATAAATAAGTACCAGAGAGAAAACAGAGGTTATTGAAATAAGATTTTTAAACTACTAAGCCCAGCAGATGGTCCAAAAACATTAGGGATTTACTCTTCCAATGATAGAAGGAATTTGCTTCAAATCATTTGATGATATGTTCAAGGAGGAAAACTGTGAAAAGTTCCAAACTGAAAATGGCATGGTCAAGCTTTCCAAAGAAATATACTTAGAACACTGCTAGCCCAGTTTCAGAAAGGAATGGTACAAATGTACTTGATTTTAAAATTATCAGCTTTATGTCAAGAATGTCAAGCTAGAATTTCTTTTCGAGGTACCAAAGCCCTCATCACTGATGCAAACATAAAGACATGCTTTGGGTATATGATTCCCATTTAAAATATCCTTTATTGATTTTATTGCAAGCTGTCAGCTTACAGAAATATTACTGACATCAGTTCAGAAATTTTCACTTGGTTAAATTAATGTGAATTTCCTTTCTAAAGGGGTGAAATGCATCACTTTGGTGACACTCACAAACAGTATGGAACTGAGAACAGTTTCAGTGCTCCATGTCAAAGCACAAGTGAAATCATCTCTTGCTTGTATCCAGATAAATGCCATTGAAAAATCCAGAGAATTCTGTATACTAAGGTAGAATTAATTGCAGTAAATTTCAGGTATCTTCATTGCTCAGAATTTTTTTCAGCTTGGGAAATTTTTCTTAAAACAAAAAAATAGCAATGTTTTAATGCATAATTTCTTTATGTGAATAAGTTTGCTGATGTTTAATGAAATAAATAATTACTTAGAAAAGACATGAAAAAACCATGAAGCTTAGGAATGTATGATAATATAAATCAAGTACATTTTAGGAAGTGAACTGTTTCTTTTATCTATTCTTGAAGTTCCTGAATTTAGGATTCAAGTGGTGCATCACTTCCCCCAATTGTCTACCTCCACATACAGGTTTAATAATACAATAGGATTTAGAGTAAAGATAATTGTGATGTTATCAGTTTCAGTACAGGTTCTTTATTTCCATGCAAATATTCTTTTAATTTAAAATGTAGTATATAGAACCTTAAACCTTTTAAATGTAAAGCAGAAAATCATATGCTAGGTTAACCTCCTTCAAAAGAAAATATTTTATAAATGCTTAGGAAAAATTAAACCACTTTATCTTTGACAAGTGCCAGGCTGTACACCTGCCCCCACCTTATCTATATACTTTTCTTTTTTTCAAATAGAACTTTCTCAGTTCTTTGCTACTTTTGCAAAGTAGTGACAAATAGAAGCTGCAAGCAGAACCTTGCTGACAACACGTACCCAGGTGTGAAGCTCTGCTGTGGAGGAGGCTCCTTCAGGGCTCTGGGCAGTCACTGCTCGGTGTAGCACATGAAGTGGGAAAGCACCCGAGTGGGTAGTGCATGACAATAGTATAGGCAGGAAAAGTTAATTCAGCTGAATTAAATGAGGCGCCCACTGTAAAGCCTCAGACCTAGGCAGTTACACAAACTGTCAAAGCTTCCTACCGCCGTCCCCGTCCCAAAGTTAACTTCACATCAGGGAAGATGCCAGGTCTGCCCTGCTGCTGGGCGAAACCGGAAGGGTTGATTGCACCTAGGTCTGAAACTCTGTTGCTCTTTCAACGTGTAACAGTGGGTTGGCGTGAAGGTATCACTGGAGCCATTGGCAGCAGGGGGAAGGAGACACTCCTGGGCTGCGATCCACCTCCAACCCCGCTTCCAGCCGCCGCCCCCGCACCCCGGGCCGCAGCCCCGCGCCCCCGNGCTCACTGCAGGCCTCCTGGTACCCACAGGAAGCTTGGGAAATCCCCTTGCTTTTTTGACAGCTTTTAAAGCTGACCCCAAACACTACTTGTAGACTTTTAAAGAGTGTTATTCACAGTAATATTCGATTATTAAAAGCTGGGCAAAATCCATCCGACTGTGTGCTTCAGCTTCGTCATAGATCATTGCCCCTTCACATGGATTGGGCTGAAGCTGAGAGTTTTGTCTGTGGATATTTTTTATTTTAGTCTCATTTTAACATGCGAGCACAGAGGAATATGGAGAATGCACACACTGCAGCTGCTTTTTTTTTTTTT
>VZRQ01005898.1:327603-409002 GCA_013397975.1 Machaerirhynchus nigripectus
CACCGGCGGGCCCCGCACGTCGGGCGAGGGGCCCCGGACGGCGTCGGCACGTCTCCTCTCAAGCCGCCACCGAAACGCGCCTCTTGGCTTTGACATAGCCTCCCTCTCGGCACCGGGAAGCGTCACCCCTGAGCGTCTCACCCCCGGCGCTTTTCCCGCTCCCCCGGGACCGCCAGTCTCCGCCGCCAGCAGAGCCACTGTCAGAGCAGGCAGAGCAGGGATCGATGGCGCGGGTTTTTCGTGGCGTTCGAACTGAAGGCAATTCTATCGCAACATCAAAATACATCACGTCAGCTCTTGCGCCCGGCCGTGCATCGATTTTGACCTCATCGGGCCCCGTTGCGTTTTCCCTTTTCCCAGTCCCATTGCCCCTCTCCGGACAAGCTCGCTCGGCGGAGGCTCTGTTAATAATTCCCTAACTGACTCTCACTGATTAAAGCCTTAAAAATTCTCACTGGAGTGAAATGGATTACCCGCCAGATTAGGAGAGGATTATCTCTGTCATTAGCACTGCAATAGTTTGTCCGGCAGAGTCTGTCGAGGTTTATCGAAAGTGACTTTCCAGTGTACCACCAACGCGGGCAGAGATCAAACTCCGCGTAGAAACGTACCCGGATCTATCAGCAGAGCAAGACAGGGCCAGCTCCGGGAAGGTAATAAATGACTCGACTTCAAAGCCGCTGACATCGCCGTGATAACGGCAGGGAAACGAGTGAGTCACGGGAGGGAACAAAGAGTTTTGCAAGAACCACTTCTTGGAAAGTCCCGCCTGCCGACGGACCACGCGAAAAAAACGAGAAGGGAAGGTGGAGACCTCTGCGCGAAGCCAGGAACGCGCCCACGCGTGGCCAGGGGACTGCTTCCACCGTCCCGGAAAGGGGAAACTAAGGGGGTGCCCCGGTAGAGGGGCAATGCGGTTCCCCGTTCACGTCTACCTCGGAGGATACTGGGATGAGTGCGTCCTGACTCCTGTTTCCATTCACGCCCGCAGTCCCTCAGCCTCTCACCTTGCACCTCTGTCAAGAGCCAGGCTTCTGGACGCCCACCCCCGCAGCGCTGCGGGGTGCCCCTGCACTGCATCTGCCCCAGTCTGAGCCAGCCCCGCTCCAGGGGAGCCTTCCCGCCCCAGGCAGCTGCTCCAGCTTCCTCTGCCTCGTCAATCCTTCGCCCCTCACGACTGTTTTCTGCACCGGCTGTCCCAACACCGCCCGCAAGTCTTAGATGCGGTTTCACGAGCATCTCTCGAGTGCGGGCAATAATCCCTTCCCTCGGTCTCCTGGGCTGTGATCGTTCTCGTACCGCTCAGAGCTGCTGCTGGCATTCCGTGCGTCCGGGGCACACGGCTGGCTCCCGCCCAGCTCGCTGTCCACCGGCGCCTGGCGAGGACCGCTCCGAGTGGCACTGAGCACGGCGGCCAGAAGGCCCCTCGGCGTTCCCAGCCGTAGCTTGGCAGAGACATCGCTCGCCCTCGGATCACTCCTCCCGAGCAGCTCTGTCCCGCTCTGAGCCGAGAAGACCCACCTGGGAGCAAACACAGCTTCTGCACCGCACGGAACAGTGGTGCTTTCCCTTCCCCGTCCCGGGGCTCCCCGGCGGGCCGCGCTGCCCCCTTACACTGCGAGCATCCCTGTCCCTCCTTTGCGCTCCTCAGCGCTGGGTGGGTAAATGCTTGGCGACCCCACGGCAGCCGGGCGTGAGGCGCTGGTGGGAGGGCAGGGACCTGCCGTGCCCAGCCCTTGAGGCTGCTGTCGGGGGTGGAGGGGCCGGGTAGTCCGGGGGAGTCCACGGCCACCCCTGCAGCCCCACAACACCCAGGAGCCGCCAGCTCATCTACAGTCCCACAGCTGTGCTGCGCTGCCGAGGTGCGGTCCCCACACCCCTCTTTCATGTCACCGCCAGCAGCCCGGCCTCCAGGCCTGTGCAGACCCGAAGGACAGGGGCTCAGCTCGCGGTCCCTCTTGTTCCGCTGGGACAAAACTGAACGCGAGCCTGGTCCTTTCCCACCTTGGCCCCGCGCTACGGGGGCGGGCCGGGCCGTGCCTGAAGCTGAAGAATCTCCTTTTCCAAAAGCAAATGGGCTTGAGTGCGGCCAGGGAATGATCGCTAAGTGTGGAGCACCATAGCCAGAAGCACAAGTATAAATCTAACACATACCGTGCATCCCTCTCGGATCCATGTCACACCTACCGCAAAACACACGGAAAAAGTAGAAAGTTAAACCCTAGTAACACTGAGGTGATTTCGGGGGAATTTCCTGGCCACAGAGCTGGCTCTGTTCCCTCCCTTGCATGCCCAAGGAGTCATCACCCATGGGGTGGCGAGTCCTTATTCCTGCCGCATTCTGGCTGGAGCCGGACACTTGAAAGCCGATGAGCAAACCATGTCGAGTGGCCCCTGACACCACTGCCCCCAGTCGAGACGCACAGACTCTATACATACACACACTCATAGCCTGTCTGACCTGGGGGAAAGGTTGCAAGGTGGGCTAAGTGCCGCCAGATCCTGAGGGGGAATAACACCCCCAAACAAGCTCTTTCCCCCAAAACCTCTGCCACCAGCCTTCTACCAGCGCAGCATTTTGACCATGATGTGTCCCTGTCCTCGAGAGCGTGACAAGGCGCCAGGGCACCTCTCGTTAACATGGTGGTGAAGCATCTTCCCGACAGCCTTAAGTGAAAGCCTTCGGGAGTAGGAAAGAGAAGAGGATCTCTCCTGCTGATGCAAGCACATCATATGCCCAGAGAGACGGGGGAGCCCAGTTCGTTCACCATGCCAGTCTTTCCCCCTTTCCCAGGGCTGCCGGAGCCTGTTCAGCCCTGGCGCACGATAGTACCGCGCTGCCGGAATGAGCCCTGCAGCATTAGGATGCCAATGTCACACTGTGGAGGCAGCACGACACCACCGAGCAACAGAACTCAGGCAGGTAGTCTGGGAAGTCAGTCTGTGAGGTCTGTCTGTCCCTGAGAGGCAGCTTCGTCAGGACCGACGGCGAAGGGAGAG
This sequence comes from Machaerirhynchus nigripectus, assembly GCA_013397975.1. Lineage (NCBI taxonomy): Eukaryota > Metazoa > Chordata > Aves > Passeriformes > Dicruridae > Machaerirhynchus > Machaerirhynchus nigripectus. Next base: position 330,604 of record VZRQ01005898.1, read on the forward strand.
CGTTGCAGAGGGAAGCGGAGGGATATTGTGAGAACCCACTGTTTACAGACTGCTGGAGGCTTGGAGCTTGTCCTGAAACCGGTCAGAGCTAGCAGATGGTTGGAAAATTTGGGAGCAATGCCCCAGGGGGGAAAGCGATACAGGGAGAACCCCACGACGGGCACGGCTGGCGCTCTGCGTGTGCGCTGCGGTGCGCAGGCAATGAAACATAGCTCCCCGGCTCCTCGGCGCTCGATGCGAAGCCCGGGAGAAGCGATTCCCTCGCTGTGCCAAACTCAGCCCTCGTTCCTGCCGCAGTGACGGCTTTAAAGATGAACGATTCCAGTTTTGTACATCTGCCTTTGGGATATGAATACCGACCGTCCCCGAAGGAACGGCCTGTGGTGCGGGAAGGTTCCTCTCGGGTTGCCTAAGATATTACGAAAGGAAATCTGCAAAAACCAGGAATCTGTACAAGCAGAGCCTGGGCCGCGGCATCGCACTTGGGCCACCGCCTGTGTCGCAAACTCCCTTCTTTCAGTATTTGTCCAGCACGGATGTCTCACCTGGCCCCCTTTTGCTCTCGGGAAGTACACCACCCTCTAGCAATGAAAATGTATGAACAGCTCTTGACACGTCGTTATTTCAATCCACCGAGGGCAGTAACAAGTGTTAAGGGGGGAGGGGGAACGGGGGGAGGGCAACGAACGACACGTCAAGAGGCGCATCACCTTTCCTTCAGAGTCAGTGACCACACGACAGGTCTAGCTGGCAGCCACCTTCACAGGGACCAGGACTCGCCAAAGGTCCAGAGATAGGTCGGGACAAGGGGCCAGGGCAGGGCTGCCTGCGGAGTCTGGCCCACCAGCACCCACTCCCGACACTCGGCGGTACCATGCAAAGCCCCTCGCCGGGGGAATAAGGAGAGGGCGCGAACCTTGCATCGAGGGGATCCGGAGCACGCTCTGCCCTGACTCTGCTGGGGTGCTCGGCCCTGTGCTCGGCCCTGTGCTCGCCCCGGCCCAGTAAACTGGGACCTCATCAAGAGATGGGGCCCGACCCTGGCTCGAGAAGATGGTAAAGATCTTTGTGGGCGGGCTGCCGCAGCACCACTGAGAGTCCACAGAGGCTCTTCTCTAGGGCAAGAAGCGCGCCTGGCCCACTGCCACCCATCACTTCCCATCGACCGGTTTCCCCTCGAGGTCTCTCGGGGTCGGAGCTGGCCCGGGAAGCGGGGGCAGCCTCTCGGCCCGGAGGGGCGGCAAAGCGCACGGCCCCCTGCGATGCTCTGCACGTAGCGCGACAGGATGGCAGTCCAGGCTCACTGACTGTCCCAGCGCCAGCCGCGCTGAGCACGTCGGGCCGTGCCCGAGGGTTTGGATCCTGGCGGGCTTTGCACCTCCCAAGGGTCTGCCCCGATCCCCACGAACACCTTCGCACGCCCATGCACCTGGCCGTCTTAGCGGCAGGCGCGGCGGTGAGCGTCTCCCTTCAGGCAACCAGGCAGGAACGCGGGACCGGGCGCTGCTCCTCTGCCCCTCCGCCGGGGAATGAGCCACAAGGCGAGAAGCGGCAGCGCTCGTCCGCGTTGCCCTTCCGCGCACCCGAGCCCCCGTGACGGTAAGAAGCTGCCGGCCCCCGCTGCCCCCGAGCCGCCCCAACCCACTGGTGCCTCGGCTTCTACTTTCTGCCACGTTTCGCCCAACAGTTAGGACACGGAAAATGGATAACAGATGGCGTTAAAGGGCAGCAGTGAGGTCCGAGGTGAAGGGGAGACACAGGTGAGGGGTGAGACACACCCCGCACCCTGCCTTTTAGTCCAGAGTCTTGTGAATTAGCTCTAAACTCATGTGAGATTCCAGAATAACGAATCCTCAGCTAAAGCTGAGGCAAAACCCCAGGTCCCCAGAAGTCCCCAGGTGTGTTTTGCTCCCCATCCAACTCTTATTCCTATATTAACTGCATAATTTTTCTGACTCCTGTTGTTGATCCAACACCCTTCAAGGGGGTCATACCACAGGCATGGGAAGGCAGGAGAGTTCCACCTTTATCCATGCAGGCTCTACCCAATATTGTGCCCAAACCTTGGTACCCACCCTGTCAGGGTTTGGTTAAACAAGAAGTCTCAGGTCTATATATTCTCAGTGGAGCAAATTCTGAGTATGACCTCTTTTTACTCAAGATTATAAAACTTAACAGCTCACCTGTTGGGATTCTTTGGCGTGCTGCACTCATTCAGAAGTGCAATGGTGGATGAAGAAAGGAAGCGGGAGTATTTTAAAAGACGGGACCAGAGTCTGCCCACTATCTGTGCACATGAGATTTACCAGGAAAGGTTTTGGGAAAACAAAAAAAAGCCTTATTGCAATTCATGATACAAAGTGGCACTTTATTGAGCAACTTCTGGGATTTTTTTTACCACTGAAAGAGTAATTTAAATCAAACTTTGTTCGGTGCAGTCTTGGGGGATTGTGCGTTTCATGCCAATAAACTTTTACACAACTTTCCTGGTCTGAAGATGAGGGTAGGAGTCCCGCACGCCAGACACCGGGTAGGTCTGAGCTGCCAGGTACTGGAGACCCAAACCCACCTTGCAGAGACGTCTGCGGGAGCTCGTTTGCTTCCCGCGGGCCAGCAGAACCCCACCAACCCCCGGCACCCCCGGGCCATGTAGCCCAAGCATCCCCGGAGGCAGGTGCCCAGGACCCGGACGGCTTTGCCGGAGCAGGGACTGGCCCGGGGAGTGCGGAGGGAGCAGAGCAGGCTGCAGCGAGCCCACTCCTTCCCCCTCCACCACGTGAGGCCCATAAATAAGGCGGGGAAAAGCTCTCCCCCCTCGGCGCCGCTACCGGGGCGAGCGCGGCGCGGCGGGACGGCGGCCCCACAAAGGCGGCGGGGCGGCCCCGGGCCCTCGCCCGCCCGGCGGAGGAGGCGGCACCTGCAGCCGGGGTCGGCCCGGCTGCGCGCCCTCCCCTCCGAGCTGGTACCTGGGCGCTGGGCTGGTAATGCACCATAGCGGGCCGCCTTTCAGGCTCTTTCAAACCGAGATCGCGGAGGTCACCGTGTCTGCAAACCCCCCTCCTTCGGCCGCTCGGGCCGGGGTGCCAGTGCGGCAAGCTGGAGAGCAGGCACAGCCCATGGGAATCCCAACACTTGTGCCGCCGGCTCCCTCGGCCCGCCCTTCTCCCCCCTCCCCGTCCCGAGGAACCACTGAATGTAACAAATGAGCTGCAATCGATCTGCGTGCACGGGGGAAAATCAAATTATATGGTGCGGCTGGGCGGCCGCGGCCGGCAAAAGGTGCGGGCGGGCGGCGGGAGGGCTGCCGGCTTCCCTCCGCCGGAGAGCGGAGGGGCTGCCAGCCCCAGCCCCGCTCCCACCGAGCCCCGCTCGACTTAGCCTGCAACTCCGTGCAGGAGCCTGAAAGGCAGGGGGTCGCTGGCTGCGAGGGGCTGGCCCTGGTCCCGCTAAACGCCGTTCCCCCGACCGGTACCTCCCTGCCCGAGGGGCCCGACGGCCTCCCGGTCGCCCTGCCGGCCTGCGCGCAGGTTCCCCGGCGTGCGGAGGCGCGACCGACCACGGCAAAGCACGTGCGGGGGAACGGGATGGAGCAGACCGCAGCGAGGTCGTGCATGAAAGGTCTTTCCTTCCCTTCTGGTGCCCGTTTCGTGTCTTTCCGAACTCCTCTCCCGGGCCTGGGGCTGGCAAAGGGAATCAGCCCCTCCCGGCATCGCTGCCGCCGGGCCCGTCCCGCACCTGTGGATCCCGGGGCTCGCCGCGGCGAGAGGCGAGTCTGGCACCCGCCAGCCTGGACGGGCAGCACCTGCCGAAGCCGCGGGCTGTGAGCAGAGGGGGTTCAGACAGCGAGCTCGTACCTGAGCCCTTTTCTCGCCCCCCAGACGTGCGTGGGGGGACGGCTCCGCTTGGGAAAAACCCCGCGCAGGGCCGCCGGTTGTCTGCGGGTCCATGGGAATCTGGCCACTTGTGCCGGCCGCAGCCGGGAGGGGGCTGTGCTTCCTTTACAAAAAGAGACACAATTAAGCAAAATGCTCAATGAACATTATAAATGATGTGCAATCGCCTCGCAGATTGCTTAGCAAATCAAATTATATGGTTGCTCACGGATGATTTCCATGTCCTTTAAAACGCAAACAGGTACTTTCTGATTCGGGGGGGAGGAGTGTTGGTAGTTTTTTTCCTAAACAAAACAACAACAAAAAAAAGCGCAGCGCTTTAAAATTGCGAAGCAATGCCACACGCTGAAAGGCGGCTGTGTGAATATTCACGTTCTCCTTTGTTCGCCCCTCAATTTCACAATAGCCCGGGAGGGGCACGTTCACTGCGCTCTTGTAAATTTACCAATCCTTGACTAAAACCGCCAGGCACCTGCTTGGCAAAGCACAAAGCTGCCTACGTTTCCACCAACAATTTACTATTTCATCAGCGTCTAAACTGACCCGTCAATAGAAGGGCTTAAAGTTAATATCATTTACACCAACGTAGATGGCCGGGCTCGAGGCTCCGCCGGCTGCGGATGCGGCTGGGCCGTGGCTGCTCCTGCGGGAGCTGTTCAGGTGCGAGCGGGGCGGCCGCGCCCAGCCTGCGGGGCCAGCCGGAGCTGCCCGGCCAGGCCCGGGGCACGGGGAGGCCGGAGGAAAAGGCAGCCACGGTGCAGGGTGGGGGATGTCGGGCGGGTGCTGGTTTTGCAGGACGGGGACGGCGCAGTGACTCCTTTAGTGCACCGCAGTGGAATGAGGCTGCAACAAACCCGACCGGTCCCCGCAGGGAACGGGCTCCTCCTAAGGGGCCGTGACCGCCCCAGAAGGCGTGGGCAGCCTGGGAGCGGGTACTGGCTCCCCGGGCTGCCCGGAGCCCCTCGGCCGCAGAACTCTCCCCAGTGCCCCCCGCCCGAGCCCCGCGGTACGGGCTGTGTGGTGCCCCTTCCGTTCCCTCGTGGGGAATGTATAAACAGGGCCACCGGAGGAAAGCAGTATGTTAAAAGCATGTTTGATAAGGAGTGTCTTATCTTCCAAGACACAAAACCACTCACGGGAAGGGGAAGTGGTTCCTCGAGACAAGGTCCTGACAACACTGCTCTGACGCAGGGTCGCTCATCTGAAACACTACACAAGACTGTGCCCACAGGTGCAGAAGGATTCGCTGAAACACAGCAGAGCAGGGCACAGCTGATGGAACGCTAGTGACTGCTTTATGGCGTAACAAGGACAGTAAGGCTCCCCAGTTCCAGCTGCAGGAGGTGCTGCGATTTGGCTTTAATGTTTTATTCCTGACAATTTCCAATGACTATGAGTCCTGTCCCAATGGGTAACAGGGCCCTTCTTCATTCTGTTAAGCACCTGTGTTCCATCGTCTCTTCCATAAATAAAACCAGCTCTAGATTAAGTAGAAACGAAGCTTTTCAGTCATTGATGCTTTTTGTTGGTTAGAGACTCCATTCACTTTCTGTCCTCCTCCCTTGAATTCTTCCTTCCTGGTTTATGCCCATCTTCTGGTGTGGGTGTTGCTTCCCATGAAAGATTTCAGTCTCCATGGGATTTTCCCTTAGGTCTATATGCAGTCACCACGTTCCTTCCCAGCTCTCATTTTGCCAGGGCAAGCAAAGCAAGCTCAGGATTGGACTCCCCCTTTCTTTGTCACCTTTCCCTGCCCTTTTCTCCATATAAGTTAATCTTCTGGGATAACCAGAACCGTAATGGTACACAGCTGTCCAGGAGAGTTCTCACAGCTCCTTGGAGAATGATGTCAGCGTTTGCCTTTTTGCCAAAATCCCTCACTTTGTACTCCAAGGGTTGTATTTACCTTTTTCATGGCCATGTTCCTTCAGTGGCTCATGACCACTTTGTCATTAACTAGTGCCCCAAGGTCTTTTTCCTCCTCTTCCTGGCAAGGACTATCAAGACACAGCCATAGCACACGTTCTTAAAACACGTCCCCAAAGTGTGACCTCTTAACACTGGATTTCTTTCCTTATTTGCCACTTTGACACTCACAGTCCTAGGCTTCCTCTGATGATTTTTCAAGCCCCTTCCATGCTGGAATGCCTTTCCTGTTCCATGACTGACAAATATTGTTTTCAGTCCTTCTTTTGTTCTACAATTCTTCATGAAAAATTTTATGTTTTGTCCATAAGAGCAATGAGATTACTACCCTGGGCCATGGCATAGATCCATGTGTCTAAGAGCTCTTGATACATTTCCCTCCCTATCCCTTCCATTAACTTGTCTAACGGATTTTAAAACTCGAGTAATTTAATTAAAATTATTAGGTAGTATTAAGTAGAGCTCAGTTTAAAATTAATTATTCCTGTCTTGGAAAGAGATAAGACTTAGAGATGAAGGAAAAATCAAAGACTTAAAAGCAGCTTAAGGGTCCACATTCCTCAGGAATCTCCCATCAGCTACCATTTAGCCCCACAAGTGTCTCTCTCAAGGAAATACTCTACACTGTTGATCTTTTCTTGGGTAGTCTTGGCTGTAATATTATGTTAAAACTATCTTGATGACTTTTAACAAGAATGGCTGACCTGCAATGGTTGTTCAGTTCCAGAAAAGGATTTCCTCTGCAGATCCCTTAACCCCCACTTCTAAGTGCAGTTATGTTTTTCTCCAGCCCTGAGTTAGACATTTGTTGGCTCCTTACTGAGCCCACTGGCTTTCTCCTACATTATTTGTTATCACCTGCCTCTCACTATACCAGGAGCCTTGGGGCTGTGTGCCCGGCACCTACAGTTTAGGCATTGCAAAACCACATCTCTGCATCCATTTAGCCCTGAGGCTTTTATCTTTGTGGCAAATTATTAACCAAGTCAGGGACACAAAAAACATCTATACGAGGAGATGCTGCATTTCCTTTGGAAGTTTTCCACACATCAAAAGAACTGTTTTGCCTAGCCTGGTAGTCCTTCTCCAGTGCTCACCTTCCTGTAAGGCAGGGGAGAACATTGTTCATTCGACTCCATGAGAAACTTTCTCACAACGAGGATTGTTTCCATGTCTCCTCTCAGTGACCTCTTCCTGAGACTAAGCAAATCCATATCCCTGCAAGTGTACACTTTCTAACATATTCACATTTTTATGCTGTTAGCTGTTAATTTCCCTGTAGCATTTCAAGTGTAGTGTCCAAAACCAGACACTGTACTTAGGCTAAGCCTCACCAGTGCCAAGTAGAGCAGAATAATTACCTCTGTTTTACCCAAAACACTGCTGTTAATGTCCCCTCAAATGACATTTGTTTTCTGCATCTCCCATTTTGCCTAGTGCATAGCTCACAACAGCCAGCTGATCCATTCCTGCACTACTGCTGCCTTATCAGTTATTCTTCATTTCACAAATCCTGCATTTGATCTGTCTTTTGTCCCAAGATTGCATTTTGTACTTGTCTTATTACAGTGCAGCTTATTGATTTCAGGCAAGCTCTCCAATCTGTGAAGATCAATGTGAGTCCTGATCCTGTTCTCCAAATCAAACTCTCCCAGCCTCTCCCAGCCAGTGCTCTCTGGACTTGAATTAAGCACTCTCTTTCCCAGTAGCCTATTTGTTATTAAAAACATTGGGGCTGCAACAGACACCTGCAGGACTTCACTTGGCACACCCAGCTTTGACAGTGAATTGTGGATGAGCACTTTCATATGATTTAAACATTGTGTGCTCATTCTAATCCCTATTTTATTTAGATCTCATTAAATGGTTTTGTTTATAAGAAGAGTAAAGGCTTTGGGCACTAACAAAGTTGACATATATTACATCTATCCCTTTACACACTTGGCTAGTTAGTCCTTCAAATAAGGACACTGAATTAATTTGAAGTGATATGTTCTTGATTAATCCATGCCGATATGTTTTACTGCCTTCTTATCACTTATGTGCTTACAAATTGATTAATAATTGACTCTCATTATCATGGTTACGCTGATGGATTTATACTTCCCAGGATCCTCTTCTTTGCTCTTTTTTAGGCTTGTAAACACATGCCTCTGGCATCAAGTCCTCAAGCAAGTCACTTAGGGTGTGAGTCCTCATTAACTTCATCCAGTCAAGAGCTGGACGCTAATTAGGAGAGGGATTCAGTCCCTTACACAGAGCAATATGACATATATGGTCTAACACCATGTTAAGTACTTCATAGAACCCAAAACTATGTAGTACTCGGGGCTTGCAGATATGACACAGGATCAGCAGGAGACCTGCACCTTTCTGGAGGCTCAGCTGGAACTTCCATGCAGGCTATCCATGTGGGATGCCTGAGAGCATCTAGAACAGGATAGAGCATCTGCATCTGTGTTAGAGTAACTGCCCTCTGAAGTGAAGGTGTTCATTAATAGTCTAATTTTCCTTATTAATAAGGGGAAAAGATGGGTATAACAAACCACCCTCAGAAGGGAACTTTTTAAAGGTGGAGTCTGGTGGCCATTGAAGATGCCACTCTTGATTCACTGGGAACAGAAGGAACTGAAACAATTTACCTGGAAGTTAAAGGATTAATATTTAGGCAGCTACACGTTTCTCAAGGCATTCTGCCATTTAAATGATTCAAGAGCCTGAGAAGAGTTTTGAAATACTCAGGCGCCTTGCACTCAGTCTGGCCCATGCTTAGTCTGGCTGATTTTCAGCACTACTGAAGATGTGCCATGTAGGAAGCTAATTACTTCTGGACAACCTTTACCTGCTTATAGGTCTCCAACAGTTACCAAGAGAACCTGCACTGTTCAAACTTTAGCTTGAAGGTTTTTTGTTGATTCAGAGGAATCCAGGGTTTTATAACTCAGCCCTACCTATTAAAAACTCTCAGGTGAGGATAACCAGAGGAAAGCTTGCAGGGCACTCTGATGTGTGGTAACAGAGCCCCGTGCACCAAAGGCAGATGCATTAAGTAGTACAGATTATGAAACTGGAAATTTGCATGAGTTCCCTCCAAATGGAAATTTGTAAGACCTCCCTCCAAATCTATAGACAGGACAGCAGTGGCAAGGCATGCCTAACACAACAATATGCAATACACATGCGCAATAAATTTGGAAAACAGCAAATATCACATCAGATGACTTTTTTTTTCCTTTCTTTTTCTTTTTTTTTTTGTGTTACCAAAACTCTCAAGAGCTCTTCTGGACATAGGAAGTCCCAAAGGTGTGTGAACACTGCAAATGCCCTGCATGCATACACTCAGGCTCATTTGATGTACAAATCTTCATGATCAATTACAGCTGCATGAATGAATGAATAAATGACATAGAATATGTGTGAGAAAGGGATAGCTTGAGAAAGCAGCTTTTCCATCATCTGTGCCTTTATTTGCAAGCTGTCAGAAATCTGTAGGAAAAGTTCCACTGCCAGTATCTTACAGGCTGTTTGATTTAATCCATGCCTCCATCGGCTTCCCAATCAACAGAGCCAACAAGGAGTTATCAGATCCAAATGAGCTGCTGCAATTTCCCACCCCAGCATGGGGACTGAACCTGAATTACCCCAGGCCACCTGTCCCCCCTCACCACTGCAATGTACAGTAGAGGGATTTAGGCCATATTTGTAATCTTTTGTCTGCAGCTTCGTTGTTTGGGTGGGGCTGCACCTGTTCATGGCGAGTGGGAATCCCTTAATTATGGCTGTGGGACTGGGCAGCGAGAGCTGGCCCTGTGCACTGGCACACAAAGGCTTAGGGCAATGCGTGTGAATTCAGTGCCCTCTTTTTGCCATGCCAGCATTCATTGCAAATCCTCCATAGGTCTTCACGGCTCAGCTCCTGCATTCCCAGGGCTTCTGCCTGGTGTTTCACACACCAGATTGTCCTCTCTTTATAGGGCAGAGATGCTTCGTCCCTTTATTTTGGATCCCTGGGGACTGCAATTGTTTAGGAACAGCAGCTGAGGGACAATAACACATTTTAAGGTGTACTTTTGGTTATAACATTGCCAGTTCTTTGCTGCTATCAGATGCAAACGGAGTTTACCATTTAGTATCCCCATTTCTTTGAAGGGCCATGTTAGTAACGATAGGTTGAGCCACAAGACACATCCAGGTTACACACTCCAACGAGTCCTCAGAGGTGCCGTTATCCACGGTGTCAATCCAGGCTGGGCATGAACAGACCAAGCGCAGCCCTGCCCAGAAGGGCTTGGGGGTGCTGATGGGTGAGAGGTTGGACATGACCCAGCCATGTGCATTCACAGCCCAGAAAGCCAAACGTGCCCTGGGCTGCACCAAAAGCAGCGTGGGCAGCTGGTCGAGGGAGGGGATTCTGCCCTTGCTCTGGTGAGACCCCACCTTCAGTGCTGTATGCAGCTCCAGGATCTTTGGCACAGGAAGGACACGACCAGTTGGAGCAAGTCCAGAGGAGGCCATGAAGTTTATTAGACGGATGGAGCACCTCTCCTATAAGGAAAGGCTAAGAAAATTGGGATTGCTCAGCCTGGGAAAGAGAAGGCTGACTTAATTGTGACCTTCCAGTACCTACAGGGAGCCTACAAGAAAGATGGAGAGAGACTATTTACAAGGGCATGTAGTAATAAAACAAGAGAGAATGGCTTTAAGCTGAGAGTAGGTTTAGATCAGACTTTAGGAAGAAATCCTTTACTGCAAGGGTGGTGAGGCATTGGAACAGATTGCCCAGAGAAGTTGTGGATGCCCCATCTCTTGAAGTGTGTAAGGTTGAGCTGGGCTCAGAGCAACCTGGTGCAGTGGAGTGTGTTCCTGTCCATGACAGGACGGTTGGAACTAGATGATCCTTTAGGTCCCTTCCAACCCAAACCATTCCACAATTCTATGATGTGACCCCAGCCTGTTCCCTCACTCATCCCAGTTACCTGCTGAGACCCATATTCATGCCACCTCACTTCAGTGAGTACCTCATTCCCTTTCTCCCCTGCCCTAAACTCCCCTGTGCCTGGAGTCACCATTTTTTGCTCCTTCTTCTCCTTCCCTATCCAAGATTTGTCCCTCTTCATTTCAAATGTTACTCTCTCTCACCAAATGCCAGCAGAGAAGATACTGATGGCACAGCCAGCCTCCACTTTTTAATTCCGGAGGCAAATGCCACACAGAGCTTTCAAGGCTACAAATAATTTTGTGCCTGGACTTGCACTCCGGGATGGAAGTGTGACCTGTTCAGAAGGAAACTGTGATGCACCTGGCTGCATAAATCGATCAAGCTTCTGTTAAGTGTGAGCACAGACATCCCCAAAACTCACAGCACAACAGTTTATTCCACCTTTTTCCAGGCTAGCTCCCCAGATCCCATACGGGAAAAGCCGGCCAGGAGCGGGAGCCTCGGGGCTCTGCCGCCACCTCGTGACGCCGCTCGGAGCCGGCCGGGAGCGGTGCTGGGATGGCTCCGCCGCCTGGAATACCGTGATACGACTGAAACAGCCCTGAAAACTAGAAATGTGCTTTCTGTCTAGTTGTCACTAAGAACGGCGCCTTTCATTTGCCGTGCTGCTGCCCCGGGAGGCGCACGTCTGCGGCCGCAGCCCAGGCACGGGGATGCCGTTCAGCCCGCGCTGATTCAGGGTGAGGGCTGGGGCTGGTACCAGGCAGCGGTGCCGAGCCCTGCTGCGAAAGACTCCTGTGAAGAGAACGAAAAAGGGGCTTAACTGGTGCCCGCTCCATCTCGTCACAGCACGTGGACACCCCCTCCTCCCTTGCTCCTTGGCAGCGTGCAGATGAGGGACCATCCCTCCGTACCTTCTTTGAACCTGTTGTAATAGCCACGAGGATAACTAGGGTTGAGAGCCAGCTGTTGCTGGGCTTATATGACAAATGAGAGATTCAGATGTAAGATTGATAGTAATTAGATTGCCACCTGCTATCGCTTTAATCCGTATCCCGGATTTTTAATTGTTAAGGTGGGGGGGGCAGTTGGCACATGAATACATGAGGACGATCTTATAAGGCACAAAGCATTAGGATTGTATCCCAGGCACCACAATTAGGGCTACCCGTTTTTTGGTTTTAGCCCCCACTGTGAATTTTGGCCTAATTTTTCAACAGTTTCCTCCTGAGTTTTCTAGGAGTTACACACTTGGTCCTTCCATCAGTCAATTTGTTTGTTTGTTTGTTTGTAGCAAATGCAGACAATTTCATTTTAGGCTTGGACAGCACTTTCCAGTTTGGCTTCCTGACAACCTTTTGCATCAAGTGGCCTGCATTCATTGGCATTGTGTCTGATTTTCATCAGGTTCCTCTCTGAGGTCTGTTCCTCCTGGCTGTTACCCAGGTGAGCAGTCCTGCTGCAGTCAGTGATAATAGCTGTCAGTAATTAGTACTTAAACAGGTTTGTAGGGTTGGGGCTTACTTCTTCCCCCCTGCTTTGGATAGCACCAATCTACTTTCAAGTCACGCTTCATCAGAAAAAGAGAACACCAAGAATTCTGAAAGGTTTGCTATCAGGTTCCACAAAGGATTTTGCTTGGGAGGAACATATTGGTTTTGTTGGAGAGACACACAAAATAGACTATGATTTGCATAAGGAGCTGAGAGAGGAGAACTGAATGAGAGGTCGAGGGAAGGGGTTTCATTGACTTCAAAGAGTATTGGATCAGATTCATGCAGACCATCTGCAACTTCCTTTGATGCACCAGCAAACTGGAGATAACAAGCCTCTCTTCTCTGTACATGCCCCGTGTAGGGCATTATGTGAAGAAGGACTTTGAGCCTGGCAGTGGCACAAGCCATTTTTAGAAGAGAAAGTAGGTCCATATGATACATTCGGGGGAAGCTGTTTTTTCAAGGTGATTGAATGTTGCAGCAGGTTTGAAAGCAAGTGTACCACAGACGTCACTGCGGAGCAGTCATTTGAGTCGCAATGTGTTTCGAGGGAAAACTGACAAAACATTTGAAATATTAGATTTGAGGTGACTCTAAGTAGTTATTGTCCATCTCTCTCCAAAACTACCCAACTATATACCATACCTCCACAGAGCAGGATCCCAAAACTCTGCCCTGTTACCTTTCTCAGGCAGAATGTCACCTCCTCCACGCTACACCCTCCACCTCATATTCCCACCTACTCCCTCTACCACACCTCACCCCGTGAGGTCTTCCTGCTGTGGAGTAGCCCAGTCTCATCATCCTGTCTGCATCACATCTCCGCAGCATGCACAAGCTGCCCCCCTCACCCTGCCATGGTTCCATCAAATAGCATTGTTTCCTTTCTCCACCCAGAAGAATGGTTCTGATGGCAGATAGGGATAGGTCCTTGCAGTGGTTGCCACATGTTAGGAAGTCATCACAAGCACAGCTGAGCACCTCTAATCACCTGTAGTTATCTGTAGAGAGGTGCTTAAGGGACTTTGCTAAATACTATGGTATGGGTGTGATGCCTTTTCCTGGTCTTAAAATCAAGAAGCGAACATGGTTAGAAGGGGAAAAGGGTATTACCTTGGTATTTATTGTAAGGATCCTTAGGTGCACCATGACCAGGTCGAATACACCTCCATGCACCCCCGCAATGGCCACCGCAATCCCCCTCCTCTATATCTGGTTTTACATTCTAGGTCTTACTAATTAGCATATCTATCAAAAATTCCCCAATGAGAGGCTCGAANGTCATGGCAGCAGGTGGAGTGGAGGAGTTTTACTGCCTCTTTGAAGAAGTTCATCTGCTACCTCCATTTAGGCAATGTTTATGAATTGGCTATTTCTGGCTATTCTTGAGGCAGGTGTAGAGCAAGAAGGTGAAATCTTGCAGAAAAGATAAATTGGCACAGGGGTAATAGAAATAAAAATAGCAACAGGACCAAAATAATAACCCACCATAAGCATTTCTACAGCCCTTTTCATCTGTGCATGTAAAACAATTTTGCAAGAGCTAAAAGAATCAAGCCTCTCAGCAGTGCTCATACACCAGAAATATGCATTTTCTTTCACCTATTTCTTAACTGCTGTCACCCCTGAATTAGGACAGAGAAACCGTTCATTGCTCAAGGCAACGATGCCTCACGATTTAGGGTGTGAGAGGCTAACTCAAACTGTAAGACAAGGCAGCATTTAGAGTCTAGAGTTGGCCAGGCCACTGCCTTACAAAAAAAGCCATGGATCTTTAACACCAAGTGGTCAGGCCCTCAGTTTGACGTCTCAGCTGATAAAACAGGAAAGGTGAAAGCAGGGGCAGAACCAATCTTTTAACAGCTGGCTATAGGAGAAGACAAATTTGTAAACTGAAAGAGGGACAAAGGAAAAACATTTACCCCCCGCTTTTAATAGAGATTCATTCATAAAACTTAAGTGAAGGCTACAAGGTCATAGAAAGTTACATGTGATCCAGTTTTGGAAAATGCCCTTCTCACAGACTGAGCCCAGAGGCAGAGGCTATTTGAGCTATTGCCAAGGAGAAGTGTCATGGAGGCCCCTTTTTCCTTCGCTGGGGGCCTAAGGAAACTCCAGTGAGACATATTGTACATTACAAGGTTTAACGACCTTTGTTCATAATGGATCCAAGCGTGAATACCCAAGTGCATTCAAGAGAGGCCCAGGACTAAGAGGTAAAATGTAACGCCTAAAATACGGAGGGAACATTTTCTGGATTGGGATAGGGTCATTCCTGGGGCAGTGAATGTATGTGGGTTCATTTCGCACCTGGTATTCTGATTAACAGTGAGGTCAATCTCCTGAACTTACCAAGCGTGAACACCTGCTTCTAGCACCGCTCATATCCTAGCCCTTCACAAGGCTTTCTCCTTCAGTAACCCCAGAAAATGCATAGGCATCCCATGCCTCTGTCAGAACTGTCCCCAAGAGACTTTCACACCAGGGAGGATTGATCTCAGCTCTCCTGTTTCTGAGAGCTCGGTCAGTTCTTCAGCTGACATCCACCAGCTGCGTCATCACCCTTCAGTGCTGACTCCTCTGAAAAGGAAGACAAGAATTCTCATTGTCCCTGGCTCCAGCACGTTCCTCTGTGTTGCCTTTGCCTCTTTCTTAGTAATTGGGCAACAGTTGCTGTTCTTCCTGTTCCTTTTCCTGCTAATACAAGACGTCTGGATCCATCTTTTGATCTTCCACAAATGACCCCTGAGCAAAGATGACCTGTCTGTGGTCCACATTTCTACATCTCATGCATCAGTAATACAGCACGGCAGCACAGCCTTTGTTTCCTGAACAAAGAAAGCTATGCAAGAGTCCCTTATGACTTTTTTACCGTCTTTTTCCGGATTTAAGTGGCAACTCCTCTGCCCCTGATGAGTTTTTCTGGAAGTCGCTTTGTAAATACTGTCAAACTGTGTGTGCAAAGCAGGCGAGCAGGATGAGCACAGCCGACGTTTGCCCTGGCAGGGGATCCAACCCCCGGAGCCTGCCCGGGATCCGAGCTTCGGGAGCCTGCCGGCCGGATCCCCGCAGTCACCTCCGGCACAGGCAGGGAGCTGCTGACTCGGACGTGGCTGCAGGACCGTGTGCTTGCTCATCTCACGGGCACCAAGGGGAGGGAACTGAGTGTGGAGCTAGGAGGGTTCAGGTACACGGTAAGGGTGAGTGCAGTCAAGAAAGCCAGAGCCCAGGGAGGAGGAGCGAGGAAGGATACAACAGAGCAACAGAAAAAAATAACACCACAACAAAAGAGAAGACAGTAAAAGGGAGCACAATAATGGGCATGCATTTCTCTTTCTTCTGCCCCATGGCAAGCTGCCAATCTCTTCCACACAAATTCCTCAGTGCTACTAAAACCAGTCCCCATGGACACACCTGCCTTGAGACAAATTCTTTTAGTCTTGAAAAAATCTGGGCACTTCTTCAATAAAGAGCTTTCCCTTTAAACTACTTTGCCTTTGTGAATTTTGGCAGCAGCTCACGCTTGGAGAGCTTTTGAGAACCCTTTCTGTAATCAGATTGCCCTGCCCTGCCCCAGTGAACTGTGGGCGAGTCACTTCCCACAGCTGTCCCTCAGCTTTCAATTCTGTGACGTGTGGCTCACCACTACCTCAGAGGGCTGGGGCGAGGCATCATTTGTGTGTGAAGAGATGTGGAATCCATGAGGGTGACGGGTGCTGAGCAGTACAAGGCACTCTGTAAGGGTAGCACTGCCATCAGCTCATCACTCGGGTATGGCAGGAGGTGGGGCAGGCACAAGAGTATGGTTTAAAACATTTCACTGCCCAGTGCGAAAAGTCATTAAGTGAATGAAAGAAGAGGCAGTGGAGTCGTGTGGTGACAGGACTTATTTCTTCTACACAGGAGGGCCAGGGTTGAAGACCAGAAAATACAAACGCGCTTAGGAGTACTAGCTAAATCCACAGAAAAAAAGTAAAACCCAAGATGAGACTTTTCCAGTTCTTTCTCATGCAGACTATCTCCTGAGCCACCTCATGCTGGAGATGTTTAGGGGTGGCAAAAATCCTGTATTTGCACTGAGAATAGTGTCCCTTCTTGTCATGTTCTGACCAAAATCAGACTCGGCTGTCCACAAGCATAAAAAAGAACCCAAATTATTTGCAGCATGGTGCAACAGAAAAGAGCATCACTACAACTCTGTGGATACATGGCTAAAATAATGGCCATTATGATTTCTGCCCATTTCTGCCCATTCCGATTTTCTTCAGAGTGAAGTTTCTAGTAATATGGGAGTAACCTGCTCCTTCTTTCCTATTTTCTCTCTTTTTTTCCTCTAATTTCTAACCAAGCCCTTACCACATTTGCTCTGAGGTCAAGCATTGCTCTTTATGAGCCAAGTTGCCTGTGTTGGCTTAGATTTGGTTTTAACACCGTAGCTGGAAAAACATATGCTAAGTTTACCTCCCCTCTTTTGACAATTTACACCCCTCTCCCCCCTAAACAATTAAATACCAAGACAAGTTTTGAAAAAGTAGGGTCAGAAGATACAGATGCTGTCATGAGCCATGCAGAGTCTAATTCTGGCTTGGCTGCAAATTTAATTTGAAGTCCTGAGCAAGTCAATAAATTTTTCTCATCAGGTCTTCCCTCAGTAAAAGAGGGAATAGTTAGTAGCCTTGTAGAGATGCTATAAAGCCTAAGAAAGTCATTAAATAGTTTATTTAAGATGTAAAATTCTCTTAAGAATTACATAGAAACCTCAATTAGGATTTATAAAAAGGCTATTTAAAAACTCAATGGGATAAAAAGTATCATCATTGAAACTAATTAATGAAATAAGCATGGTAAAAAACTCCTCAGATGTGAAGGATGGAACATAAATCTGCAGCTGCCTGGCAGAGTATACTCCACTCAGAAAAGCAACTGCTCTTTGTTGACTATGGTGGAACAAAGTAATTGCCAATACACGAGGAAATTCTTGTAGCCTATGATACTCTTTGATAATGCTTTCCATTATTATTGATCTTTATTTTTCATGATCTTACAACACTTTGGGCCTTATTTGGGATCTGTCCTGGTGCGGTTGGTACCACAGACACAGAAGATAATGAAGTGCACTGCCCAAAAGAGCTTTTGGTCAGAGGTCCCAAATGTCCAACAGCTTACATCCCATTGGAATGTGATGTGCCATTACTCTGATTTTACACACGTGGTCAAACTCTCCTCTTTTCCCGTTTCATATGAAGCAGAACAAGCCTGCTTGTCTCAGTGTCTGGTTTTATGGGGGCTTTCCTGTGTTTTCTTGGTGACAGTGCTGTGCAGGTCAGGTGCTGTTCTCAAAGCTATGGATCTGTTCACATGATCATGGATCAGTGACACTGCACAAGCTGAATTAGGGCCTTCCAGGACTCTTTCCTCAGGTCATCCTGCTGTATGAGTGAGGAGGCACCAGCTGCTGCTTACCCCAAACATTCAGTTGCATACAATAATATTTGTAGGTGTGAAATAAATGTGCTCTCTGCTCTGGCAAGCTCCCTCTGTCAGTAGCAGCTAACTTGCCAGTTTACTAGGAGTTTATCTCCACCAACCACGTCCATCCCATGGTACTAAACTGAGCATGGTTTGCACACAGGCCTGTGTGTGGATACCTGTTTTGTCTTCTTCATGGTCTGTTTTGTTTGTATGGCACTTTCATCCGTAAAAGGTGTCAGCGAGACCTGGAATCTCTGGGGACAGGAAAAAAACCAGTTATTTTGCCAGTTCTGTTCTCCTTCCGGCCACTTGCAGAAATGAGGAGCATTTCCATTGGTATCAGTCACTGTTCCAAGGCAGGTGCTGGCTTCTCCCACCAGCCTTTGGCTGAACACAGGAGTCCGCATGGGAACACCTTCCCCCTTTCTGAGAGAACCCTCTCCTGTTGGGAAAGGCGAGGAGAAGGGAGAAGGCTGCCTGACTGAAGAATGCCTTTAAAGGTCAAATAACCTTCCCAGTAGCTGTGCAATAGATTTTAAGACAAGCAAACAAATATACAAACAAACAGTGGATGAAAGTACAGCAGGATAGGGGGGCACATGAATTCAGATAGTGCAAAGACAGTGATTTCCATACAGCCTGTGAAGACTCTTGAAAGCACAGAACCT
Source organism: Machaerirhynchus nigripectus (assembly GCA_013397975.1). Taxonomy (NCBI): domain Eukaryota; kingdom Metazoa; phylum Chordata; class Aves; order Passeriformes; family Dicruridae; genus Machaerirhynchus; species Machaerirhynchus nigripectus. The sequence goes on from VZRQ01005898.1 coordinate 348,998, forward strand.
GGGCAGGCTGGGCATGCACAGCCTTGTCAGAGCAGACAGAAAATACAGTGGGTGATGCAAGGGCAACCCTGAGAGGCAGAGCATGATGGAGCACAGGCACAGCAAGCAGCATGCTGGGCTGCTAAGAGTCACCTCTGATGGCAATGGGACTGCCACCAGCTGTGACACTACATAAAATCAGTAGCACCAAGTGTCCACTTCATTCATGCTGCTTCACACCTCTGGTGGGCTTTGTGCTATTCTGGTTTAGGTTGGCTCTAGTGATCACTGTCTCTATGATGTTTTTGAAAGTTATGGAATTGTAGAGTTGCCCTGTAGAAAACACAGGAGAATGAAAAACCACAGAGCTCCAAGACAGAAGGAGCAGAAGTAAATTCAGTGCAGTAGAGGTCCATTTTCTGAAGACATTAAACAGCTTTGAGACTACACTAGTAGTAGCTTTTTATCACTGAGGCAACCAAAGTGGGGAGAATGGAAACAGGCTGTTATAGGTAAAGCCAAATGAGATGTTGCCTAGTAACTCTCAGCAGGGAAGCATTTAAACCCAGCCAGTTTAGTGAAGCTGATGTTCTGAGTCAGAGATTATTTTCTATGGAAAAAATTCTGGAAGGAAAGGAAAGCTCAGTTTAACAGACGTAGGATTTATTTTGCTGTTAGGGCAATCCATAATGACAATGCTTGGGAGAATGCAGAAGTATTTACCAACTCGTACAAGGAAGAACAGAAAAGGCATCAAAAGCATCAATTTACTAAACCTGGGTTTGATGCTGATTTATTTTCCCCAAATACAGTAAATTTCATATTCATTTTTATTTTTGGATTCTGAAATACACAAGTGATAACAGAAGTCTGAAAATATTACACATATCATTACATTATTATCATAAAATTGCTGTAACAGAAGTTTCTGGAGCAAATCCTACTTCAGCTCTGCTATTGGACAGAGAATCAAAATAATTGATTTAAAAGAAGAAAGACTCCATGTCTCCACTGGTTCCATTGCCTGAAATAGTTTTAATTAGGTCCTCCTTCAGGACTTTGCTTTTATGGGTTCATAGAAAAGTCACTTGGCTCAGCTAAAGGTCTCTCACATCAGGGGGAAAAAACCCCTCAGACCTTATTTGAAGATTCATGTTATTTTTGCTTCCTTTTAGAAGGATATGATGATTTTACAGAAGTATAAGTTCTGCCATGATCAGCCATGTACATCTGTGTTCCTGAGGGCCACAACTACTGTTCAGAATAGGCAGTCAGGTTCAGGAGAGCACCTCATTTCAGCAGCCTCAACACAGCTAATGATGACAGCTGCGAATGTGAACTATTGCACAGATTTTTTAAAAATCAAAAAATACAATAAGCAGATCAACACATCACACTAACCATTAAAAGATAGACTGTCAAAGAGTTACAGTAAAAATATGTACTTTTCAACAATGGTAACAGCTGGAAAACAAAGCTACTACACCATAAATACCAGAATTTGAGTTATATATTAAAATCATGAGAGTTTTTCACAAGCATGCTGTATGACCAGAGAAAGAATGTTCTGCAAGCCAGAGAGAGCCACTTCTTACTGACCAGAGCCTGGTTTGAATTTTAATGAAACACTGTTGATACAGAACCTCTGCCCAGAAGGTTTGGGTCCATCATCAAACACATGGCCTAGATGGGCATCACACTGCAACAGAAATTATTACCATTTTGTTATTGTATTGTTACAGAATGACGGAATCATTTAGGTGGTAAAAGACCTCTCAGTTCACAGAGTCCATCTTTGACTGATTACCACCGTGGCACTAAATGCCACGTCCAGTTGTTTCTTGAACACCTCCAGGGATGGTGACTTCACCACCTCCTTGGGCAGTCCATTCCAAAGTTTAACAACCCTTTTCATGAAGAAATTCCCACTGACTTCCACCCTGAACCTCCCCAGCACAGTTTGAAGCCATGTCTTCTTGTCCTGTCTCCAGCTGCATGGGAGAAGAGGCCAGCCCCCACCTGGCTGCACCCTCCTTTCAGGCAGTTGTAGAGAGCGATAAGGTCACCCCTGAGCCTCCTCTTCCCCAGCTCCCTCAGCTGTTCCTCACTGGACTCGTGCTCCAGACCCTTCCCCAGCTTTGTTGCCCTTCTCCTGCATCCAGCACACGCACCAGCATGTCAGTGTCCTTCCTAAATTGTGGGGCCCAGAACTGGACACAGAACTCAAGGTGTGGCCTCATCAGTGCCACATACAGGGTTATGGTCACTGCCCTGGTCCTGCTGGCCACTCTGTTGCTGATCCAGGCCAGGATGCCATTGGCCTCTTGGCCACCTGGGCACTCGCTGGCTCACGTTCAGCTGCTGTTGACCAGCACCCCCAGGTCCTTTTCCAACTTACATCTTCCCAGCCACTCTGTCCCCAGCCTGTAGCACTGCAGGGGTTGTTGTGACCCAAGGGCAGGAGCAGACACTTGGCCTTGTTGAACCTCAGACCTCTGGCCTCTGCCCATCAATCCAGCCTGTCCTGATGCCACTGCAGAGCCTTCCTGCCCTCCAGCAGATCATCACTCCCACCCAACTCAGTGTGTCTGCAGAGTGACTGAGGGTGGCCTTGATCCCCCATCTGGATCATTGATAAAGATACTACCTATCCTGAATTAAGAATCTTTTACGATTCAATTGCTGTTGAGTTGTGTGAGTGCGAGAGTCCTGGGGAGTGACAAGGAATCACATTGGTCAGTGGGCAAGTATCTGCTCCCAAACAAGCAGATCCCAGAAGAGCAAGTCAAAAGGTATTAATGCCAGAAAGTATAGGAAATAAATGAGCGGATCTAGACATCTCAATATATCATGAAAATATCAAGTTAATTAGCAAGCCACTGTAGGTCATTCTCACAGATCAGCTAAGGATTCCCCTCTCAAATTACTGAGGTGAATAAATTAGACTCAGTACAGCTATCGGTGACATTATAGAATTGGAAGGTCCTTGGCTGGGGTTCTCAAAGGTGCTTGCTGCACATGGCTGCAAATGTGAACTCTACCAAGATAATGGACTGCAGCAAATTCTTGTTACATTTGCAGATGTACCTAAGCCTGCTGCAAGCACACTGAAGGACAGCATTAACAATCTTAACAGTTTAGAAAAACAGACACACGCAGACATAAAAAGACCCCCAAATCCGAGATACAATTATTAAATTCAATTGCCTACTTTTATACCTTAACAAAATTAAGAAACAGATTCAGGGTTGGGAAGAAATGGTTAGGGGTGGCAGTTCTTTAGAAGAAGAACCTGGGGGTGTTACAGCAGCTCCCAAAATGAATGTGTCTGTGTAATATGGGCTGTGGAAACGTAAAGGTGTAAGGACAGGAACACTATTTCTAACATAGCTGAACAGCATCTAACCCCTGATGCAGGCTGGGCCCAGCTGCAGTGCTATGTCCAGCCTTGCACTCTATTCAAAAAAGAAAATGGTCAATTGGAAAGAATGCAAAACAGAGCAACAGGATGATCAGCACACTAAAAAGCACTGCATGAAAAGGAATGGTTGATGGAACTGGACCTTTCTAGTTTAGAAAACAGATGACTGAGGGAGTCAAAATAGCTAGAAAAAATAGAAAGGTGACTTCTGTGAAACAAGAGAATCCACAGAAAATAGCTGTGGAGATGCAGGGTACAGCCACCCCCCTGGAGGGCAGATAGTAATGGCTGCAAATGGCTTCGATGGCCGGCATCTCAATCTCTGCATATTTTAAAAACATCTACAGCAAATATTTAGCAAGACTGAATAAGGAAGAACCGTCCCTGTGATGGGCCAAATGCATGGACTGTATCTCAGAGTCTCTTCTACCGTCTCTTGTCACACCTTGCAGCACACCTTGAGTGAATTTCCTGTCTGAACCCCAGCCTTTGGCTATACATGCACAACTGCTTTCCCCGGTCACACACTTTTCTTCACCCCAGGCTCAGACAGAATGGCTCCAGTGATACTGTAATTCTCACTGCTGTATTTAGGTAGATTCATTCATGGGCACAAACAAAACTTATCTGCTAAGATTTGTGTCTTTGTGTATCATCTCCAAAACAAACATACCTGTTTGCAGACAACTTCAGTTCTAGTTGACCCCAGTGAATTATCTGGTCGTCTCGTGATATTGGTATTGCTTTCATCTCTGCCACAAGCACCATAAGCCTCAGAAAAAGATGGCCATCCAGTCCCAGAATTGTACTTCTTCTCTGAGCTACAGTGGAAACCAGAGCTTGTTAATTAATGACAGAGATGTTACAAAAGAGTCTGCTTCTATTAAGAACATTGGCTTTTTCCCTCATTCCTGTGCTGTACCAATATTAATAATATTTGGCACAGTAGAAGTTTTCTCATCGGCATCAAACTGTGCTGGAAACTCTTTTCCAAAGGGAATTCTCCATGAGCTCACAACAGGAGGATTTGCCTCACTGTTTCTATTTCAGTGACAGGTTGGTATTTCATAAAGCTTGTAAAAGGGTTTTATCTGACAACTATGCTATAGTACCATTATGCTATAGTGTTCAGCTGAATTACACCTGCAGAATTGCAGTTTGAAGCCTGGCCCAATCCAGCAATCTCAGAGAAGAGGGTTTACAAGAAGAAATGAAGAACAGACAAAGGTTGGGCTGGCCCACCAGACCAGGCTCGTGCCTGATGATGATGGAGGCTTTGTCTTGCAGTCAGCCATCAAGCTGGTTTGGAAAATCAAACAGAGCCTTGTTCAAACCATCAATCAACCAATGACAAATCCTCACAGCACAAAGATCTGCTTTTCCCAAGAGATAATTGCAGCCATAAGAAACAGCACAACAGACTGTCAGCTTGTGGGTGCCTCCTGTTAATATCCAGGGTGACCAACACTGTTTAGCTGCATATTAAAACCTAGAGCATATTGGCAAATATGATCAGAAGGTATTTTGGGGATTTGGTATAGAAATGAGATAATCCCTCCTATTTAAAATTGTGCAAGCTTTGACAGCAATATGAACCTTCTCTTATCAAAGAGGGACCTAGCGTGAGTTAGAACAAGAAATGAAGATAGGTTCACATACTTCTCAGATAAGTAGCCTGGAGACTCACCACAACCATTTCCTCTCGATTTCCCATGTTTTTTTCCCAGTTTCACAAACCCAATGCTTTTACTGGCATCTAGCGGTGGATGGAGACATCAACACCAGTAGCAGCTCTTGATCAAGGGGATTAAAACGTTAGTTAAGACAGAATCTAAAACAAAGTATGTAGTATGTGGCATGTATATTTTGGTGGGTTATTAACACAGTGAGGAAAAATCTGAAAATCTTAATTGCAGTGCCTTTTAGAAAGATAAGACAAACAAACTGGGCAAAAAGCTTTAAAAATCCAACCCAAAGAACAGTGCATGAGTCAGCATTCTTATAATCATCTGTACAGGGCTCTGGTTGAGTAATGCAGCTGTGGCAATAAAAGAAGATTTGCAAGCACAGAATGACCAAAGGCTAGATTTTGTGTGGGCTGTTGCTTAGTCCTTTACATCAATGCACAAACAGCCATGGGAAATGTTCTCCTTCCCCTCCTCTCCATAAAACTGGAGAGAAATAGGACACAGCACAGGAGCAGCCTGCCCTGAAGCAAATGCAGTTTGCAGACTGTGTTTTTACATCAAGGTCCTTAGGGCTCCAGGCCTATTTCTTTCCAGCCAAAGAGGGCTCCCTGCTTTCCCTACCACAGAACCACATGAACACTGTGCCTACCAGCCACAGAGTCCCCAAAAATAACCTGGGGGACACATATCCATGCACGACTTCTGAGCTTCCCTGACATACATCTGTTTTGTTCCTTTTTTCCTCAGAACTCTTTATTTTTTGACACAGGGATCCTTATGTTTATTCACACATAGATATAAAGATCCTCTTTGAAAACCCACAGAGTCAAGGAAGGTCTTTAACCCTGTGTAGGTTTTGCATCTGACTCTAACTCTGTCCCTCACATGCCGCTCACAATACTTAAGTTTATTGTAGATGTTTTCCACTGCTAAAGGAACGACCTTTTGAGCTGTTAAACTAGCTCTCAACAGAAATGGTCTCTGTGTGGTTTTATTAACAGTAATATCACTTGGATTCCCTAATAGAAACATTTTAGTACCCAAAAATATTGCTGTTCAAGATCATATTTGTCCTTTGAAGTATTTCACCACTTAATTTATGGATAAATGGACTTTCCCTAAACATATGCATTAGATTAGCCTTCGGCACACCATTCCTCCAGCACATGTCATTTACTTTGATCCCTCTTTCAGTCGTCCTGGATGGAATCCAGATAATTCTAAAAAGTGCTTTTTGCTGTATGAATCTCAGCTGTAGGTTTATAGTTTGACGAAGGTTTGAGATTTCATTAAAGCACAACAATTTGCTATCTTAAAAGGTTAGGGGTTTGTTCCATGTATTTCCAGCTCTTTCAAATGGATATTTGGTAGCAGAAGGTAATAAATTCTGGTATAAATGTATACACACATGTTTCAAAGAAGGAAGAAATAGTTCATGTTTACCTGTAGCTAATGATATAATGCATTTGGAAAAGAAAGAACATTTTTAATGGACTAGGATATAAATATGATGAATGAATCTCTTATCCAATACCATTTCTCCCCCTCACTGCTAGTGTTCTCCACAGCATAATTCCTCCATAGAAAACATCTTTTCAGACCATTTTGCACATTTAATAGTTTCCAATTTTCTTACAAGGGTTTTTTTCCCTGAAAGTTTGGCTTTTTTTTTGTCTGTGAGGCTTAGCATTATCTTGTGCTGCAAAGAAAAGTGCTTATATTCTCTGAGAGCTGAATAGTGCAAAAAGCAGCCTGACCGTTAGGCTATATTGCCATTTTGTTACTAGTTTAACAACAGAAGCAATTCCCTCCAGTGTTTGTCTCTCTTCATGTTGGTCTGTCAATTGATTATTGTCAGACAATATCAATTGTCTGACAATATCTATTGTCTAATCTAAAAGGTGCCTAAATTGAAGGAAAATTCGAAGGAATTGAAGGAACTCCTCTACAGCTTAGTAATTTACAATTTTTCTCATTTATCTGAGTTTTCCAGAGGTATTTTTATGTTTTATATTTGTCTTCAGAATATTTTGTAATGCTGAGCTAACATCAGTAATAAATTTATTTAGAAGTGTTCATTAGCAAACCTCTACAGAAAATTATACATTTAAGAAAATGCATGTTTACATGACAACAGTTTTCTGCACTTGGCCAAAGGAAAAACTAATTGTACACAATTATAATTTAATTGCTTAGTTTAGGTTTATTTTCAATACATCCATTACATTTTCCCCTCCTTTCTTGCTATCCAGATCTCTCGATCCTTAGCGTCATTTGAAGTTCTGATCTGTGATTCATCCTTTAAAGTCTTCGTACACTTGGGTATATCAGCCACATTTCATTAAATTCTCAGTTAGGAATAAATAAGGGCTATTTTTTAGACCAAAAATATGAGAAACTGTCTTTTCTGGTTCAGTTACAGAGAACAGAACCCCCTCTGCACATCCTACTCCAAGGCACTCTATTTCCTTTTACTTAGACATTAATGAAGTTGCAAAATATATAGTATTGTAAAGAGCACAGAGGTTAACTGTGCAGTCATTTGCAGCCAGGCTTTAGAAAGTAGATGTAACCAAAAAGGCAAGAGTAGTGGAATTTAATTTAAGGAACAAAGAGGGGGTGGGGGTGAAGAGAAGGTCTTAGCTCCAGTGTGAGGGACCCAGCAATAAGAACATCACAACAGTAGACAAAGGCAGACCAAGGTCTCTCCAGCCCAGCAGCACGAGTGGCAGAAGATGAGTATGGAGGAGTACAAGAACAGAGCAAATACACAGTGATACTCCTACATAAATACACGTATTTTGTGGCAGCTTGTGGCTTAAGGACCTCTTAAACAGAGAATTATTATCAACCAAAAAGAACAGTGTGTGTCAGGAGAAACAGGCAGACCCTAATGTGAGAGCTGTGTGCTGGCCACTGGTGATCCTCATGAGCACAAGGAAAAGGCATACCAGGTATCTGTATCACCACAGGCATCTTGGAAGACTTACACACAGCACTTGGGCACCAAGGGATTGTTCTTCTGACCAACACTTTCCATGCCATTCATGAAAAGACATTGCCCCTCCTGCCACAATTAGTACATGTTAAAGACGCTGTGAAATCCAAAGGACTTTACCTGAAGAGTGGGGCGTTGCAGCACACGCAGCAGTATATTCCTGATTCTGTATTATTCAGATAGATCCCACTGAATGGCTTTGAAAATAGGAAGGAAAAAAGACAAGTTAACAATGCAGGTCTTTAAAAGCTCACCATCTGGAAGAAGCATGTAGGAATCAGATTCAAAACAGGAGAAAAACCATAAAAAGAGGGCTTCGCAGGGGGGCTTTGAAGAATAAACATTAGCAGCCCGAAGAAATGAAGGGGAGAATGCCTTTGGATTAGTAGTGAAGACTACCCCCCACCCCCACAAACTGTGAGACCATAAATCATCCAGGTACCAAGGATGGAGTTGTGACCTCCAAGAAACTGGTGAAACGTGCAGGATCCCAAAGGCCAGGGCTCTGCTATGGACTGCCACAACTTTAAAGTGGCTTTACAAAGGGACTCTCCTCCTTCCTGCGTGGTCCGGTACTGGGATCCTTATTTTACAGATATGGAATTGGGCACAGCTCACATGTCTTAATCCCATGATACATGCTCCACATGTGCAGGAGCCCTGGCTCTGGGCTAGGAACAACCAGCTCTCCACCCACAATGCTACATGGCCTACATCACAGGAGGAGGAAAAGTGGGGACATGGGTGGGTGATCTGGCACATGAGGGAGAGCCCATTTCCTGAAGGGAGTGCTATGCTTAAGATTTCCATGGCTACTCTACATATGGTCAAAAAAAGGAGACTACAGGATAAAAATATGATCTCCCCCTCCTCTGGAGGGGTGTCTACTCCCACCACACAAATAGTTGATCTGGCAGCAAAGTATCCCAGAGAAAAACCACAATAAAATATGCAAAGAATGCAGAATGTTTTTTCATCTGCAAAACAGTCTGGGTCAGAACAAAATCCACCCTGTTCCGTATGCTGAGTCTAACTTTCATCCACAGGAAGGCAGGGGAAATCCTGGGAAGAAACCGAGTGGTGACAGCTCCCCAAGGCAGGTTTTTCTGGGCCCAGCAGGCAGAGGAGGTGGCTCACCCCTGGACAGCATTAGCACTTTTCCTCACCGGTTCAGTTCCTTTTTCTCGTGTAACATAGAATTGCTCCGGAGTTAATTTTTTTTTCCAGTCTGTAGCAGCAGTTGCTTCAGCTTGTTTAGTGAGAGAGCCTGTGTCTTCAATTAGATATAGAAAGACAATTTAGTAAGATAACTTAGATTCCATTCATGCTTTCCATTACCATCTCAGTTCTCCCAAAGTTTCTGTGGGTACAGGCCGAGCACAGAGGGCAGTTCAGAGACATGAGCAGGGTTGAATGCAGGACTTTGCATCTACTTCCTATTTGGTGTGCTACATCCAGAGAGCAGCTCCAGCAAACCAGAAGGCTTGGGAAGGCTTGTAAAGGGAAGGGCCACCCATGACCGAAGATACCACCCACTCTCCCAGTGCAGCCCTCTGCCCTGGCTCAGGATAACTGCTGGTGCTCCTTCTTCATCCCTGGTGTCACTAAAAGGTTTGGCAAACCTCTTGGAAATGCTCAGAAACCAGAAGTATGTTCACCTGTTGGCTATAGAACGCTAGCAACTTCCACAGGCCCCACTGAAAAGTGGTGCTAAGAAGGAGCCCTGGAAGAAAGCAACACCCACAGCCCAAGAGAAGTGGGGCCATAGTTAAGTGAGGGGCACACAACAGCAGAGCAGAAGGAGCCCATCGTGGTGCAAACCTCCAGCAACGTATCCAGTGAGTCTGTACACACCAAGAACACTTGTGATGGTATGGAACTGGCAAAGAATTAACAGACTGGCTGAAAACAGCGAGTAAAATAGTTTAACACCTTTGTAATCAAAAAGTCTGAGGTGGGGAATCACCTCCCAGCCTATCTCCCATCAGCACAGGATCCTTGAAAAACAATCAGCTCCTGAGGAATGAACGCTTGCCTGCATTCAGCTCTTGCAAGGCAGAGGTGAGACTGGGGGGGAGGGCAGGGGGAAATGAATTTCAAAATGATAGTTCAACTAAAAAACCTGTTTAGCCTGACAGTTCAAGACAAAAACCTAGAGCATGCTAACGTAGCCCTTCCTAAGCGGCCAGAAGACGGCGAGCACGGGGACGCCCTTCCCCGCTCCCCACGCTCCAGGCGGGGGTACCTGTGCCTCTGTGCGCAGCGCGGGCGCGCCCGGCGCTCGGCAGCGGGCAGCGGAGCAGGAGGAGCAGGCGGCGACTCCCGAGCATCCTCCAGAGCGGACGAGCCGCCATAGCGGCGGGGCGGCACCCGGGAAGACGCCGGCCGTGTGTAATTCCTGCGTTCCACCGAAAGAATCAGACCTCATAAAAGCAATGAGTAAAGCACCCGCTTAAATGCCGATGCAGCATTTGCAGGTAAAGGTTTCAATCACTTCTTACCGAGAGGCAAAGAGACCAGCTTAAAAATGAACACTCGCTGCAGCCGCAAACATAACAAAATCCCATTGAGGCATTTGCTTGCAGCCATTCTAGGTTGTTTTTAAGGAGAACAAGTCTGGTACTTGCATGCAAAAGCGCTCTTGCTGTCCTGGATGCATGTTACAGGCATTGCTCTCAGTGCTATTGATCGAGGAATGGCGAAGGGGCTGTGCCATCTGAGGGTTTCCTGTTTTCGTGGGGTGATTTGCAGTCACAGCTGCTTTGGCTTGGCCTATAAATATATCTGTAATAGGACGTGTGTTAGTTTGGCAGCCCGTCCTTAAAGGTAGACCTAAACATAAGTTAGTTTTCCAGGTTAAGCCTTAATGTCTGATTTCTTCAAAATAGCTACTTTTCTGATTTGGAATTAGTTCATCATTTCTGAAGGATGTGGAAGGAAGTGTTTTGATTACATTGGATAACAAAGCTAATAATGGTGTTTAATACAAAATTACTTTCTTTTTAGTCTAATTCTTCTAGCCTAATTCTAAAATCAAAGCTAAAAAGTAGTCTTGTGTGATCAGTCCTGTATATACACATTTGTATTGAACCATCCTTATGCCTAAGACTGAGTTCCATGGCAGCGTGGCAGTTCCAACACAGCATCTGATCAGTGCCATGGCTGTAATCACTGCCTCTGCTCGGATCCACAGAGTATTGCACCAAAGGATGGATATCAGCAAGGCTCCTGCATGGTGCATTCACTGTCTGCAGTGGCAGGGGGGAGTGGGCACACAGCTGATTTATGGCTTTGTCCTGTGTAATAAGACACAGTGGAGTGAAGCCAGAGTACCTGGATAAAAATCCTGGAGATGTGATGCCTGTGAGTCCTCAGGACTGTGATTCAGGATGTTAGGAGAGCAGTGCCGCTGGCAGGGAGGAGAGGGCTCTGCCACCCCACTTTGGTGCTGGCAGAAGGCAGCATCCATGCTATAGGCAGAGGGACAACATTTTTCCATGTTCAGCCATTTTGGGAAGTGACAATCCTGTGATCTTTCCAAACACTTTCTAGCTTACCCCTATGGCATCTTGTATCAGTCATTTAGCCACGGTTTAGAAGGGAATCGGAACATGTTAGGGAGTCTTTGGAGGGGAGAGGCCCAATCTGACACTCCCCCAGTTCTGGCAAGTGGCTTAGGGATGGAAAGTGGTAGCAGCTGATGGTGTTACTCCTGGCCTCTGTCCCTAGTTCAGCTGTGGAAAAGAGGCATTGCCCTCACATTCCTGGTCTTAATCTCAGACAGTGTTTGCTCCTGAGGAGGACAGGTAATCAATAGAGTTCTCCCTGAATTATCTGAGAAATGAAGGAGGGTGAGAGAAAGTGGTTAGTCCTGAAACTTGCATGTTTTCATGTAATTGACATTGATTTAAGCAGTGCTTTTTTTAAAGACAAAATTAAATAAAAAATGAAATGTCAATATCTTCCTTGCAGGTCTCTCTTACTGGTACCATCCCAAAATGCAGCAGTTTTGAGCCAGTGGGAACTGAACCAACAGAGGTCTGCTGCTCTGTTGCCATTTTCCTCAGTTTGTGGCAAGGGAGGTGCGTGCCTGGGGGGCAGTGGGAGCAGAAGGAGCACAAGGCATCAGGCTCATCAGCCCAAGCCTCCTCATCCTCTCAGTTACCCGGTTCACTGCAAGCCACACCTTTATTAAAACGAGGGTGGTGGTGGAAGAGGCAGATCCCATCCATCCCAACAGCTGTGATCCACATTTGAGGTGGTGCATGGCAGAGCAGATCCTCCATTTTCCCCTCCAACAGAAGCCTGACCTGCAGTCATCCAAACCAGCATGACAGGTCTTCCTCAAGTGGAAAACAACCCCCCCAGCTGGAGGTAATTCATTTTTCAGATCTTCAGTGCTGAAAAACCAAATCATTGTCCTGTCATGCCTGTAATGTTGCCTCCCATGGTTACAGCACACACCAAGCTGTGTAGCTAGGCAGACATCCGGCCTGCCTTTCTCCCCATAGACTGTTCTAAAAGCCAATTAAGCCGTTACTTCATTTTCCTCCTATTTTTTTTTCTCCCTTATACACAAGGGGAAGCAGTTAAAAATCTCCTCCAGCTACATTATGTAAATTTTTGAGTAAATTCTCCCCAAGTTGTAATTCAGCAGATTTATTGTTAAAAATGTCACCTGACTCCAGCACGTACACAAGCTGCATCCAGGGAAGGGTCATTCATCCAAAGCACAGTGTCCCATTAGACACGTGTAGCTGGGGAGAAGCTCCTCAGCTCCTCCCTTAGCGTGGCTCTGTGCCGAGGCAGCAGCAGCAGCACAGGCGTAGGCGAGAGCAGGGGGAAAGAGGGAAGCAGTCACAGTCCAGACTATCCTGCTAATATTCATTCGGGCTCCAACCATTTCCTGGATCAGGCTCTGTCTTGACTGACAGCTTTGGGAGCAGAGCATCACATAATTCCTACACTGGCAGATACTGAGCAGTCAGCCAGGAAGCAGCGAGGTGCAGAAGTGAAATGAGCCCTGTTAAATTCAAACCCCTGCTTACGTGGCTTTTGTTAATAAAGCCCCTCGACATTACTACGTGTGGAAGAAAACACTGAAATTGTGGTGGTTTTATTTTGAATGCATTTGAATGCAATCGGTTTTCCTCTGCTCACTTTGTCGTACCTCATGTTTGTCCCCTCTTACGGGGTGGTTCCATTGAAACATGTGGGAGCTAAACGTGCAACAGTTTGTCTTGGAGCTGTCATACGTAGTGATGCTGTGTGCCCAGGTCCCTGGGGAGTGAAGAACAGGGGCCTGGCATAAGCCCTTCGGTGGTAGGTCGTATCTGTGGGGGGCTCTGTCTTTCCCCACAGAAACCCTCAATGCTTTTGTAGAAGACACTGCAGGAACTCCACATCCTTCCTCAGCAGACTCTTCTCTCTCCTCTAATAGACTTGATACAGCTCCACAGCCAGGCTCTAGCCACTCCGGTGAAACGATGAGCTCTTGGTATATGGAGATAATGTTTCCACATGGAAACACTATCTAAAGATATGTGGCAATGCTCTGGTGCTGAATTCCAGTGATGGAAAGGGATTTTGGCAAAATTTATTAGAAGCAGAAGTGTCAAAGTACCTTGGAAAAGGGTATTGCTGGTTTCCAGAGACACACAGAGACTGAATGCAGATCTGAAACTCCCTGAAGCTGATCTATGGATTCTGCTTAGATTAATTTATGCAGCAGCCTGATGTGATTCAGGTCAAAGACATAATCAGAAATAATGAACTCACAACTTCTTGCTTTGTTTGCTTTATGGTTTAATATCTGTTTTTGCTAATCATAAGCTATAGGATACCTGATTATTCTAACCTTTGTTTTTGGAAAGTAATCGGTCATATTTGGGGACTAGCTTAAGTGGGAGCCTTCTGTTGGAGTCTAAGGGTGGAATTTGAACAGAACAGGACAGAATAGAGCGGAATAGAATTGTTCCAGTTGGAAGGGACCTATGGGTTTGGTCCACTGTGACAAATGCTTTGAGTTGGATTAGACCAAATGCCCTCCATAGGTCCTGTCCAGTATAAATTATTCTAGGATTCTAAATGCTTTGAGAAATTCCTTGCATAACAAGTGAAGGCATGAATTCAGAGTTAAATGGATAGTTTGCAATCACTCCTTGATAGAAAACTCTACTTTGCAACTGAGCCCCTGGTTCAGCTAAAAGTAGACATGCAGTCTGGTATGGAGTACATGTATCTTCGGGGGCAGCTGTTGGGAAGCAACAGATCCAGGCTATTTCCTTGCGTTGTCCCATGCATTCCCCATATCATACCATCAAAGTTTCTTTAGCCACACAGACAGTAATAATACATTCTACAAACTTGTATTTGATTTCTTATCCCTTGTACCCCAAAGCAGTGAAGAACTAAGATGGTTCTTCCACACTGTACCCAAAGCCTGAACAGAGCATTGAATGAACACTTATTTGGCAGCAGTGGCCATAGCAGCAGCTTTCTGTTAGTTATCTTAATGGATTTATCACCCTGAACTAAGCCCTGACCATCTGTTCTATTCTCTCATTACAAATGCAGAAAAAGCTAATTCATGATTGCATTCCTGTGTAAATAACTGTAGATTTCTGACCAGAGGTTTTGCTCTGAAGGAGGTGCCCTGAGCATTGGACCAGTGTGATCCTTGGCATGCAGAACACTGCATCCTGAGCTCACCCTGCATTTAATTCACATTATTTGTGTTTCAGACCTGTACCACATGCCACACAGCTCTTGGCTTGTGGAAACTGCAGTGAGCCACTTAGACCCAACATTAAATTTGGCCCAGTGCTACAAGTCCCAGTCCCTTTCAATTCCTGATACTGTCATGTCATTGGGAGTTCCTGAAGAAATGTAATACCTGAATAGCCCAATGTTTGGGCTTACAGTCCCTGACTTTTTGGCACATATTTATACCTAGGAGCCAGCCTTTAGTCACCTAGTTCTCTCTTTGGTAATGCAGTTCCCATTAGAGCAGGTGGATCTAGGATTGAATCCACTTATATCTGCAGCAAAAAACAGTGTAATGAAAAGAAACTGGCACTCACAGCATGTGATTCTTCTGTATGATCTACCATGGATAAACTGCATCTTAAGAGCGCCCATTTGTCAGAGAATTCTCCAACTTTGGAAATTAGGTATCATTACCAACATCTGTTATATCTTGGGACACTGAGCAGACCTCCAGTCTTTCATAATATGTTCCCTAATGCCAATTAAAACTAATGACTTGACATTTTGAAAAGCCTTTTGACTCTTTAATATTTTTTTGACACCTGGCCTTTAAGGAATCTTCTTTCAGACTGTGTCACTAAAAGCACCTTGTTCAGAGAAGCTCATACTAAAAAGGAATTAAAAACATGCTATGGTGTGGGGGTTTTTGTTCAAATCCTTCTTATAACTAGGAAGCACTGCTGATCTGTAGAAAAAGGTGTCCTGATTTTGAATGAGATAGAGTTAGTTTACTTCACAGTAGCTGGTACGGGCTGTGTTTTGGATTTGTGCTGGAAACAGTGCTGAAAATAGGGGGATGTGTTTGTTATTGCTGAGCAGCACCAAGGCCTTTTCTGCTCCTTACTCCACCTGCGAGTGGGATGGGGTGCACAAGAACCTGTGAGGGGACAGAGCCAGGGCACTGACCCTAAGTGAGTAGGGGGAAATTCCATAGCATATGGCATTGTGCTCCATATATAAAACTGAGGGAAGAAGAAGGAAGGGGGAGGACATTCAGAGTGATGTCCTTTATGGTGGTGGTGGAGTGTTGGTGGAGGTCCACTCCCTGGAGGTGTTTAGAAAAGACTGGACATGGCACTTAGAACCATGGTCTAATTGACTTGGTGGTGCCTGGTCAAAGGTTGGACTCAGTGATCTCAGAGGTCTTTCTGAAGCTAATTGATTCTGTGATTCTGTGATCCTGTTTGTCTTACCAAGTCACCTTTAACATGCAATGGAGCCCTGTTCTCCTTGGGATGGCTGAATACCTTCCTGGCCATGGGAAGTGGTGAATGAATTCCTTGTGTTGCTTTGCTTGCATGTGTAGCTTTTGTTCTACCTATTAAACTGAGTTTTCTCACTTTTCTGATTCTCTCCCCCATTTTACAGGAGGGGGTGTGCATGAGGGGGTGTGCATGAGAGGCTGTGTGGGGCTGACAGCTGACATTAAACCACGACAGAATGCAGATTAGAAAACACAACATATCAGTATCAGACACAGTGAGACAATCTAGGGAGGTCTGCTGGAAACGGCAAGAGAAAGCAACAAAGAAATGGGGAACAATGAGACTGCAAGCTGTGGGACCAGCAGGCACTGAGGTTTCTTGTTGGGTAGTTAGCTCAACCTTTTTTGCAACAAAAGGGTGAAGTGACTTTGGAGCAGTTCCTGCTTCACAAGAACTTGGCACCATGTTTTATAGCAAACTTGCACAACACTGGTACCACCAAAAGGAAGATGTTACACACTGTGCAGCCTATGGAGTTTTGTTACTTTTATGCAGCATGGATGAGGGAGTGAACAGCAAACAGCTCTTGCTGAAGAACGTTTTTTGTCTCTTATTCTAAAATAGGCAAAGAGATCCTGTGGAGCCCAAGCGTTTAGTCTGCTGGAAGACAGGGTCAAAGAAACCCTCTGCTGTGCTCCCTTGCAAGGCAGCACTAGCATGAGGAGAGCTCGTTGTGGACAGCATTTGAGTAGGTGGATGTAGCCTGGGCAAAGGGCTGCATGAGCAACAGGCTCTGCTGCCTACTTTGATATGATTGCTCTTCTCATCTTGTTGCACTTCCCCCAACATCTATCCAGCTTCAAGCAAGAACTGGCTTCAATTATGCTTTGTACAAGGTTTCCATAGATGGCATCTTAGCAAGCCAGAGAAACATCAATGAGCTGGAAGAACTAGCTGGTTCATTAGCATGCAAATAAGCTCACTCTCCATGAAAGAAAAGCTTTTACTAGCTTCATGTGTCTCCAATACTACAATTTCTTTCATGTCCAACAAATAACATTTTTATAGGTCAAAGACATGTATGCATATGTATGTGTGTCTCTCCCCTACTGTGTTTCTCTCATTCCTGTGCATACTATACCTATATGTGATTTCTAAGCTCTGCCTGGGTGATAATGGACAAGGAAGGCCAGATAAAGTTATTCCACTATTTCTGATATCTTTCAGTGTCAGAGACAGTGTTTGTATAATAGAAAAATAATCTCATTAGGAGGGCTAAAGAGCTGTTAATTTATCTACAAAGATCTGCTGTAATAGCAGTTCTGGTGACCTGCAAAAATCATGTCCCGTATACACAGTTGTATTGCAAAGGCCAAACCAAGTGCTAGAGCAGAGTCCTTTGGTCATTTCCCTCTGTGCCATTTGGGAAGAGGTACAGCTGCCTGGGAGGAGAGGAGGTACAGTGGCACAGCTGTAGAGGTAGAGCGTTTGTGTATTGGATGTGCCAGTGAGTGGCTGTACAGGCATACCTGTGCTATGTGTTTTCATCTCTGTGTAAATGTGCAATTAAACCCCTAGACACGTAGAAATCCCCTCAGCTGTGAACTGCTGAACCTACCAGAGTACCCTAGAAATGCAGAAATGTTATTTGGGCCATGCTGTTTACCTTTTCTATACTGACCATTGCTGGAGATGGGTTACTTTATTGGATAGACTCCTGGCTTGAGCCTGTCTGTCCATTCTTATGCTTTCTTCTACTTTGTTGCAATGTGTTTGGGCTTTTAATTACACGGGTTGAGCTTTTTTGCTTTTTTTCAGTCTTCTGAAGGAAAGTAGGTAGTGCCAAAGTGTTGTCTGGAGGAAGACTCTTGTATAAACCAGCAAGAGGGCTGTGAATATAATAAATGTTATAGTGCACTTTTCTACCTTAACTAAGTTGACACTCTGGCCAGTAAATGTCTACTGCCTCTGCAGTTTCCATTCTGACACTCTGTGTCAATAATGAAATGGATTTACAAAGAAATGAATCGTGTAGTAGAAGAGGTGCAGATTCATGCAAAGAAGCTGTAGATGAAATAATATGTCACCATTCAAAGCTCACGTTTACTAATAAAAGAATTGTTTTTCCCTGAAGACAAGTTTAGTGAGCAAAGTAACAGAATAAAAGTTCCTCTTGGATCTGAAAATAATTACCTGTTTTGTTCTGAGAGCTCTGGATTCTTCTCAGGATCCAGAGTTAAATCAGCAAGAGAGATTTCCTGGAGGAAGAATTAATTTCAATTTCTACATGCACAGGAGTGCACAGTTTGAGGAAGTGATATCCCACCAATGCTCTAGTTCAGCAGTGGGTAATCAGAAACTATTTGAAATGTCCCAATTCTATAAATTACACTGCAGTTGTTCTCTGCTAGCATAAAGATAAAACAAATATAAGTTAACCTCAGTGTTCCTACTGCTCAGGGATCAAGGGCAACAGAAGGGAAGCGTGGAAGTGCTGGTGGTACTGCTGCCAGCAATCTGCACTGCCTTGGTGCCTGCTGGAGGAAGAAGAATCCACTTCTGCAGTGAGGTCTTTACCAGAAGCACCCCTGAGAAACAGGTCTCAGCCAAAAACTCATCTGCAGATCCTGGAATTATTCCTTAGCCCCAGTGGTCCCAGCACACACATAACAAGCAAAATCAGAGGTATGCAGGACCAAAGCATTAGACTATCATACCAAAACCTCTACTGCAGCTTGCAATCCCACTGGCACCACCACCAGTTTGGTCTTCTGCTTCATCAGCTCACGTTCATCAGAAACGTAGGAATCACCTTTTATCAACACAGTCCAGATTTGTATTTCTTGATATGCAGATGCGCTATATATTAGGCATTGTGCTTTTCAATGCCAAATTAAAACCAAAATTCTTTTTAATGAATAGTGGGGGCAGCGGGGTGTGTGTGGGGGGTATATGTGTGTGCATATGTGGTGTGTCACTTGCAGATGCCTTGGAAGACACCATGCAGGAAGCTGAGCAGGGTACTACATCATTTCAGCACAGTCAGTACTAAGCTGGGCAGTTGCCCTGAACAGGAGGCATGAGTCTTCACGCCAGCTTCTCTCAGAAGCACAAACACCACAGTGAGGATGACTTAGAGATGCCTCATTCAAATCAGGATCTTCAGTCCCCATCACTGTCCTGGGACAACCATCTGCATGCCTTCTCTTTCAAGAAGCTGAGCACGTCTCATTTTGTTTTCATTCTGCACAGCTGCTGGCCATGATGCCCATTTCTGTGTCATTGCTCGGTGGTTACAGCTGTGGAGGAATAAACCTCATCTCAGTTCTTACCTTTGCTTAAAACAGCTTTTCACCTTGGAGGAGAGCACCTAACTGTAAGGATCTTGTTCTAGGTAGCGTACAGTTCCTGCATTTTACAGTAGAAGTTTACATGTGTACGCAGTAAACTATAAGAACATTTCTGGAAGTGGGTACTGGAGACCCAGACTCTTTTTTTCCCAAAGGAAAAGCCTAATTGCTATCCCCAAATATTAAGCTGAAGAGGTTGTCAACTTTTCTGTTTCTGTAGTCTATTAATCCTGCATTCTTTTCTACATGACAGCAGATCTTCAAAAAGGGATGCAGAGTGCTTAGTGGCCAGAACAGATCCTGCAATGAGGTAGCTGCAGACTGTTTTGTTCGTGCTTAGGAAGGCAGCAAGCCTGACTCCTTCTGTGTGGCTGATCTGCCCAGTGAACTATTATGTAAAAGGAAATATGAGCCCTTCCCCATCTGCTCCTTAAATGAAGGTAGGTGATCAATTCCCTCAGGCATGGCCCAAACCAAATGGTTTGTGCTGGGCATGTCCTGGGAATATTCACCCAGCTGAGCCCTGTAGAAATGTTTAAACGTTTTGTTTTCTGATTCATTTCTGGAATGAGTGTGAACTGAGCTGCTCTTATCAAGGCTGGGGAAATTCTTCACCAGGCCATGCACACAACTACAGGTCCCTGATTAACATCAAATAAAAAAGTGTGGCATCTCTTGACTTCCTTGAAAAATAAAGTGCCGTTTTCAAAGTAACAATTTGAGATTGAAGTGTTTATATTCTACCTAGATCTTAATTCTGACATCCAAGTGCATTACAATTTTGAAGTGACAGAACTCAAGACAGTACAAAGTTCAAAACTGTGAAAGACATAAAATATTTCTGGATCCTACATTTTTGGGTCATCAAATTCTGCATTATTAAATGCAGGGTATAGTATTTGGTTTTATTTGCTTAGATAATTATTTTATGTAAAGTGAGCTTATATGTCTAGAAATTTCCCAATTTTTATTTTGAAAAACTGCATTTTGTCTATTTTTTCACATAGATTTTTATTAGAAACAATGGAAATTGCTTTCTTTTCAAGACCTCCTCAAACACAGTAAGCCATACTTTAACATTATGGTTCCAATACAAAATAATGAAATATCAGTGTAAGAAAATGATACAAAATTATAGCTAGCAGGAAACTAATTCTTATTTTACTTCAATTCACTGGACTTTCAAAGTTGTGGGTTTCTATACCGAATCCTACCTGTCAGTGAGAGCATACGAATTTCCATGAGTCTCCTACCTGCTACATAGCAATGATAAGAAACACATCCTCACCTTTCTCTCATTCTGCCAGCACATCCTGCATTTTATTTCCAGAGTTCTTTTTCATTCTGATGTAAAGGTAAAAAAAAGAACATGAGGCCATATAAGCGAATTTACAACATAAAGATAAAATGTTCCCCTAAGGGCTACCAGGAAATCATGCTGCATGTCAGAGGAGGAAGGAGAGGGAGTGGTGGGATCATGCTCATGAGCAGTAATGAGTACAACAGATACAAACCTCCTCCTCAACCCAAAGCAGTCAAGGCAAGTGACTGTGCTGATACAAACATTAAAAAACTAAAAGAACACAGACCCCAAATTTTTTAATCACATTTTTGGTGGGCAGGAGTAAATGTCTTGTAGGTGTTCTGGTCTTCTGAAATTCAGTTCTGTACAATGTTGCCTGCACTGGCCTAACTGCTGTACAGGACATTTTCTCAGTTTTCCACTGTAAACTCAATTGATAGTGGTGCTCTCTGAAATACTGCAGTACATTCCTGACAGTTTCACCAGGAAGTGTTTAGCAGAGTGTTCTAGCCAGTATTTTACCTCCCTTAGAAGCACCGCTACTCTTCAGCAACACCATGTTACCCAAGGCTGCAGGAAATACAAAGTCCCTGTCTAAAACTGCTGCCTTCTCGGAGTCCATTTTATCTTCACGTCAAAAATAAAGAACTTAAACAGAGATCACAAGCATTAACTTATCAATCATCTGTCTTTCCTGTGCCAGGACAAACAGTATTTTTTGGGTTTTTCTGGATTTTCATCCAGAGTGTCCTATAATCTGTAAATACTAACTCTGCCAAGTTCTAAGAAATATAAATGGGATTTTTTTTCTACAGAGGCTGAAAGTATACTATTATTGTAGTTCTAATTCTCAGTTCTTGTGTTATTTCACACAAAAATTGTCCAGTTGTTTTTAGGTGACTTGTTATTTCATCAGATGTCACATTTTCCTGCTTT
The DNA here is from genome assembly GCA_013397975.1 of Machaerirhynchus nigripectus. Taxonomy (NCBI): domain Eukaryota; kingdom Metazoa; phylum Chordata; class Aves; order Passeriformes; family Dicruridae; genus Machaerirhynchus; species Machaerirhynchus nigripectus. The sequence continues at coordinate 370,646 of VZRQ01005898.1, forward strand.
ATGGACATGAAATTCCTATAAATGTGCATGGGATTTGAAGGAAAATTTAAAAAAAGAATATGTGGTATTAGAATTTAAACCTATTTAATAAGCATTGTAATGTTAATACACACCAAATGTTATTGATAACCAAATTTTAATCTGTAGTTTTGCAGTTTAGTCTTAAAATAGTACCAAAAAATTAACAAAATTTCTAAGCACTGAAGTTAGATACCAAAACCATGTTTAATTAAACCTTTAAGGCAACATACCAGATACGCTTCTTTTTGATAGTTGGATACGAACCCCCTAATGTTTCATAAATACAGCACTACAAACATATTTAAAATATTTATTTTGGTGAAATTCATCAAGATGATTAAATACGTTTGTATTGATCAGCCTTTGCAGTTCCTTGTTTCATCAAACAGCCTGGTTCAAACATCAGATCTACAACATACTCTTGAGGGGGAAGCAGAAGCCCTTTGGGAGAGTCTTCAACCAATTTAACTTCATTCCAAGCTCTGTTATACTTGCCGCGAACTAAACTACAGCTAATGCCAATTCTGTCTGCTATCGCCTAAAAAAGAAAGAAAAAGTAGTTAATCACAGTTCATTCATGTAGCTTCTGTGATATACAGCAAGTCCCAGAGATGCTTAAAAACAAAACAAACACCTAAAAGGCCTCGGGCTTTCTTGAAACAGACTTTATAAATTTTTCAAGTGTTCCAAACTTCAAACCTTTATTGTTGGTTTTGCTTAGAAAATGTAGACTTTTAAATGTTATTTCTCGCATATCCTATACACAATATGAAAAACATTGATTTTAACTCTTTTCAAACACTGATACATTTGTTTATCAGCCAGTCCTTCAGACCTCAAATGAAGTGCAACACCCACAGTACCCAGAAGTGTTTTTTGCTATGTGGAAGACTTACTTCTGAATAACATTTTCTATTCAAGCAATGAGGTGTAGGCACACTGCACACATATAGTTAGTATGACATATTAAGTGTAAAAATGTAACATTTTTATCAGTGTAAGTTTAGGACTGTTGCTTCACTTGGAAGGACACTCCTTGCTTTCAGCCCTGGAAATGTGGGAGGCAATGAAATGCAAGGCAAGTGTCTGCCAGATGAAACACCTGCCTTTCCTCTGGGCTGCACTATCACAGACAGACCTATAATGGTTTCCAGCTACCAAACTGCTTTTTCAACACATATCTGCTGTGAAGGAATGAAATCCTGGAAGATTTTTAACTTGTTACAAATGGACGAGGATATCCATCGCTTGGAGTGCTGTGGCTTTAAGAGAGATGTCCTGTCCCTACAAAAGTTTCTTAGGAGAGTGGAGCATAATTAATTCACGCTCTCAGAACGTCATAAAATAAGTTGGAAACTTTCTCTCCCTATGGATACCATAAGTTTAGGGTCGTACTCTTTCTCCTGTGTACTCTTTCCTAGGTCCTTCCTGCTTAATGTGCTAGGCCCTTGTTTCTCTATTTCTTTCCATTCAAGAAAGAGAAAAATCCAGCCAAGGAAAAAGGATTGCACACTGGCTGCTCCAGTACTCTTCATATGAACAAAGAAGAAATAAAACTTCCCAGTTTAAGAAACTAGAACACAGAAGCTGTTATATACTATGACAGAACACTGGATAGATACCAAATAAAAATTGTCCCAACAAGTTTACATTTGCAGCATGGAAAAAGAAGGAAGCTGCATAATTCAATATTTTACAGTTTACAGAAAATGTAAAATGTTTTGACTCCAAATCAAATCCTTTGGCTTTTTGCCATTTATCAAGTATTCTGCTGATATCACTTAAGACAATTTAATAACAAGAATGTTTACAGAAAGAAGCGATGATGGCTTTCATTCACTGGGAAATCAACTTTGCTGGTTAAAAATTATGAAACTGGATACAAAAGATTTTACATGAATACAAATACTGTATTACACTGCTGCAAATATACTTTAGTTTAGAATACCCATTTAACAACCATATGTTATGTTGCAAAATAAATTATAATGTACCTTGAAAAGTAAAGCCCTGTGGAAAAACGTCCCTCTTTTGATTTTCCCAATAGGCACAATGTTGCTTTTCAGTTCAAATTCTATTTCACTCATCTGAAGTTCCCAGCTGAAGTTATGTAGTTTCTCCATTTCAACAGGGCCACCCATCTTGTCTGCGACAAACCTGTTCCAAATGCATACCAGGATCAATTACACCTATAATTCCTCCTGTATTTATTGCAAAAATGTAGCACAGTGAGAGACTGTCATACTTTTTCTATGTTTGCTTAATTAATTTTTTCAATTCAGTAATTGGTATTTTAAATATGCTTACTGATAAATACAGATAACCATAACTCAGGTGACTCATATTTGTCACAGACCTAAACCAAGGTGGAAAAGCAGAGATTCTGGAGAGGTGTAGTATAGGCACAAAGTCCTCAGAAAAACTCATCAATAACAGTGTAATTACGGAGGAAGCTGAAGGCAACAGATTAGGTGTTACACATTACAGTCCCCAGACCCATCATTTATTTGTAATAGTAATAAAGGGATGAGAATATGTATGACAAAAATAAACCCATAGGTAATGATCCCAACATAGGAAAGCAGCTGTATTCATTGAATGTACTTATCTTCTACATGTGCTTTCTTATATTGAAACCAGTATTCTGGGGGTGAGAGGTATTTATCCATTAAAACAAATGGCTCAGGAACAGAACCAGATCAGAACTCACAGTCAGTGCAAGCTCTGCCAAAAGCATGTCTTTTTGGGGACTGTGTACACACAGGACCAAGCCCTGGTTTGTAAGTCTCCCCATACACACACACCTTCACCTCCCCTATGCAGGGTCGCTGTATGTAAAGACCTTTGCTCCCCTCAGTGTCTCAGCCACAGGCAAAAAGGGTTATTGAGGTCTGTCACTCTGGACAAGATATTGCAGAGCTGACATGAAAATCACAAGCCATTGCTTCAGACAGGGAGCTAAAACCTGCATCGCCTCCTCTGCAGAAGCAGTGAACATGTTCCTCTGCACAGCACAAGCAAGGCAACCTCTGAGGCCTCACTTTTCAAAACTTGGGGCTGAGGAGGCACTGGTTGCAATAGCATGGGCACAGAGAGCTATCACCAAGCATGTCAGATGGAGTGTCTTGAATTTGGGAATTACTGGGTAAGCTGAGGAAGTGTGGGGCTCAGGGCAGTCCCTTGTGCTGTGTGTGCCCATGGCCAGCCCTCATTAAAGAGAGCAAAGCTGCCCAAGCCGACGTGCTCACCACTACACAATCATGCACTGTGTTTGTTCCAGCATTACCGATGTCCCCTCATCTAGCCTGACCCCCTCCCCAGTGAGCACAAGAGGAACTCTGCCCAGGCTGCCAGGCTGCTGAGGGATGCTGCAGCTGCCCTCTCCCCCACTCCCTATTCAACACATGCTATTTAAGCAGCTGCCTGAAATGGAACACAAGCAGAAAAATCCCCACAAAAAACATTCTAGTTGAATTTCCCATTATTGTTTCACTGGGTTGTGTGTCTGCAAGTATTTCAATAGTGTGTTAGAAGCGCAGATTTAAAAGAGAGTTTTATGGATTCCACCTGGAGGAAGGCAGCATGATTTATACATAGCTGGATAGTTAAGGATCAATATCTGTCCTGTCAAATTTCTGCAATCAATGGAAAAGTCATTCCTCATATCACATTAGACCACTTCATTAAAAATGAGAGTTAGTAAAAGTAACAAATTTTGTGACAGTAAGTGGGATCTGACACCAAACTCTCCAGAGTCAGGAGGCAGCCAGGAAACTAAGATATAAAGGTTAAACTATAGAGAAGATGAGAACAGACACACTGCTTGGAGGTGGCAGTGATTGGTGCCCAGGCTGAGAAGTCAGTGTAACTAATGAATCACACACTGATACTAACAGCCTGTATATGCACTATTGCAATATTCTGGCACTATTTAATTGTCGGGATATTAATTACAAGAGCACTTAAAAGCTACCTTAGAAAACTCGTCTTATGCTTTTGGCTCTATAGAAAACAAAATACAACAGAGTTGCTGTCCCAAGGGGTTCCAAAACCAAGCAGGCAGGAGAGATGGTAGGAGAAAGAACAGACATGATACATGTAACTTGCAACCATCTTGACTATTAGATTTGGGTTCTAACTATGCTTTTAGGCTTTGCAAAACCTGGGTCTCTGGGGCTCTTTGATGATGTAGATGCTAAATGCAGCTGATGTGTCCATTGCAAAGAATCAGTACAGATGTATTGCAAATAATCTGTACAGATGTATAAATGTGAAAAAGGACCTGAAATTGTCTATAAGAATATTTTTAAATGAGAAATTGGTACTCTTTTGTTGCAAGTGATACTTTATTATTAAAAAAAGTTAATTGCAACAAAATTAGAAACAAGAAGCTTAACATGTAAAATTAGGTCAACATTCTGGGCCAAAGCTGATTTGGATTCTACTTAAGCACTGAAAAATAACTTTTGGAAAAGTTGTCCTTGGATAAGAAAACAGTTATTTTACCAATTCAGCTTATGGAAATATTATTTGGTACTCACTGTGCAAGAGCCACAACCTGTTCCCGGGTATTAGGTAGTGGTAGAATTGTTTTGGAAGCATCATTAATGTAATCCATTAAAATTAAGTCAGGTGGTGGTAGCCATTGGGAATTTTCTAGATTTATTTCCTCCTGGACTTCAGGTGTAACGTTAATAACTTCTTTTGGTTTTTCCTCTTCTTTTTTCCTCTTCCCTTTTCTTACATAGAAAAAAAAATTATACACTTATTTAGAATACTGTAATCTCTAAAGCTCAAATTCAAATACATCAGTTCTCCAATAGGACATTAAGACAAATTGTCTGGGGAGAGGTGGAAGGTAGGAGACATCTTTTCTCTTGGTAACAAATACCAAAAATCTACAGAGAGATTTTGGGTGAAAACACTTGTGGAACACGCCCTCAGGAGGTGGTTAGGAACAAGTGCCATTAGCTCCATATTAACATTGTTGTAAATTCTCATTTTATTTTTAGTTAATGGCTCTGATATGCCTTTCCCATATGTGGATTATCTAGAGGAGGAGACACCTACCAACTATATACATATAGGGCATATTTTTAGCTATGGTTTAGTTCTGTGTAGATATGAACTAAAAATCATGAACTCCAATGAGTTTTTACTTGATAAAAATCTGGTCTTCAAATAAAGGGAAAAATGGTACCAAAAGCATGGCTGAAATCTTGACAAGACATTCCAAAAGACAGCCTCTGTACTTGCAAGTTCAGGTACTTCGAGCATTATGCAAACTACAGCATGGCTTGTCAGAGAAAGATTTTATAACAAAATGTGGTTTTGCTGACTTTTTTTCATTGCACTCGCTTCATATTTTACTAATGCTCAGGATCTGAAAAATGACTATGATACTAAACAGGCATCTTAAGCACCCAGCAGAAGTATAGATGAAATTATTGTTCTGCTTAAATTAAATACTGTGCATTTCACAAGTCATGCAGCAACTATAAAATCAGTATCTTACTCAAGGTATTATTAAGGTCTATCAGTCAGACAGTTTAGGATCTTTCATTTGTGGGAACACATGAAACTAGTGTTTTGTAAGCATTATGTCTTTTTTCAGCATAGATCCTGAACAATTCTACTGTGAAATACAACTTCTTTCCTTCATTTAACAGTTCTGGCTTATTTTTTAAAAATCTATAGTACTTCTGGTGATCTTGGAAGGAAAAAGAAAAAAAAAAAATAAAGGACCACTAGAGTACATGGCTCCAGGACACTCTATCATTATTGCATGCTCTTCAAATCATTCTTAAAATTTTTACTATGAATAGCACTAAAATGGAAGGCATTGAACAAAGCAAAAGGGCATACACCATTATCAGTAGCTGAATTCAAGCAATTTGTCTTCAGAATACTTTGCAAACTTTTCTTTAACCTATTGAGATTTACCATATTCACAAAAAGCCCTTTTCATAGGTGTCACAAAGCACATTATTTTAGAAGGATAACCAATTAAGATTTAATCTTAAAATTATAGAAAATTCACCACCCTCTTAAATAAACTGTTCTGGTTATTAATTACACTTACACTTGGAAAAAAGCAGACAAACAGTTTTCTTTATCTAATTTGACTCTATCTAACTATAGCCAGAGAACCTTATAATGCTAGATTAAATAGCTATCTACTTACCCATTTAACCATTTATACATTATGGTTAAAAATACAGTGTTTAAAAAATCCTGAATTATTCCCAACTCTCTGGTGTCCACTTTAGGAGGGTTTCAAAAGAACAACTTTTACAAATGCTGTAATTCTTGTTTCTTCACCTTTTTCCTCTTTTTTCCTTTTTCCTCTTCTCCCTTTCTATCCTCCCAGTACTTTCTTTTCTCTATGAGAAGTGCACCATTAAATTACAGTGCTATAGGAAAATTTGTTCCCTATTCCTATCTATTCAAATGACTCTAGAATCACACTTATTCTCCTCCTTTCCAGTTTTCAGAAACAAAACACCTGAGACAGATGGGTTTGAACAGTGATTTGTTTGGGTTTTTTGCAGCTGCTTATTTCTCTCAGGTATGAATATGTTCTGTTCCTTGGTGGAATAGCTGATTTAAGCTTGTCTTCCACTCTTGTCTCTACCTTACTCCTCAACTCTTCAGTTCATCATATCTGTCTAATCCTTATCTTGTAAGGAACTGTGGAGCTGCTGTCTTACAGCTCACTGCTATAAAATAACAGGTAACCACTACAGGAGATTTCTACTGTCTTTTTTCCTGCCCTCTTTTTTAAATCCCCATCTTCTTACCAGTGGGAATTGTGACAGAAAAAAATAACTCTGATTTCTCGGAGCTGTCTTCCTAGTTGTGAGACTACTTGCTGTGAAAGCAGAGGAATATTGCAAAGGAGAGCTCATGGCACTTAACAGTCTCCAAGATGTTTCTGATTCTTTGCAACTTTAGTACAAGATCCAACAGGTCACCAGAGCATGAGCTTGAGGAAGAAGGCAGCCAATACAATATTCTACTATCAAAAGGCAGCCATGACACCTATTTTCTTTCCATTTTGCATAGCTTAAATGCCCTGGTTCTCTTTTGAAAAGGAATAAATGAGCATTGGGAAGTATTTTCTTAAATGCAGTCCTGCAACATAGGATGGGATAAATACACATTTATTAGTCTACATTAAATACAGTTTTTTAGCCCAGTCAATGTGTATATCAGATATGAAACTGCCTGATTAAAAATGTTGCTGTCAATGCAAATATATGTCAAACTATCAGCTAGGCATTTCATCTACATCTAATTCCAACATTTCCAGCAGAGAATTACAACTGCCCTTTCTCTTGGCTTTCAGCTATGGTTTATATAAAGTAGTATCACTTTTTCAAAACAATGGCTTTAAGCAGTGTTCAGTAGGACTTTGCAAAATAGTGATGAACATATGATCAAAGGAAAAAATATGTAGGAAAAAGACTAAGCATGTTTGAGACTTGGAGTCAGCTACTGACCTTCAAGTAACTCCCATATATCTCGCAAATTAATAATAATAATGATGTATGAATTATGGATTCAAAATGAATGACAATGGGGTTATAAATCATACAACTTGATCATGACATTCAAAAGCAATTATTCCATAGTTGAAGAAAGGAGTCCTTGTACCCCTGCAGGGTTTACGATGGGAAATTGAGGCACGTACTTATTTTTTCCTAAAGAAAATTTTTTGCTTTCTGAAGAGTTATGGTTGCAAACAGAGCAGTCATTTACTCTGTAATTGACATAAATTACATTAAAAAGCAACTATCCAAGTGTATCCTCATCACACACTGTAATAAACAAATATATTATCTTGTCAGAACAGGTCTCTGAGCTCCTGAGACTATACAAAATGGCCTATGACTCCAGAGCATTTTCCAAGGTGAAGGAACCCCCCACTGGAGCAGAGAAAACATAATTGGGGCTCAGTACCTCCCCTTGCCTCTGCTCCCTTGGAGTGAACTGGCATATGCACAGCGGGTCATGAGCAGGGCACGCAGGGCAGCGGGAGGACCTGCAAGGGAGCAGAAGCTGGGACAGGCCTCCTAAGACACTCAAGCTGCCGTATCTGCTCTGGTGCATCCTGACACAGGGACCTTCCATGATGCAGTTCATATGATCCATTTCAGGTATTTACTGTAAAATGATTTAAACTGAATTCCAGAAGTGCTTGCAGTCCAAATGACTAGTCAAATGGGAATGCCTGCCTTCTAAGTCAGTAACTTCTGGATAGACTAGTCTGACAGTCTAGTCTATCTTGGGTTGTGATTTAAGTCAAAACCTCAAACATTCACACAGCAGCTATTATCTGTCAATAATTTGCACATCTGTTCTAAACGAGTTGATATAATTCAAACATATTCAAATATTACTTAAAGTATAATACCTTGAGCCTTTTCTTCTAGCACTGCTTTTGCTGAGGTGTCCAGATGACTCCTGCTTTTCCTCTATTGGAGATACCACTGAACTATTAAGATAAAAAGCATTTCAGTTTTGTCTTGATTTTCTTACTGCACATTTCGTCTCTCAAGCTCAGATACAAACACACAGAATTACATTATATATATAATATATATATATATGGCAGTATAAGAAATCAGCCATTATCTCAGTCAGTAAAACACCTGTACAGACAGTAGGGTATCACAGTTCATGAATGAGCTCCAAAATAAAAATTGGAAACACAGTACATCAGTTCTTACAACAGACACACCATTTCTCCTTTTTTTCCAACCCTGCAGCACTTAGCATTCCATTGATGGCAAGGAGGCTCTATTTGGACTGATTCTGGATTCCCCTGGAATTAGGCATGTATACCTGCCTTCTCCAAAAGGCAGTGTTGTGGTCCTGATTGTGCTGCTGTTTTACAGGAAGGACAGTTGGGAGACCATGGCTCAGTTTTCTTCCACAGGAAAAAACTACGGGTTAAGTATTTCATATTAGACAAGAACTAGAAGCCTGGTCTTGGCAAGAGTAAGGAGAGTTAAGTACCTGAACAGCTGAAGTAGAAAGCCCTGTTCATTACACCTCATCATTAGTGATCATCTCCAACAAACCACAAAGAGACTGCTAAACCCCAAATATCTTGTGGTCAGCTATCTGCAGGTGTGAGGGACAGACTCAAATCCTCTTTTTGTAAAAGAAGGAAATATATTTTCCACTACAAGAGTAGAGGTTCTGATCTACTTGGTATGAAGAGACAGACTGCAGCACTCTGGCTCGTGTATCGTGTGGATCAGGACAAGCGCTGCAAGAACGAAGCATTTTTAAGGTAGTTGCCTAAAAATCAGGACATCTTTGAGCACACCCTTCTCAGCTCTTAGTCATCTATGGAACTGCACTGGAAGAGATTTAATCTAGAAATAAGGAGGCGTGTAGGCAGTGTAGGAACATTTTATGGGTCTAGGTTCTAATCTGAGAAAGAACTTCCACTGTAATTTCCCTGTGTCTTGGTTGTCAAGTTGTAAAATAAGAGCACTTCACTGCTTCCAAGGGATAATTAAGTAAAAAAAGCAAGTAAGTGTGAGCTGTTCAAATACAGCATGGGAAGAGAGGACAGATAATCACTAAGATGGACAATGGAATATTACTGCAAATAGGAGGTGAAAGAAAGACTCCAAAAGCATATTTAATATTGTGTTTAGGTATTTGTACCCCATTCAGAAACTGTCACTATCTTCAGTCAGAATTATATTTCTAGTGTTAGAGCAACAGAACACTGAAAACTAGTAAATCTGAAAACCATACCTTGCTTTTTCTCTACTGCTTGCGCTTGAAACAGATGGTGACACATCTTGTACCATCTCTACTACATCACTGAAAAAGAATAAGATATTTTTGCATGTTATTTGTAGAGGTAATATTTGCATGTGAAGCTATGAAAATGGAGTTGGATTTTAAAGGACATTAAATGTATTCATAGGCGGTATATAAGTGGAAGAAATAACATAACTACTAATAAACCAGACATTAATTCAGGGATCAAAACCGAAGTATGGAATCACAGAATGACAGATTATGCTGAGTTGGAAGGGACCCATCAAGATCATCATGTCAAACTCCTGGCTCTGCACAGAACCATCCCCAAGAGTCAGACCTTGTGCCTGAGAGTATTGTCCAAATCCCTCTTGAACTCTGTCAGGCTTGGTGCCTTGACCGCGTCCCTGGGGAGCTGTTCTAGTGCTCAACCACCCTCTGGGGGAAGAACCTTTTCCTAATATCCAACCTAAACCTCCCCTGACACAACCTCAGGCCATTCCCTCAGGTCCTGTCACTGGTCACCACAGAGAAGAGATCAGTGTTTGCCCCTTTTCTTCTCCTCATGAGGAAGTTGTAGATTGCCATGAGCCAATCCCTTCAGTCTCCTCTGCTCCAGACAGAACAGACCAAGTGACTTCAGTCACTCCTCACACAGCTTCCCCTCAAGACCCTTCACGATCCTTGTGGCCCTCCGTTGGATGCTCTCTAATATCTTTCCTATATTGTGGCATCCAAAACTGCCCCCAGGACTCCAGGAGAGGCTGCCCCAGTGCAGAGCAGAGCAGGACAGTCCCCTCCCTTGCCGACTGGCGATGCTCTGACTGATGACCACCAGGACACGCTTGGCCCTCCTGGCTGCCAGGACACTGCTGGCTCATGTTCAATTTGCCATGGACCAGGTCCCCCAGGTCCCTTTCCATGGCACTGCTTTCCAGCTTCTCATTCCCCAGTCTGTCCGTACATCCAGGGTTGCCCCATTCCAGGTGTAGAATCCAAGAATTTCCCTTGTTGAACTTCATATGTTTGGTGATTTCCCAGCCCTCTGATTTGCTGAGGTCTCTCTGCAGGGCCTCCCTGCCTTCGAGGGAGTCAACAGCTCCTGCCAGTTTTGTATCGTTTGCGAACTTGCTTAGTATTCCTTCCAGTCCTGGCTCCAAGTCATTGATGAAGCTGTTGAAGAGCAGAGGGCTGAGGTTGGAGCCCCGTGGAACCCCACTCGTGACAGGTCCCCAGTCTGATGTCACCCCATTCACTGTAACCCTTTGTGCCCGACCTGTGAGCCAGCTGCTCACCCATCACATGATGTGTTTATCCAGCTATGAGCCGGACATCCTGTGCAGAAGGACACTGTGAGAGACAGCACTGAAAGCTTTACTGAAATCCAAAAAGATCACATCAGCTGGTTCTCCTTGATCAACCAGCTGGGTTACCTTGTCACTAAAGGAAATCAGTTTTGATAAGCAGGACTTTCCTCTCATAAAGCCGTGCTAGCTGTGACCAGTGACTGTGTTGTCTTTAAGGTGTTTATTAACCTCCCAGAATAATAACTGAGGTCTTCTCCATAGCTTTACCAGGCACTGGTGAAGTGAAACTAACAGGCCTGTAGTTTCTGGGGTCCTTCTTCTTGCACTGCTTGAAAATCAGGACATTCACCAGCTTCCAGTCAGCTGGGACTTCTCTGGGTTCCCAAGACCACTCAAAAATCATCAAGAGAGGTTCTGCAGTGACGTCATCCAGCTATTTGAGGATTCCTGGATGAATCCCATTAGGTCCCATAGATTTATGGGGATCCAGCTGGAGAAGAAGATCCTGCAGAATTTCAGGGTTGATTGGGAGTTGATCGTTCTTGCAGTCATAGTCCTCCAGCTCAGGGCACCCTTGGTCCATCATCCTTGTTGAAGACAGAGGCAAAGAATGTGTTAAACACCTCTGCCTCGTCTCTGTCCCTGTTTGTGGGGAGACCATCCTCATCCTGTAATGGGAAAATGTTGTAATATATTTGAAAAAACTCTTTTTATTGTCCCCCACAGTTCTGGCTGGCTTCAACTCTAGCTGAACTTTGGCCACATGAATTTTCTTCCTACAGTGGCAAGCAGCAGCTCTGTGTTCTTCCCATGTCACCTGACCTTGCTTCCACTGGGCATACACCTTCCTTTTTTGCCTTATTTTTAAGAGAAGATTCCTGTTCAACCAAGATGGCCCTCTGCCTTGTCTCCTTGGCTTCTTCCTTGGCAAGTCCCAAAAAGACATTTGGGACTTGCCTGCTCCTGTGCCCTTAGGAGGTGATGTTTAAAAAGTGACCAACACTGATGGACCCCAGCCCTCGCAAAAATATTTTCCCAGGGGAAACTCAGTAATTCCCTGAGCAGTCTGAGGTCTGCTCTCTTCAGGTCCAGAGTTAAGGTTTTTGAACTTTTCCTTCCATTAGCAGAGATTTTAAACTCAATCACTTCAGGGTCACCGTGGCCAAGACGGCCGACAATCCCCACTTGCTCACCAGATCCACCCTGCTGACAAGGAGTAGATCGAGGACGGCATCTTTCCAAGCCTGTTCCATAATGTTGTCAGTCAGGATTTTTAAGAATCTTCTGGCCTGAGTTGTACCAGCTGTGTGATGTTCCCAGTTAATTTCTGGCAAGTTGAAGTCTCCCATAAGACAAGGGCAATTGACTTGGGAGAGTCCCTTAGTTCCTCAAAGAATAACTCGTCATTGTCCCAGCCAGGAGGTCTATAGTAGACTCCCATGATGGCATCTCCATTATTTGTTTGTCCCTTGATTCTTATCCAGAGGCTCTCAACTGTGCCATTGCCAGCTGTGAGCTCAATACATTTTCCCCCTTCTGTTACATACAGTGCCACCCCTCCACCTCTCCTGCCGTGCCTGTCCCTCCTGAAGAGCCTGTAACCATCCAGCAGGGCACTCCAGGTACAGGGCTTGTCCCACCAGGTTTCCCTTATGCCTTATGCCAGCGATGTCAAATCTCTGGGACTGGGCCAAAGTCTGGAGCTCCCCTTGTTTGTCCCTCATGCTGGGTGCATTAGTGTGGAAACATTTCAGGCGTGGTACATTGTAGCCAACACCTCCTGAGGCAGATTGGGGAATCCCATTAGTGCTCCTTTCCTCAAGTTTTTACATGGCATCCCATCACTCATCACTGGCCAGCCTGGCTTTGTCCCTTTCTCCCTTCTAGGCTAGTTTAAAGCTCTGCCAAAGAGCCCTGCTAGCTCCTGTGCTAGAACTCTTCTTTCCTTCTGAGATTGGTGAATACCCAATTATGGACACAAAAGTAACTGGGGAGTTAGACTGCTGCCAAAATTCAAAAGCAAGAAGCTGTATCAAAGTCAAAGAAAGAAGACCTGATAGTTAAAGACAACTCTAGGGATCAACAAAGAGCATGGAAGTCTAATTTGTCATAGATATTCCCAGACAACTTTATGGTGTCATATACAGGCTTAAAAGGGAAGCTAATGATACTGTAAACCAAATATGTGATGTGTTGACAGAGAAGAAGTTTTTGGACTTGCAAAGTATTGGTAGAGCAATCTTTGATCTGTGAGACTGTTTACAGGAAATGGCTCCCAGTTAAACAAGCCCAATACCAACTTCCTGCATTCAAATCTAAGAAGATTTGTTAGGCTGGCTTCAACTTAAACAGAGAAGAAATGAACACAGGTTCTTTATCAAGCCTGAGAGCTTAACACTTGGCTTTGTCCCGCCCCTTGGAATGATGTGCTTAAAATTCCATGCATTTGTCTGTACAAGAGGACCACCAAATCATAGGCTTCATTGTCGAATGTTGACATTCAGCTTAGATGACATAATTATTACAGCAGATGACAAGCTTTGTTATAACTAATAAAACATTGGTGTCCCATCATCAGGAATCAAAGAGTGTTAAATGAATGAGTCTTTAAAGCTAAGATCAATAAAGCAACTCAACTGAATAAGCTCTTTTCCAAATTCTTATTTTATAAAATACAAATGTTTTGCTTTCTAGGACACAAAAGCACTGTGCTAGGAATAAAACAGATGTCTCTATATATGTGTGTGGATGGATGGATGGATGGATAGATAGATAGATAGAGAGATAGATAGAATGAAGTTTGTACTGGAAACAGTGAAAACCATTAAAAATACAAGATATTACAACAAATGCTAGTAGATATACCATGACTCACTTTTCTTGGGGTTTAGCATTAATGAAGACTATTGCCCGACGGTCAGTAAGCTCTTGCTTGCTTAGTTCTTCCAAAGACAAAAATTTCTTTCCATGTTTCATCTACAAGAAAATTAGCATAAAATGTAAGGTGTTCTGTTCAGTTAAAGATGCAGAGAAAATATATATTTAAAAGATACCTAAACAGTAATTTAAAATTCCTAATCGTAAACCAAAGGCTGTGTAAGAACTTACAAAGCCATTCAAAATATCTGAAATTATTTTCTTCTTAATTTGCATTTTCTTCATCAATTTTTCTTAGAAAAGACTGTTCATAAATATTTTAGCTTGTAGTTATTGTTTTTAAGCATTCCAAACAGTTCCAGAATAAGGAAATGTTCCTGCCTCTGAAGGGTTTACAACACAGGATGGAATTTTCAAAAGCAACCAAGTGCTTTAGGAGCAGGTATTTCACTGATTGTCAGTAAGGCTGGTATTTCTAATTCATTTGGGTATTTTGAAAAGTCCTTCCCAGATTTAAACTGAGCACAGCACAAACGAGTGATACTGGAGTCAGTCTTTATATACAAACACTTCTTTTGTGAGAGAAAGGGTCATGACTGAGGTGAAAATATGAACTCTTTGCTTCCTTATGTAAAAATAAACAAATAAAATGTCCACAGGTCATTCAATGTCAAGTCAGCATTAAGTATAGTGCAGGGAAAGGACCAGAAGAACTAAAGTTTGAGAAAGGATCTGGAAAGGAACCAGGTCTGAACAGCTCCGATAGGATTGGGAGGATCATAACTAGGGAATAGCATGAAGATGATTTCATCCATGAAGACAGATAATCAAAAGAGATCTTTAGAACAGCTGTGAAATTTCAGGACAAGAAAACAAAGTATTTTTCTGTAGCCAGATTCTGGCTTTTGCTACAGTACTCTTTCTAAATTAAGAGGAAAGTTTTATTCTTTCTAAATAGAGTAATTTTTTTAGAATAGCTTACCTGACCACAATCATAGAATCCATTAGCAATGATATTACTTGGTGATAAATATCCCATCCGGCTGTACTTTTGGGAAAGATTGTTATCAAGTAGCTTTTCCAGAGCAGCTTCACTAAATTTATTTTTACGCTTTGTTGACAGATTAATTTCTTCTAGGGTGTCTAAAGCACTGATAAATAAAATACAAAGGCTAATTCATCATTAAATACTAATTAACTGTTATTATACAGCTCAGAGTTAGTTTCAGCATTACTAAAGCCAAGGTAGATTCACTTCCAAGTGCTGATCCTGTGCCCTCTGGGCCAGCAAGGAGCTGGCTGTGCTGCACAGAATTCCTTCTCTAGAGATGGAAAAACACTGTGCGGTGCTCAAAAGCAATTCCTTAGGTAGTTAAATGCTACCTAAAGAAATGCAGACAGGATGCCACAACCTTTTACCTAGAAGGATGTTATGCACCATAGAGAACTTGGGGAAAAAAAAGATGTAAAAGGAATAATGATCAGAGCCAACCATATGATACATGCCAGGCACACTCTTTTCCCCCACCTCTCTCTCTTTCTGTCTTTCTCTCTTTCCAGCTGCAATGCAATTTGCAGATTAAGTTGCGCATTATGCAGTGTGTGAATCCTTCTGGTCTAGGACTGTTACTGTGTTTGGGGTATCACAGCTGTAAGATATTTGCTAAACACGAATTCGCATGGAAGCACAAAGAGTTGTATCAACACCACCAGAATGGCAGGATTTTTTGCAGCATGGAGATAGAAACAAATAGTAATGTGGGGACATGGGAGGACAGGAATTAATTTCTTAAGCTGTTTCTGGTGCTGAAACACACATACTGACAACCTTTGACCTGAAAAACTTAGGAAAAGCTCACTAAGAAGATAAAGGAAACCGAATCAGGAGAACATCACGTACTGCAGTTTTGAGACGGTTTAGGAATGGAAAAAAAACAGGAAAAAAGGATGATATCTTTGTGTGTGTGTGTACATACTCAAATTTCTATCTGTGTGTGTGACTATGCACACATGCAGATATTCTTCACATCCCAAGGAATCAATTTTATATGTACACAATATATATATATTTCTGTGAACTACACAGGAAACCTCAGCTATGGACATCTACAGTGTAGACTTCTGAAGGGATGAATTCAGATAAACTCCAGAGAACAAGTTTTTCAGGCAAGGCAAATTACAACCTTCTCTTACAGAAGAGAACAGTGGGAGAAGATAGTGGAAGAGCAGTTTAGGCTGTATGTCTACAGCATATTGCAGATAATCAGCAAGCAACACAGGGAAGAATTTTAAAGGGGTAAAAGAATAAAGGAAGGCTAATGTGTACAGCAGGGTCTAAATCAAATGACATTACAGGCACAATGGCACATTACCCTCATATGGAGGAAAGATAAGCCAAAACCAGACAAATACAGCTGCGCCAAAAATTCCATGAAGAGATGAAAACCAAAAAAAATGCCAGGAATCAAACAGAAATGGAAACACTAACACTTCCAACCAAACAGAAAAAGTAAGGGACAAACCCAAAAGATGCACAGGCAAAGTGAGACACAACTATTCAGGGACCAAAACAAAAATGTTTCATATGCTACCAGTCAGAGAGGAAAATGTAGGCCTATTACTCCATGTGGGAAGAAAACTCATAACAGATGGCACAGAAAAGACTGAAGTGTCTGATGCCTTTTTTGCTTCAGTTTTCATAGAAAGGTTTCAAGCAGATGCCTGGCAGTAATATTAACAAGGAGGTAGAAACAGTAGTCTTCACATGTCTAGAATAAGTTTGAGGAGAAAAGGTTAGCAGTCCCTCAGGACACTTACCTCACACACTCTATGAATTTGCAAAAGTAACATTGGAACTATTTATAATTGTATTGGAAAATTCTAGGCTAGGTGCCTGGTGAGTGGAGAAGGGCAAAGACACTAACTAGTTTTGAAAAAACTAAGAACAAGGAAATTATAATAAAGATCATTCAGCCAAATTTCAGTGTTCAAAGAACATCATATCAAATTATTAAACAATCAGTTGGCAAGCAACAAGAGATGAGAAATAGACATTATGTATTTGTCAAGAATCAATCATGTAAAGTCAACCTAATCCTTGCTGCAATAGGGTAACTGACTTAACATATAGGCAGAAGAAGTAGATGTGAGATATGAGCTGAATTTGAGATATGTTTTGACTTTTATAAGTCTTTTCACTTATTCCTACTTGGATACTCACGAGCAAGTCAGGGAAATATGATCTACATGAAAATAACATGAAGTAGTGCCTGACTAGTTGAAACACTATGCTTAATGTATTATTATCAATAATATGCTGTCAAATTCGAAGGACGCATAATTAGAGTCCTACTTCAATACCATCACAAAAAGGGATTAAATAAGAACAGTGCCATATGCAAGATACAGAAAATAATTACTGAGCTTTATTTGATGGTGGTATGATCTCACCTGAAGTACCTCATCCAAGCTGGAAGATGATACTTCAAAATAGCATAAAAAATTAGAGAAAGTCAGAGACGTGTGATGAAATGATACAAACAAAACTTGTCTAACATTTTTATTTTGTCATGAAAAGGAAACAGAGAGGCACAAGGAAAATGAGAAAATTCAGTGAGTTAAACTCAAATTGCTATCAAAAGTGGTTATTCAATCTCACTGAAAGCAGGACAACATGATTTGTTTTAAGGGATATTTAAAACTGAGAAACCCCTTTTAAGTGTAAGGATATTGCAGCACTGGAATAGGTTACCTCAGAAAGTTGTGAAACTCCCCAGGATCAGTATTTACCCAAGCCAAAATATGTCAGTTTACCTTATTCTGTCTTACACTAGGATAGGTGGATAACATCACCTTTGAGGTTCCCTCCTGATCTGAATTTCTGAGAGTCTCAGAAATCCCCTCATAGATGGATTTAAAGTACCTGTGCAGTCATCAGAGAAGTGCCCAGCAGAGGGAGCAGGGCAATTACATATATTTTAATGTAACGGTAACTAAGAGTCGCCCTGTCTGAGGAGTCCTGTGTCGTAATGCTTATAACCTAAACCAGCTTTTGTAATTCAGATATTAATATATGGAACTGGGAGTTTCTAAAAAAGAATAAAACCAAAAGGAAGTTTCTAAGAAAAAATAAAACACACTTCAGCATAACTGCAGTTAACCAGAGCTTGTAAATCAAATTATCCTGTGTGCAATAAGTAGAATTTAATGTATATTAAACTTAGTCTGTATCCTTTATTTCAGTTTCAAATGTATGGGGCACTGTAATCCCTAATATTGACTGATACAAGTTATCTTCAATATAAAGCCTAATTTAGTCACAGAAACAATAAATGTTTTATAATTCTAGACAGTTCTCTCTGCAGGCTTATATTTTGTCAGAAGATTCTGTTCCTAAAAATCAATACCATTTCATCTGTAACATCTGTGGTGCAAAAGTAGTTTCAGCTTATCAGAAAGCTTTGTTATTCTGCTATAAATATGTAAAGATTGACTTGAATTCTCCCATCAAAAAATTTCCTCTGACTTTTCATACTATGTCTACTCACCCTAGGCTGCATAGTTCAACAGCAGTTAGTTCCTCACTTGCACAGACCATAACAGCCCAACAGGCATTTCTTCTGACTTCTTCATTCTTAGAATGCAGCAATTCACTGAGTGGTCCCAGTCCGCCTGCATTTCTTAACTATAAGAAAAGTGAAGACATTGCCACTTACATTTTTCCTCTATCCCAGCAAGAACAGCCTGTGAAATTCACCTCCCAAAACATTCAAGCTTTGTAGACAAGCTACACTGGGCTGGAAAAAAGGTCATTTATGGGGATTTAGTGTTTCTGTGAACTCTGCATAGGCTGGAGCTTCAGAGTGGTACAAGACAGACATCCCTTCTGGCTCTGCCCTGCTTTTCAGTTATTAGGCTGCAGTGTGGAACCCAAAGAGACGACACAACCCAAGACTGCCACAGAGAGTTACACAGCTTTTTCTGTGTTCTGGTGCCTCCTAGCAACTAATTTACATCACAATACATTTGAATTTGTATTGTATGTATGACAATCTTATTAACATCCTATTCTCTTGTGTGCTACAGTATCTTTCCTATACATGCTGGAGGAAATATTGCTCATTTGGATTTTCGAAGAGAAAGACATTTTAAGGACACTGAAAGAGGTAGTTTAATTATCTATGCCCCTTATTCATATCCTAATTAACAGTCTTGACCCATGAGAAAACCTCAGCTTATGATTTATGAATGCACATAGCATCATTCTTATTTATGAGAAGAAAATACTATGACCAATTCATAAACAGCAAAGAGTTCAACTTTCTGGATGTCACTGATCAAAGGATTAATTACATTTTAAGTTTTGTCTGAAATAAATTTACTCCATGCACATCCAGTATCTCATTAATCAAGGTCAGACATTGCCATTCAGGCCTTGAAAATGGGCAACAGAACTCTGAGGGAGAGTAAAGAGGACTGAACTTCTTATCTTCAAAGTTCAGCTGACAGTTGCAGCTAAAAGAAACCTTGACGTTTACTGCTCCAAAATACACAGATCAAGATATAGCCCTGGTTAAAGCTCATTGGAGCCACTGAAAAGCTGCAAAGCATTTATTTGGTGAAAGCAAACACCGTCATGAAAATTCAAGTTAAAGAAAACCCTTTCCAAAATCTCCTAAAAAGCTGAGCTAAATTCAGCAGAACAAGTATCACAAAAATAAGTAACTACCTAGAAAGCTCAGGACATCTAGGTCAGACAAAACAGATTCCTGATTCATATAACTTCCACCTCAGATCTAGAAATGCTACCAATAACCACAGCCTGAAGGAGTAGTTTTACCTCAGTTCGTGCAGCAGCATCACAACCAAAGGCAGCCACAGCAAACGCAGCTTTGCTCTGCACTTGGCTGTTGGTTGAGCGCAGTGGCCCTGCAAGGGCACTCATGATACCATGGCTCTGGATACTGACACGGGATGGCTCTTGCAGGGACAGATTTGTTAGCACTGCAATGGCATTGGCAACGGCTCCGTCTCTCTGGGCGCTCAAGGTGTTCATTAACGGCTCAATTCCTCCAGCCTCAGCAACAACACTAGCAAAATGAAGGAGGGGAAAAAAATTTATTATTTTAGGACCATTTTTTCTTCTTAGTGTGCTATTTTTACCAACTAAACAAGTACTACAATTCCAGATTTACATATATACATATGTCTGCATCTGTACACATATATGTGTGTGTGCATGATTTATATATGACTCACAGTGATAAGTTCAAGAGGCACAACATAAGCAAACAAACCAAGTCACAAACTCCTGGATTCTTTAACTTACAAGGACATGGATTCTTTCTGAGGTGTTGAACAAGTCCATTAAATCCTGTGTCTTTTCAAAGGTGCAGAACTCCTGTATCTTTAGTTCCAGGCAAATGCTTCTGCAGCCTCTTACCACCGTTCCCCATAAACATTCTCGCACTACTTCTAATGAGGATTATAGTGAACAGAAAATCACATTTTTCTTTGTTCTGCCTCAGTAAATTTCTGTGATCAGATACCTAGGTGGTATAAATATGTACACCAAGTTTCTGTCATTCTTACAGTGTAAGTGTACATGGCACAGTTCAGTGCAATGTAGGAATTACTGAGCTGGACTTATATAAGTCAAGTTAGCAGGGTAACAGCAGACTCGTCAGAACAGAGCTTAGGGCTGGCTATGACTGTCAGTCCAGATCAACTAGTCTATCAACAGCAGATCCAGTTTACATATTCCCTCTGTTCCCAGTTGATACTGCACCCACAGCTGAAGGGTGCTGCCCCTTAGCAGCGCTGGGACAAATGCTGGTGTGGTCAAGTCCTCAGATAGACTTGAAATAATCTATTTCCAAATAACATGGGGGAAGTTGGTTGGGATTTTTTTCTAAGGGTAATTTCATAGATTTAGGTTACAGAACAGTCAAAGAAAAAAACGCTGAAGAAGCATTATTAATGAAGTAGCAACTTTGGGAAGGAGACAGCAGAAGGTGCAAAGAGCTGCACTATTAGAGGATATATAATTTTACTTTACGCTCATCTGTTTGTTAAACAAAAGTTGGTAATATTGTTAGCAATGGGAATGCACAGATGGCAAGTTGAATTTTCATTGCAACTGCTTTTTATACCTTCTATTAGTACATGTTGTCTATATCAAAACCATAAAAAACTCTTCAACAAAAGAATTTACGCTTTTTATAAGTTTTGCTAAATTTCTGTGAACACAGTAATAAAAGAGATCTGTATGTGAAAATCTTTGACTGTAACAGTGCCTTACCAGAATCTGACTAGTATTTTGATAACTTTCACAGTTACAAAATAAACCAAGCTTAGAAGTATCACATATAAAAGAAATCGTTATACTACCAAAGACTGTCGGCACTGATAACAAACAAAAAATCCCAGGAGGAATGCTCCCAGTCACACTTTTATGCAAACAGGACAGAAAGTAGAACACATGCCAACCTGTGCTACATAATCCCATTAAATAGGCAACATGATTTAGGTCTTATTGTGAACTCATCTTAGTACAAGTATCTCCACATTGTCAGAGAGGGGGATACAGATGCTCCTGAGCATTCTTGGAATAAATCAGCAGAGACTAACAGGGTTTGTTACTCTCATCTCTGCCTCAGGTGCAAGGCAGTGGCAGCTCACAAGTAGTGTTGGAGCATGGATCTAACAAAATCTGGCAGGCGGGCAGTAGTTACCTGTTTGGAAAACCAGGGAAAAAGCAGCAATCCAGGGACTGAAGGTGAGTGGAATTATTGGCTTGGGTGCAGCATTAAGATACAGGGTCAGTTTGGTGTTGCCTAATTAATCCTCCTGGAGCACCAGTAGCTTTAATGCAAGCACTTCGGTCTCTATTCAGAAGTGAATCTCATATTTTCAGATGTCCCACACTGCACTCATCTGTCTTCCTTCAAGTAGCTGGATTTCCCTTTGTGTGTCCTCTTTCCCTTTTCCTACTTGACCAGATGACAAAGAGCTGAAAATATTTTATTTGGTGGGTGGCTTTTTTTCTTGTGATTGTTTTGGGTTTTTTACTGAGGTAAGTAAGTACTTCATTGGTTAATACTGTCTTATCTTGCCCATGAAACTTTTATCCAAATTCTCAGCTTCAGGGCTGTTCTAGCTCTATCCAGGCTGCTGTATACGAAGAAATTCTGGACAGGCTGATTGCACCTGTAAGAATGAGCTATACACCACATGTATCACAGGCTTGCTGGAAAACATCACATTCCCAGCAGGTATAACAATGCCATGACGGAGCTGCTGGCACAGCTTGGGCGAGACTCACCATACACACACACACACACACACACACACACACACACACACGGCCATACACAGCAGGGTGTGCTCACGAGCTATCAGATTTACTGCATTATGCAGTGCATACACACACACTTTACCCAGGAAGGAAAAAAAAAACCAAAAATAAAATCAAGCAGTTTCTCCTTTACAACAGATACACAGAAATTCCAGGATTTATGGGACAGATTCACTACTCATAAAATGCATCACTGCATCTCACAGGTGTAGTATATCCAGTATTTCTGCAGTAAGTACAGGACTTACTATTCCTATACTACACCCAAGAATACACATATTCTCCCACAGGAGCTCCTAGTAAACATATAGTCCCTAACAGACTGGCTACAGAATGATACACAGCACTGAATGACGTAGCCAATCACATTATAAGCAGATTTACTATAATTTCCATAAAACCAGCAAGTACACAAGCACTTAACAAAAGAGCAAGGTGACGGCTCCTCATGCGTTCAGAGTTGACCTCAGCAAGGTACAGAGCACAGCCAATTTTCTCAAGTGCCACTCAACTTCAAAAAGATTGAGAACCACTGATTTAGAAGATCATACATATTTATTTCCATCCTGCATTCTACTTCTGCGCAGACTCATTTTGAATCACAGTTTCATGCATATAGTTTTATCAAGTAGTTCAACTGAGCACAAGGCAAAAAGAATTTGTTCAAAGTGACAATGGCAGGTAACAAGAGTTGAAGGTAATCAATACTGTTGATAATAAGTTTTTAAGAGGGCATGAATATCTGAGGCCAGTGCTGTGCCCTGGTAACAGAGATGCACACAGAAGGAAGAATGGGGAATTCATAGTTCAACTCACTCCTAACCCACAAGACTCTGGAGAACACAGAAACAGCACTGTCACCCTGGGCCGCAGAACCTGACCTCAGAAGGGAGCTGAGAGAATGAACATTTTTAAGTCTAAGGTGCTGAAATACCACAACACTAAGTATGGAGGTCCTTGTTCCTTTCCATCTTGGCCAGAGACATACACCGTGTAATTTTTTTGTTATAAGGCAACTAAAGTCAGAGAATGCTTTTACCAGCTCTCTCTTTGAGTAGTGTAGATTAACACTAGACTCTCCCTGCCTCCAGAACACTCTCCTTCAGACACATCCTACTGAGACTGTGGAATTTATCAGTGCTTCCACTACAGAGCTATATCCTCAAGGAAGAAGTGAGCCTTGGCTTAGCTGGTAAAAAATACACACTTTTTGATGTGGAAAAGGAGTAAATTAAATAAATCCACAAGTTTTTTCCTCCATGTTGGGTATATATTCTAAATACATACTTTCTTAAACAAGGAAAAAAGGTTAGGGAAAAGAAAAGAAGACAATGACAAGAGAGAAAAAAAAAGATGTTGCATTTCCAACATCAACATTTTTCCTCAAAAGCAGAAGCTGCCTATCTGAACTACAAACAGGAAGGAAAAAATAGACAAGACAGATGTAGGAATTGCAGAGCTTAAATTAAAGTTGAAATAATTAAAATGTTATGATTTATAAGCACAAATTATGATCCTTAGAATGTCTAAGCTAGCAGAGTTAGGCATTTACCTTAATCAAGGTATACACAGTTCAGGTACCCTAAGGACCTTAAGCATGCTCTTTAGTGAAACAGTAAAATTCTGATTACAATTGGATTCAAATTACTGTATTCAAGAATAGCTAAAATATTTTTTCAAGTGTCATTGGGAAAAATGGCAAATATTAAAAGGTCAGATAATAAAAATTTATTCATTTAAAATATACATTGTAACATTTTTAAGACATTTTCTTGAAAATTCTCTAAAAGATAATTCAAGACTCAAAGAATAAATGCAGAGAGACTGAGAAAAACAAACATTTTCTTTACTGCTTTTACTGCAAAAATTAATTAAAAGTTGTCAATAAAATCATTACCAAGACCTTCACAATACAAACGTATTTTTGACACTTTAGAGATGTGCATGAATGTTAGTGAAGTGAGTATTTTGTTGCTTTAGTTGTCTGGGGTGCAATAGGAAATCTCAGATATTGGGAGTGTGTTGTGAAAACAATCAGCAGTAAAAATTTGATGAAAATTCTGTGGGGTTTTTTTAGTACTATAAGCACTCTGTGACAAGAACCACCTCTTTGCTGGCATCACAGGAGCATAAAAACTCTGCTCTGTGACCAGGACTTCCAGCCATGGCAAGAAAAAGAACAGATTATTTACTTAGAGCATCAGGAATGGTCCAGCTAGCTTTTCCTCCTGAAGAGAAAGTCTAGCCTAAGGGAGAAGGAAACTAAGAGTGTTCAAAGAGCTGCCAGAAAACACTGAGACTGCCCCCCAAACGCCCAACCTAAACAACCTTCTGGGGAGGGGAGATAGATGAGAAGAGCAGTGGTACAGCTTGACACCACTGTTTACTCAGGATTGTACTAAATTTACACTAGTGACATTGACACTTCATAAAAATGGTAAAGTATGTTTGGTTTTGTTTCTTGTACCACTACTGAACATAAACTGGTTTATAGTCAATTACATTTTTATTCACTTCTATGCTGTTTACTCCCACCCCTCCTGACTGAGGATTTAACACAATTTCTGCTCAGAAAAAATTCAAATTTTTCCTCCTCACCGGACTTCATTTTTTTCAAACGTGTTTGCAACTGCATGTTTAATTTCTGTGCAGAATTACTGTGATTGTGTGTGAGGTGCTTAGCTAGCCATTTATGCCTGTGCATATCTCATTTTCATACATAATTGCGTGTAAATTATGCATAAGAATTATGCATCTAATTACACACATTTTTTAAAATCAACTCTATCTGTGTTAAATCGCATGACTTCTTTTTCACACAAGGCATTTTTGATCCAGCTCTCTTATGCAATTTCTGGCTGAGAAAGAATATGATAACCAGAAGTTTGAAAAAGCCTCAAGAAATAGCTTCATTTTCATTCCTTAAATGTATTAGTATTCTTCATTAGCCTTGTTATGCCATCAGAATAATCACATCCAATAAATGTCGTCTTCTGCACTTACCAAAAATTTCACTTTGTGATTTAATTATTTTCAAAAGCAATTCACTGTTTTAAATAGTCACTCGTATTTTATTTAAAGACTAATATTACTTCTGTTTTCTTCACTATACAAGGGAAATGAATGTCAGTATGTTTATTCTGAGTAAAGGAATTTAGCACAAGAGGCTCTGATCTATAATCTGGGGGCTCTTTGCGCTCCAATAAAAATACTGATGATATCAACAAACCATATTAATTTTTCATTTCAGAAACTGAACCCACTCTCCTATTTTCTAATGACAAGTATCTTATTTAAACTTCAACAAAACCAAAACTCAGTAAACCTCACAGTCTGGATGCAATAAAACCTTAAACTGTCTGGGTTAGCAGAGACTGTAATAGCTGACTCTCATTTAGCAATTCACAGAGATCTTCTAACGTCTATCATTGAACTCATCTGACAAAGTTACACAGATCTCAGTTCTAAAACTGTATTATACCTAATTTAAAATATTACAGGAGCATTGGTAATGAACTATCTGCTCATGACACTTGAGACTTTCAATTTTAATACCAACTGCAACCTTTGTAAAGAATTTCTGATATTTCCACTACTATGTGGAAGGCTTGAAATTCAATGATATCCCCTTTGCTTCTGAAAGATCCCATGTACCTTCAGCCAGGATAAACTCATGAAAATGACACAACCCTCCTCTCTCTTTTTTCTGACCCAAGAAGTAGTGCATACAAAAATCAGTAACTAGGCACAAATATTCAGTCTGGAATCCACACTGTTACAAAAGCAAAGTAAGAGGGAGCATGCATGTGTTGCCAGAGTAGCCTTCATGGAGGTGTAAGGAACGGAAAGAAAAAGCCCAATCAGGGTCCTCACAATTCCTCTGAACACAGAGAGAGAGGAGACCATGGTTCTTCTTCATCTCTGAAAGCACCAGCTAAGGAAGGATAAAAAAGCTGTGCCAAGTCAGTCTCCACACACAGTACTTCGGACTGTGAATTTGATCTTTCACTTCTGGATAACTTTTGTGGACGACTGTGAACATATCTCAAATGGCAGCAGTCTCTTTTGCCTTGCTAAAAGCTCAAGCTCTTACAATGATTTAGAGTGCAGAAATTTATGCTTTTATCTTTCTCTCTTTAAATTACATCTCCAAGAAAATACATATATACCACTATGTTAAGATAAAATTACTAGGGTTGCATGTCAAAATGTTAAGGTTACTTGTGAAAGCTTATTTTTACCTGATGACCGTCCAAGTGGACAACATGCCACAGTCAGTGCACAGGTTAAATTCACAGCAGGGCAGAATTAAGTTTGCTTGGTCAGTCATAACCCTGAAATTTCCTTATAGACACTTCAAATAAACAACCTCACACTATACTCAAGGAAGTTAAAACATACACTTAAATAATTTTAATTAAGTTAATTTAGAAATCTACTCCAAAGAAAACGTGCATGCAAAAGCACCAATATATTTGTCTGAAATATTTACTCATATGTAAAATAAACCTTTCCACTTTTAACTCAGAGAAAGCATAATTTATCTGAGTGCATATCACTGAATGACATTGCAAGGATACACACTCAAGAGTAATCATGGTACTTGTGCCACTACATTAAAGAAAGTTTTCTCTCCCAGGCTTAGGAGCCTCCATCTGGGAAGAAAAATTTTCACCTGATCCCACAGAAATCTATCATGGGATGTTACAGGTGACAACACACATGCTCCGAGTGAAATTCCAGCCCTCCACAGCCAAGATAAACAGTGGTTATACTGCAAGGCTTTGAAAGTAGGGGTGTACAAACAGGCCAAAAAATTCTGCTGTATCTACAAGGAGTAAAATCTCTACGTACTTATCATTATCCCAGATCAGAAGTGTTCTGTCTGAAAGTATTTTGGACCTACTTAGGTTTTCATGCACTTAACGATGTGGTGATACGAGATTTGTGTGAGATAGAGATAAATGCTCTATATTGGTCTTTGTCTTGAATATAACACCAAAGTTAAGAAACAACAACCAAAAAAAAAAAAAAAACCACAGGAGAATGCATAACAATTTTTTTTTTTTTTTTTTCTTTTTTTTTTTTTTTTCTTTTTTTTTCTTTTTTTTTTTGGTAAAAGAAGACCTGTACTGGGAAGAAAACAGTTATAGCGTCTGAGCCTACAGAAGGACTTTCCCATGCAGCCACACCTTCCCAGTCTAAGAGAAACATACAACAGCTGGCTGTGTGAAAGATTTTTCACTGTCAACAGGGCACAGACCCATGTCTGTGGGTTGTGTATCAGTCATCTGATGTGATGTTAAGGTCTTAGTGGGAACCCATTTCTGAGTGACATCCCAGACAGGACTTAATTCAGGTTTTCTGCCAAGGCAGAAATTTACCATAAAACATTTTGCAGTTTTCAATGGACGTCAAGATGTAACTTGCAAGGAAAAACTTTGAGCTCTTAGGTAATGGGTAATGACTTGGTTGTTTTGGGTTTTTTTTTATAAAGTACCTCCCACAATATGGATATACAGTAAGAGAAAGGAAAAAGAGGAACCTGTTCGTGGCCTGAGATAACTGTATTTTACAGACTGCAGTAGACATGGATGCTAATGTTAAAAAAGTAACAGCACAACCCACAAAACTCAAAAATATCCCTTTACCTTGCAGCACATGAGCTCAAAAATATAATTCTGTCACTAGGGGTCAGTATTAAAACATATTACATCTACACAATACTGCCAGCAGCATTCTATTGTTGATTTCCTCCTTCAGAAAAACAAAGTTATGTCATAAATAACTATTAAACCATAAAAAAGACAAAACCTACAGTGGATTATCATCTATTTATGCTATTAAATGTAGCTCTTGTTCTAGAAATTTGTGTTCCTGTTGTGTTCATAAATTAACACATATATTCATGCAAATGTATTATCTTACATAATATTGACATTTTAATATTCATGTGAATTAGGTTCCATCTACAGTCTTGAAAGAGAAAAGCTATTACTAAGTTTCCTATTTTCTAATAGGGAAGATTACTACCTAGTGATATTACTACCTAACGGTAGTAATCACTACTTCCTAGTAATAACAATATTTGGAATGTAAGAAAAACTGGATGTTCTTCAAATTTATTCCTTGACAGCCATACTCACCTTATAAAAAATAAAAAAAATCTGTTAGGTACTGAAAATCTCAGTTGAAAAAGGTGAGACAATCTCTCTACAGATGAAACAGATTGAGGATGTATTTTGAGTCATTAGATCAGTGCACGAATTTCAGTTTGGAATAATAAATATGACATCCACTAAAGTCAAGGGAACGACTCACTTTCTCCTCACTGGGCACTGTCCATAACCAATGAGTTCCCAGCCTCTCCTCCTATCCCAAACTACTCTCAAGTCTTGACAATCTTGATACATTTCAGAAAGCATACGTTCAGATGCTGCACTAATGCCTGGAACTGCCTATATGGATATAACCTTTGCAGATTTAAATAGGTTCTCTGATTCCTGTGAAGGATTTAAGAATTAGAAAGCTAAATAACATAAAGCTTGCTGACTTTGTAAATTCTGGGATGATACTTTGCTATCTTGAATCCAGATATAATACAGAAATTGGTCACATGACAGTTATTATTAACCCCAGGAGAAATACTCTGTCATAAGTCTGTCACGTACCACAACTTCCTGCAGCCCTTGGTACAGATGAAGAAAAAACATCCTTTTCCTTCTTCCCCCAGACCAAATTCTAACTGAATGCTATAAATTTTGCACTTAAAATAAACAATTTAGGACAAATATTATTGAGGCTGTTAATTAGTTTTCATGTCCAGTACACAGTTCTAAATTCCAGAGCATATGTTTTTCTTTAGTGGCAAATCCATTAGGTGCTCAGAATTCAGACACTGCCAGATTTATGAAGGCAGCTATTAGAAATGGCATTTGTGCTACAACAATACTGAAGAAAAGAGCTGGTCAGATTAATGTCTGACTAACTGGTATACTTGAGACCTTACTTCTATGTGCTACTTCTAATACTGTATTTATATTTAACATGATTATCTTATCCTATATGCATTGAAAGTGAAAATAATTGATTATGCTTTAAATGAGAAAAAATAGGCAGAGGCTGAGGTAAGCCGTTTGTTCCAGGATTAGATGTGTGGCACAGAATCACTTATTTTCCTGCCCAACAGATGACGCTGCTGTTTCTTTGTTCGCGTGTAATTGTTCCATTTGTGCACCACGTCCATTGCTGAAGGGACTGCGCCCACACTGCCCGATGCCTGGACACAGCAAAACCAGAAGGCTCCAGAGATTCTTTAAATGGCATTCTGCTGTCCAAATAACTGCATACAGTTTTCAATAAAGCAACTTACTGCTCTGGATTAAAAAAATGTAATGGAAAAGATGGATGCAGATACCCAGCTGAACATAATTCTCTTTTTTTCCAGAAGCAGACCACAGAAACAAATTCTGACATATATATCAAGGATGACCTCAGAGCAATGCACACATAGTAACATAACATTAGAATAAGCACATGGGATTTTAAACTGCAATGTACTTTGCAATTTTATTTTTACTTAGCCTAATTATTAACAAGTTTACAAGGATTTATCATCAATATTGAGCCGCATTAAAACTCTGTCCTCATGGTAAATTTCTTATAAAAGCATATTCTGGGTGTGTCAGTCTGTAAACTAATGAGGCATTTGACCACTGTATTTTTTTCTATGTGCT
Source organism: Machaerirhynchus nigripectus (assembly GCA_013397975.1). NCBI lineage: Eukaryota > Metazoa > Chordata > Aves > Passeriformes > Dicruridae > Machaerirhynchus > Machaerirhynchus nigripectus. The sequence goes on from VZRQ01005898.1 coordinate 400,729, forward strand.
ACTGAAGTATGACACAACATCACCTCTGCAGCAAAAACTTAAATGCTGAAATATTTTAGAAGTTATTTGTATTAATTGCTATGTGTTCTGGTAGAGATCCTATTGAAAATGCATATTTTCCAGTAAACCTGAAAATTCAAACCACTTGTATGGAACTCATGTTCTCTTCTGCCCTAGATTTTTGGTTAAACAACTATGGGAAGCAAAGTAATTCATTAATTTATTTATTTTTGCCTAATCATGGTTGCTTGAGGACTTCTGTCAAATGACAAGTTGGTCTCTGTCCCGTTCATCGTGAACAGGTGTTCTAATTACCAAACCTCCACCATATTTGACACCTTTATTAGCTGTCTCAGTTGAGACACAAAGGATTGATTGGGTAGGGGTATAGAACTAGCCTTTCATTGCTGTGGGGAAGCACCTAAAGGTCAAGGTTAATATACATTAGTGGGGGGTAGTATTGCCCATTGCCTATGCTGTTCTTGCGCTATTAATCAATGGAAGACTTTATCTTTATGGGCTACCTATGGAGGGATTTGTAATTACACACAATTTGTCTTAAATAGTATTTTTTTCCATATTATATGAAAAGCTGGCAGCACTTTTTGATATTCATAACAAGAGCAACAAATCTTCAGCAAAAATAGCAACATCTTGTACTCACTTTATATCCTCAAATATACACTGTACCAAATAAAAGGGCAAGGTACACATCCTTCAACCAGTATAACACAGAAAAATGCTCATGAAATGAAATACAGCAGAACACATGCATATGAGTTCAACAAGAATGAATATTTGACTGGCCAGTAAAAAGTGAAAGCACTTACGGCAAATAGTCTTCCCCATCACTGGACCCATTTTGTTCTTGCCACATAAGGTCCACCTGCTGCTACTACCTTTATGATTTTATATTCTTGGAGGGTTTATAACAACAATCTAATACATAACTGATAAAAGGGCATTAGTCTCATCAGTTTCATTTGAGATTAGAATCTTGTCAACATAATCATACAGCAAAGTCACATTATTATGAAAGTGTATCAGCATCTTCATTATTTATACACTTATTTTCAGTCGTCTACTGGACATACAAATGAAACATTCTAGAATGAAATATGATTATGGTAACTCGATCCAGAATGAATTTTCTCCAAACTATTTTTTTTTCCTATTATGTGAATGTAAAATAAATATGGGCCTGATAGTCAGTCAGTGAGCTGGAACTGTACCAATTTGTATCAGCTAGGGGTTCAACACTATATATTCATTTATAGATCCTAGTCACACTCAGACCCTTCTATGACTTATTAATGGTTTTGATTTAGAAATGAAGCTTTGAAGTAATTATATAGTCACATGGAATTCATCCAATATACATATTTAATGTAAATTATTGCTTCCTGATTTTCACAGAAGACCTCTGATTAGATTATCTGGTGCTTCCATATTGTACTTGGAGCTGGATTGTGAGGAGAGAGAAGTGTATGTAAGCCACCTTTACAATTTCCTGACTCTGCCCAGCAAGAAACAAATACGGACTTCATTATAATGCAGAGGAACAGAGACAGCTATTTCCCTGCCTGAGGTCTCAGAGAATTGTTCCAGCAGTTGAGCTAAACAAAGTCCTGACTATCTCCTTAGCAAAAGAAACGGAATGAGTTGGCATAAGCTGCTATACCAACTCAAAACTCTCCAGAGATCCCCTTTTCACAATGTGAAACCTCAAAGGGCTGCACTACGAAAACCAGCTGTAGTGGAGCTGAAAGTTTGACCTCTGGACTCCAGCACTGTGCTCATTTTATGTGTGTGTGACTCCCACTGACACCAACTGAAGAGTCCAGCACATGAGGAGAGCAGAATAGCAGACAAAAAAAAAATGTACTATGTGAATCTGAGAACAGACTATTATTCTCTCGTGTCAAATTATGGCTCCATCTGGTAACATTAAGTGAATACTAGTGACTATTAGAGCTGAATCAATAAATTGAAACAAATCATTTATTTTGTGAGTTTTTTAACTTTTTCACTTCAAAGGATGCCTGTGAATCGATTACAACTTCTTTAAGTACATTCCAGGAAACTTTAAAGGATTTTTTTTTTTTGGTTTGTAATTTCCATGTGATTGCTCATATACATCACACTGCTCTGTTGCTTTTCCCTAACAGGACTTTTGATAGAGTTGGGATAAAAGAATGCTGCAGCTGACAGTTGATACAATTGTTTTGAAACAATAGCGAGCTAACCATTGTTACCTTTGTTAGTAATTTTGGATACTGAAGTTACACTTCTTTTCTTTCAGAGAATGCACTATAAGCATTCTCTATTACTTGGGAAACAATTAAAAAAAAAGGAAGAGCAAAACAATGCCAACATTTAGAAGGTCTATCTCCCTCAAAGAGTGGATTTAGATCAGTCAAAGAGGTTGTATGAACCATCAAGTTTTAAAATATCTTGATGATTTTGGATTTTAAAAAAGAAATCAACATCAAATGCTTTAGATTATAAGACATATTTTGCTCATATGTTCTCTTCAAAACATGATTTATATCTCTGCTTTCATTACATCTGCTTCATACCTTTCCTTGATGAAGCAAACTTTAGTAGAGACAGCAAAACTCTTGTAACACTGATGAGAACCAAGCTATTCCAGGTAACTCATAAGCACCAAAAAGTGCCTTACAGTCAAATTCACACAGACCTGCCTTGTAGGATAAGGACAAGATGAGGTATTCTTTAAAAATCAAAATATTATCACTTCTGATTAGTGCTTTAAATATTAATTTAATTATTGCAGACTCACCTTGCATTTCTAGGACTGGCTGTTGTCAAATTAGTTAATGCTGTCACTGCAGCTTCTTTTACCTCTTCATTATCACTGCTTAGCAACCGTACTAGCTGGGGAATCCCTTTGAAAGAAATAATTGTATATATGAACCTTTAAATAAACCACAGCAGTCTGCAAAATTATAATATTCTCTTATAAACAGAAAAAACATAAATTCACATTTCATCCTTTCCCACCTTACTTACCCTGGAGTCCAAGGACACTTTTACTGTCTATATTCTCACACATGGCAGAAATAGCTTGGGAAGCAGCAACTTTAACTCCATCACTGTCAGTTTCCAAAAGGCTAAGGAGAAATTTCTCAATCTCTTCCCAATGTAAGATTTTTCGGATTTCAGCTTTAAATGAGAAATAACAATAGCATTAATCTGAATTTGTTTTCCAAATCCATGAAAGGACATGAATTTAATTTCATTTAGTTGTTGGAAATATTTTCGTAACAGAGACACCCTCCATTAAGAAATGTGCACACAGGACCTGAGCCAAATCCCATTATAGAACATCCTGAGTTGGAAGGGACCCACAAGGATCATCCAAGTCCAATTCCTCGATTAGGCTTCACTGAACTCTGAATCAAGCCCAAATAATGACTATTAAACACAGTATAAACATACATAGGCTGACAGAATGCAAAGTTTGTTCTCTGCAAGACTTTAAGACCACAGAATGTATAAAGGCTTGATGGAAACAGCTTTTGCAACACAACAGATCATGCTTACTCAGGATCATGCTGAACTCCAGTTTATGCTAACGAAGTCCAAATGCATAAATTTGAAGAAGATACCAGTAAATGTACAATAAACTTGGTGAAATACCACTCAATGTACTAAAATAGCTGAAAAAAGGCAAGGAGCATTACAAAGAAAATTTTAAATTCTGCACAGCTGGTAGTTCTTCATTAACGCCTGCTTTGCAGAGAATTTGAATTTTGTAGTTTAGCCTGCTGACACAGAGTTCACTGCTGACCTACACTGCACTGACCAGCAGCAGCTGTGGAAGGACAGAGGTGCTCCTTCCTCTACACAAGTAACAACACACAGCGCCTACAAACTACCTACAGACATCTGTATGAAGATACCAACAAACTGATAAACTCCCTCATCCCAAAACTGATGAGATCAGAAATGCAGGTGTTTCTTAGAAAGATCCCTGAAAGAAACCTTTTCATGAAGAAAGGCACTGGACAGCACAGAAGCTCTAAAATTACGAGAGTCAATAAGTATTTAACCATATGCATAATTTAAACCAGACTAATTACATGCTGGAAGTTATATCTGCACAGTAGAATTCTTGAATGTATTAAAGAATTTCAGGAACTGAGAAGTCAGTGGGACTTCAACATATTTAGAAATTTTACCAGTGCTTGCTACTGTTCTGAGGGATCACTCCCTTGTTTAGATTGTTGTCCTCCAAATAAAAAAAAACTAAAAGGAAAAAAAATTATTGTAAGTATTCTTTTAGATAAATCTGAATCTGTAGTGAATAAAAGTAAATAAATACAAGTCCACAAAGTCAATGAAAAGCAAGTTTGATCAAAAATGTAATTGTAGAGCAGAAATGACTCAAAGCACAGAGATGAGGCAGGCGCAGTCACTTTCTCCTCTTCAGCTCAGTTTTAAACTTTTTTAGAATCCTCAGATATGCAAATAAAATCACAAAACAAAGATGCAACAAATAAAACAGAGAGGATTTTAAGTGTCAGCAGAACTTTGGCCATAACCTTGATGCATATCAGCCTCCTCTCAAGAGAAGGCCTTAATTGGGATAAGAGACTTCTTAGACAGGTTAGCAAGTATGTTGCTGGCCTGTTGCTTGCCAGAGTAGTCCATGATTCCAAATAACGATCTCTAGAGGTTCTTCAAGCCCCAGCAATTTGTTTTTTGTACAGCAAGTTACTTATTTATTTACAGATTTTTTAAAAAATTATTCTTGATTTTAAAGGCAGCTATGATGATTGGGTAAGCCTTTATTTTAAAGAAACTTTATGCCTATATGAAATAATAATATGAATAATTAATTTGAATGAGTGAAAATGGTAATTTTAAATATTTTAAACAGAAAATTTTATAATAATGTGGAAAAACAGATCTTGAATTTGAACTTATGATAAAGAGTGTGCGTGTATATTTAGGTGGCTAGAACAATGAAAATTATTAATATTTTGATAGCCAGGTGACAATTATATTTAAGGGATGAACATTTTCTGCTGATCCTCTCTCTGTGTGTATGAGTTGTTTCCTTTGTGTCCTTTTCTTCAGACTAGAAAGAATGCACAATTGAAAAGCATCATTTATACTGAAGTACTTCATATGTCAGTGCCAACACCATTTTTACAGTGATTAATTTCTTGACCCCTAAGTAATTTGAATACATTGATTTAACGTGAAGGAGAATCAAGCATACACAACTAAAAGAGTTTGGAGTATCAGCCATTCTGTCCAGTTTTTCATGCATTGACCCTATGGTGAAACAACCTTTATTTCTCCATACATTTTCCTATTTCCCCTTCTTACCCCAAAACCATGATCTGAGTTCCATCGATTACTATTCAGGTCACTGTCACCACCTTATGGAATTATTTATACCAATTTCAAATGGAAAAAGTTAATGTTAAATAATATCATGACCTCTCACTGATCTTGAACTGAGATAACCCAGATAAACAAAGATCTGTATTATGAAATGCATATGTTAATCAGGCTACAGAGCATGTTCAGTGTGCTTCCCTTTGAGCACGAGATGCATTGAGATACACAGAAAGAATGGGGAGAGCTTCAAACCAGAAGTTTGGCAGAGCGAGCGTCATCATCACTTTTTCCATACACACTCCACAGCATTTTGTTGTTGCTGGTGTGTCTGGCATTGTCAGGGGAAAATCAGACCCTCCTTAATCAACAGTCCAGATAATCCACTCACAGACATTCAATAATTTATAGCATTAGATTATATTTAGCATTCTGAAATGACTGCATTATTTGCTGGGCAAGGCAGGAATCACAGTATAATTCACCACTATAATTCTGATTCAGGGGCAAAAAATCATCAATAAATTAATATATTAAATTCAAAAATGTGTTACAGAACAAAAAAAAAATTCAGGGGCAAAGGCATAACGATTATGTATAGAAATATGATGCATTTTAATGTACTTAAACAGAGCAGCATCCTAAAGATGCTATTTAAAGTTGAATATCATGTTTATACCATGTAATTTATTCTGATACTGAGAATAACTCTTAAGGGATAAATATATCTTATAACAACAACACCAAGTTACAGGAGTCCTTTTCCAAAGGGCTGAAAGGGACATAAAACAAAACTGCTTGCTATGATCACATCTATCAGGAAAAAAAACCAATCCAAAACTAAATTCCATCTGTCAACAATAATAATTTCAAAACCAGATACTGCTGTATACTCAGCTGCCAGGATTTAAAAACCAGCTAGATACACGTTCTGTCATAGCAGAAGTAGGTTTTTCATTCCAATGAAAAGCAGTGGTTTTTTTCCCAAGTATACAGGAAATGTTGATAAATTGCAACCATGACTATCAAACCTGAAGAATGTGGGAATGGCTATTGCAAATTTAATTAAAAAGTCACTACAGAACTAAGAGCTGTGTCGTATTATACTGGATTCACATCAAGGCAAGTACTAGTATAGCATACATTAGTGTTGCATGTTGGATAGGCTGTTTAGTATGCTTACAACCAGAAACCAATCAAAAAAACAAAACCTGAAAATATTTCTATTTTTTTTTTGCACTTGGGCTAATTCTTATAATGGCCTTTTCTTTCCACTGCAAGGCTAACTTTAGACCAGTAGTTCTACGTGTCTGAAAAATTCAGTGCTTTGGGGGGCCACATTGAGCAGCAAGTTTACTGGACTGTTTTTCCACTGCACCAGGACAAGAAGTTTCCGTTTGTCTAACTGGGTGTCACTAAAATTCTACAGCTTGAAAGCAAGTATTTTAAATCTTCTTTTGATGTATTTTCCCAGCTTGCTGCATCCATACTAACTGTCATAGGCTGAAGAAGAGAGCAAACCTTTATAATGAAACCTCATTGACTCCATTTGTAAAGAAGCATGACAAGAAGATGCATCTTCACTGACGGTAACATCCCATGATATAAGATCATAGGCAGTACTGTAATATATTATGTGTGGTTCTTGCAACTGTGCTTTAAAAATGTGCTCAGACATGTTTCCACTAACAGCTGCTAAAATATTAGGCCACAAAAACTGAAAAAAAAAGTGTGAAAGAGGAAAAGAAGGCTATGCTTATTTGAAAATAAATATGATAAAGGAGTAAGATGCAGTAGAAAGCAGTAGGAGCAAATATAAATCTGTTTAGCATGCAACTTACAAGCCTGTCACAGGACTATAAAAATGATACTGACAGACTTAAGTAGCATAATAAAATAACAACACAGGAAAATACACAAAGAAAATACTGACATAAGAAGGTCCCTTCCTATCTTTGATACCTGAACATTAATGAAAACAATTTTCAGTGACTTGCCAAGCTTCCAACAGATAATGACAAAAGCACAGGAAAAAACCACAGAATACTAGGACACTCTTTCTGTGTATCATTTTCAATCCAAATAATTACAAATATTCAGGATATCAAACTAAGCAAGGTGAGAAAAGAACTGGAAAGATAGCATTGGGAGAGATGAAAGGAGGTCTGAAATATGGCAGAAAGGAGAGATTATTTTATCCATGTATTAAATTAAACGGCATATTTTAAAAATACACATAAATTAAAGCCATGATTCAACCACAAGGTGCCAGAAATATGAATGAAGTATTTAAATTCTACTGTCATAAAAATCCCTTGACAGAAGTAAAATCTTCTATAGTCAGAAGTATGTTATTAGTTACATTGCATTTTGTTACACAACGCTACTTGGCACATGTTGCAACTCAGTAGCCACTGTACAGAAGGAATTTCAAATGTAGTTTGATTTAAAAAGCTCATCATAAATGATGAGCATGTTCTGCCTAATTCAGAATTCCTCGGTGAATTAAGGAAAAGTATATAAAAAAGAACTATAGAATGAATAATTATAAAAAGATTACAATGAAACTATTTAACTCCCCTGGGAATATTAATCTGCAAGTCATTTGAAAGGTTTCCTTTCATGCCTCTGTTAAAGGAATTTGTATTTGAAATTGCCTGACATTCAGACGAGCAGTTGAATGCAAAAGGAAGTCAGCTTGCAATGAAGTCTTAACAGATAGAGGCGAGAAACAGTGCCAGCAAAGGTGGCTTAAGATGGCAGTCAGCTGGCATCACTAAACAAAAGACAAGGATCATATTTTCAGAGCTCCATTTTCCTTTGAGGACAGCATTTTACAAGAATATATTACATTTAAAAATAAATTGAGGCAAAACCTTAACATTTATATATATATATATA
>VZRQ01005898.1:409073-426597 GCA_013397975.1 Machaerirhynchus nigripectus
TATATATATATATATAATCTCCTAGCATCCAATTGCTGCTCTGATTGGCAAGACTCAACACTGTAATTAACTCTTTCCAGTGTTTTCCTCAACAAGTACTACCCTGAAACAGAGAAGATGGCCTTATTTTGGATAAAAATTTTCTTCATAAACAATTTCCTGTCCATGGATTATTGAAAAGTCACATACCATCATAAGCCGCCTTGGTAATTGCCTTTGCTGCATTCTTCTGAATATCAGGAACAGTAGAGACTTCTAAAAATGAAAGTAGTTTTTTAAGGCCTCCTGTCAGCTGAATCAGTTGCAGAGTATGCACATCTCCAAGGCAATTTCCCAACACAGCAAGAGCTTCAATATGTAGATCACTGAGTTCCTAATTAAAAAGAACAAAACAAACAACCTTGAAATCAGGATTAAAATATCTTTGGCTTTTAAGTTTGTAGGATAATTGTTGTAACTTTCTTTAGGACAGTTTATTAGTACTGCAAAGTACATATTTACAAATTCATATTTTCATGTAATTTATTTCATGATGCCTTAGGATGCAACACAATGTATAAAAAATAGTAAAACCCCCAGAAGTTTCTCATTTACATCAAAGTGGGTTAGACAGGTACTCAGAATAGGCCTGTGATCTTAAAACTCAAACAACTTCACTAATTTCTCTGTGCATTATATTTCCCATTGTGACACCTGAACACAAGAAGTACTAAACTGAGTCTCATAATAACATAAAGAATGGTAGGGAATTGTGTATAAAGCCATTATATAAGGTAAATTCAGTTAAAAAATTGAATACTAAACGCTTTGGGAAATGTCTTTCCTTCTTTTCTTAGTAAGCTAGATATCCTAGCTTATCTTATTTCTACCATAGTTCACTCTGAGTAAGTAACTCTTTCTTGTATGGCTCTTCCATAAAGTAAGTAATATTTCTCATTAGTCATACAAACATCAGCATCAAGAACAAAAAAACTTTTAAGGCAAGTAAACCGTACATTGTTTTCCAGTATATTCAGAAGGAAATCTAATCCCTTATTTTCTCCCAGTATTATCCTGGTTTCTCTGTCTTTGCTAATTACTTCTAAGGTTTGAAGGGCTAACAACTGAATGACCGGGTATTCAGATTCCAGTAGTCCCAGCAAGGGTGGAATTACATTCAGTTCACGAACTGCAGCACGGTTTTGAAAATCCTGCAGTAAAATATTCCAACAAAGAATGTTAGTGATAGAGAATATAACAACACATCAATTCCTCACTTTACAGAAAGAACACCAAAAATCTGATTTCAGACATTAAAAAATGAGTCAATACTCCAGAGCTTCCACTTCTTCAGATTTCTTCCTTTTAAGCTAAGAACCAAAATGAATATAATCAAGCCCCACGAACCTTAAATTCTCAGGGTTTTTTGCATGACTGAAGTACACACTACAAAATCTAGCCCTCTATAAAGAGGCCTATTCACTCTTGACTTTGCCATGTTTGTCGCGACGTAAATGTTTCTTTGAGAAAGTTTGTAGATTTAGTTTCACCATTTTTATTTACTTCAGTGGGAGGAAAACAGTTTTTGCACTCTGCTGTGGTTGCCTTGTTATATCTTCTTTTGTTTTAGTAATTATAAAATGACAATTTAAAATTTCAACTTTAAACAGTGGATGTGCAGCTTAATAAAAGACAGTAGTTGATTATATTAAAAAGGAAAATAAATAAATAAATTACAATTTGCTTTAAATAGCTTATTGCACATGTGCAGCATGCAATTATCCTTATCAATATAAGCAAGCACCAGGTGCAGTTATCCAGATATACCCTGCAACAAAGACAGCGAGATAGTAAAAAAGGAGAAAGAGTAAAATGTGATTCTGAATAGACATGCTCTGATGCCCCAAAAGAGATAGAGTTATAAACTGAATTCATTACTGAATTGATTCGCTTAAGCCATGGGAGAGAACTGCCATACAAATGCACCATTCTTTTGCTAAGCAGCATATGGATGACATTAGTGCTGAGTGTGAAAGTAGCCAATAACAAATTTATTCCTCTCAGTATGGAAAGTAGCTGTTGACAGCCTTCACCTATCACTAAAAAGATGTTCAAAATTGTGCTATGGAATTGCTAGTCAAAACAAGACACAATGCAATTGGTAGTTCTTTAATTTACAGGATTAGTTCAACCTTTTGGATAGACAGATTACAACTCTTGTTACTAAGATTAATATTTTTCAACTAAGAAGGCAAATCATTATTTAGTTTTAAAAATCTGAATCTCATCCTGATTTTACTTTTACTGCAGAACAGCACAGACAATTGCATTAAGTTCAACAGAATTAAAATAAAACTGGCTATATTAATAACTAATTTAACATTCAAGGACTCAGGTGCAAGGACTCAGTGTTTCAAATACATTGATGAACACTGGGGCGTAAAAGAAACAAATATTTTAAAATTATTAACCCCACGCAGAATGTCAGGGGTGGGGGTACAAATGCTTATCTGCCTCTAATTTAAGACAACAAACAAGAGCAAACTTTACCTGTACCAAAAGGTAGATGCATTCAACTGAATTCTTCTTAACATCAGGATCAGGGCTACCTAGCAGTCTGATAAGTGGTTCTAACCCACCTTGCTCAAATATTTTTACTTTAGTAGTATATTCAACAGCCATGTGTGCTAGACAAAGAGTAGCAAACTCATGGATAACTACATCTTCTGTGGGGGAAACAAAGAAACATTTTAATCAAGTTTTATTCAGAACAGAATACGTTCACTAATCCAGTGGTTTAAAACATTATTTGAAGTCAATAAATAATAGCTGTTAACCATACCTGATGTGTCCATAAACATCTTGTTCCATCTTTACAACATAAAACACTACTCAGTGAGCTACAGAACTACTCCTATAAAACCATTTACCTATTTAACATGTATTAGGAAAAAATCGTAAGTTACAGGGAAGATTTTATTAAATTGCCTGATAAAATGGCAATCATAAATTATTTCTGACTGTACTTTTGCACAAGGAATGAATACTGTAATGTACCTTCTGGCGCTAGCTGTGATATAAGTGACTTTGTGACATCCAGTTCCCTCAGTAACTTCTTGACATCATCTACAATGAAGTAAATACAAATATGAAGTCTTTTGTTTGGCAATGTTGGCTGAGTAAAGAAACAGAATCTGCTCCAAGCAAAATGTACTTATGGTTACTCCCTGAGTGACAAAAAGATCTGACTGGGAAAGACACACAACTAAAGTTAGACCAAGATCATAATAGGCCCAGAAAAAACAGCAGAGACTTTCAAGTAGCAGATGACATTCTTTGACATTTGGTACGTATGAAGTTCCTCTATATTTCATTGAAACTTTATTCAAAATACTTGCATCTAGCAGGTTCTGATTAAATGTTGCATGATTTTAGTTGCCAAAGAAGTCATACCCCAACAGTTAAAATTATTTGTGGTTAAAATTATCAATTTATAAGCAATCCTTCTGTTATTTAGTTTTCAAGTCACCACTTCACAATTTTATGCTAACTCCTACCCACACAGCAAATGGAAAACATGAATTACACAGGTCTTACTAAAATCACAGTAACGACTTTCAGATTGCATTTTTATTGTTGTCAGTGGCAAACTAGCAAAACCTCAACCCCTGGAGAGAAAAATTCAATAATATTATTTGGGACAGACTTCATGCAATCCTGCAGGGCTGTGTTGTTATTATCAACATATTCAACATGTTGAAATGTAAGAAAAAAAGGTATGAGTTTAATTTAATTTTAAATAAAAAACCAATTAAGCTGTGAATATAAATGGGAGATCTTTGTTCATTCAAATCCATGTTTGTGCAGCAGCATTGACTATATGCTAATGCCAAATTAAAAGTAACCTAAGAGGGTAAGGTCCAGTGCAGAATGACAAGCAGGTAGCAGTTGATGAAAAGACTTAGAGAGTGGTTGGGATATCCTCATGCAAGACAACGGGGTAAAACATTCACCAAGTTAAGGCCTATTTAATTACATTAATCAGATACAGGTCTATAAAGCACTATAAAAATAACAGCCACTGAAACTCAACCTTACACCACTTACTCTTTATTCTGGGCCATTAATATAGGATTTTTTCACATGATCAACCTCTTGTTTTGATGACCACATGCTGAAAAATAGTAAAAAATTGAGACTCTTACGATTAGAAGCCATGATGCCAAATACCATGACAGCATTTCTGCGTACAATTGGGTCTTCGTGTGAGAGGAGTTTATACAGATGTTCCAATGCTCCAAGACCAAGAAGTGTCAGTTTGTTTTCATCGCCTGAAAAGGAATTGGGTTAAAAGCCCAAGAAAAATTCCAGCAACCTCACAGTTCTAATGTATCAAGGTAAAACTGCTACCAATCTTTTACTGGACAGTAGACTCAAACAACAGAGGCCTAACAGGTCCTTTGGAGATCATCTAATTTATACCCCAAATGTGTCAAATAGTTTGAAGGATTCATAGTATCTAAGATTCATTACATATTTAAAGCAAAGAATGATTCTGTCTATTGGATACTCCACTCATTTGCTGGAGACTGCAGTGGAAGTAGAAAGGAAAGCTTTCAACTCAGCAAAGTATAGGTGAACACCATCAGGTGGATGCCTTTTATTTTCCTCTTTTCTTGCCTCCCAATTTTATCTTCCTCAAAATAACAGTTCATAATTCTGTGGACCTTTACTATCCCTCAAGGGAAGCAACTACCAGGATTTGTATCATTATTTCCTACTGAGATTTCTACCACCTGAGAATGAAGTGCTTTGTAGCTGAATAGGTGCTGGACATGCAAAGAACAGAGGAGTTTAGTGTGATTACAGCCTTCTCTTCCTGCTCACGTAAAACACACACAAACCCCAAGAAACAAAATCCCAATCCTACACCTATTTGCAGTTCCCACAACAGCTTTATAATTCATTTTCTAGTGAATCATGCCTGCCTTTCCTGGCTACAAGTGAGCAATGTGAGAGGAAATTGGAGAACTATGCTCATTCTCAGGACAAGACATGATTAAAATGGAGGAAGTATTTTTTATTGAGGGACGGGACTTAATTTACTAGCAACAGTCCAAAAAAATAGATTAACTGAAATCAACTCCTTCTCTTGTGCTACACCACAAAGTTACAGTCTAGTTTTCTGGAAGATTGCAGGAATATCTACATCAATAATTTAAAGGATTATTCTTTTAGTATAAACATAAAAGACATAAACATCTACCCACTTGCAGTGTGACATATTTTACTGTGGACAGGAGGGAAGGAGCCAGCAGGAGTTTATGGTTCATAGCTGTCTCCCAACAGTCCACCTTCTCTCTTCACATATTCAGATTTTGATCTCATGCCCTCAGCCAAGCTTGCCATATTAGGCAGAGCCTAAACATCTTTTAGAACCCAGTGACCCCTAGCTAACTGTCAAAGACTTCAGCTCTTCTCTCACAACTTTAGCAGTGTTGGTAATTTACATCAGTATAATAATCAGCATATAAATACATAATTTTAAAATAAAACGTAAATTGAAATTAAAATTTAACCAGATTCATCAGAGCAAGAATACTACCAGTGTATACCAATTTGAGTGACTAATATCAAATGACATGGAGTAAGTAGGAGACAACTTAGGAAATTACGTGCTACATAAATTTGAGCCTTTGTTATACAGTTGTTTGTCTCCTGAGTACCTTGAACATGACATTTAGCTATAGATTACACAGGGACCTTCAGAAGATTTGGAATCTTGGAGACTTGTTAGATTCCCAGCTCATACAGAAATAAGCTTGATAAAGGAGGCTGAGCAGTCTCCAAAGAATCACCTGCATAGAAATACTGATGCAACACCTTTGTGTAAAAATAACAGAAAAAAGCTAAGAAATTATTTTCATTGAAAACTGAAGCTTAAAATAACTACACTGGTACAGAAGTTTCCAACTGTAACATAGAAAAGAGAATTCTTCCACAACTGCAGATCTGTTGCTCATAAAAAATATATCTATATTATATTCAAAACAAGCTCTATTAAACAGTGAATATAAAATTCTCCAACAAAATGATAAAAGTTTCCTTCATTCAAACTACAAGACTTTTTTATTACTGCAAGTACAGGTTGGATAGATATTTCAGAAAACCCCCAAAACTTCAATGGACACTTTTGAGAAGAAAGTAAGATTTCAGTGCTGGGAAACTAAAGAATTGTGAACTACTATCAAAATCTAAGCAGTGCAAAAAAAAGCTCATTGCAAAAAGACTAACCTTTTGATGCAAATTTATAGAGAGCATCACATGCTTTGGCCAAAACTTCTTTTTCAGGAGAACTAAGCATTAGCACAACTGTTTCTGGTGTTTTGCTTTCAATCAATAAAGGATCAAACTACAAACAAAAAACAAAACAAAAAAAGGGAAAGAAAAGTTTGATTTATACTGAGTCTTCCCATGTGCTGCAGTAGACTCCCATATTTCATTAAAAATAAAATCTTGCTAGATATTTACACTGAATTATTAATGAGGTGCTGTTTACTTGGAAAAATCCAATTTTTTTTAATAACAATTAGAGACATTGTTGAAAAGTAAGAAAGAAAACTTGACTTCCAAATAAATATAATCATGATTTCATCACATATGAAGATTTTGGGAAAACCTTGACACTTCCCTGCAAATCTAGAAAGTTTTGAAGATAACAAATTACGTAATTGTTACACATGTAAGAGCATTCTGAGGCTTCAGAAAGAGATGTGAGAAGTTTCTTTGGAGCAGCTGTACACAGAGCCCGTGAACTCAGGTGGTGTACAAGGAAAAGGATTTGGTTACTCTGTGGCAATATCATTTTGTGGTTGCTTAAAAAATAGAAGAACACTTTCTGTGCCTTTGTCAATTCAGTTCACCAGCTCACCATGATCCTGTACTAGATGAAATATTTCCAAGATATAATTCCTGCTCACCCAGCTAGAAATGATACAAAGGTTTCATTTCCATTTCTGAGCTCTTCCATGCAGAAAGAAATCTTCCAACAAATCAGACAGTTTTCACCCTCTTAAGAGACTCCTCAGGACTAACATCACTTGAGCAAGGGAAACTTCTGAAAAAGCCTTTTGTTTCTTAAGAAGACTCAAGAAATTCTGAAAATTCTACTCATTAAAAAGTTTTAGGCCTCCTTGGATTTAAAGTAATTAATTAGTATGGAAGAACTGTCTTCTGTCCTCGCACTTCAGGACTATAAAGTATCTGTGTTACATATAGAAACAATTAGACACTGGCATCAGGCAGTTTCGCAAAAACAATGTACTTACATTTAAAATATACTAGATTATAAAACAGCAATACAAATTAATTTAAAATATTATTACAATAAATATACATATATATTTACAAATGTCAATTATTTGTTTTACCTCCTTTAAAAAACTTCTAATACCTACATCAAAGGCACATTTTGCTGAACAATCAAGGTATGAAGACACCTAAAAATCAGTTGTCAAGCAAGGAAATTATGGGGAGCAAATCTTGAAAAACATTATTAGTGTGCTAGAAGAAAAATGAACACAGAGAAGGGTTTTATCTTCTCCCTTCTCTGATTCGCTCAAAAATAAGGCAAATTATGATACTAGTACCAAGACTTTTAAATTCATGCTTTTGATAGGTTTTTAAATGTAAGTAATTTCAACACCTTCCAAGACACAGATCACACAATTTAGAAGGCAGCAAGCTCAACATACAAGTTGCATTAAAAGGTGGCCTGCTTAATGTGCTTAACTGGTCTACCTAGCTTCAATCAAGTCTGAAAATCTGAAGACACTGTCCAATTTCATGCTTGCTGTGACAAGCTGAAGTCATGGGCCAAGTCATGGAACAAAGCCCCTTTCTAAAAAAAAATATAATCAGCTTACTGTACCATAAGTCATTTTGCCTAATAATGACTCCACAATGGGAATTAGATCAAATAATAGCATAGTGGTGCAAGCTAAAAATTAATCTTAATGATGGGCCTAAAATGATGGAATTACTTATAGAAATTTTCTTTTTGGATAGTAACGAGGCAAAAAAATTCAGCTTATCACAGCTCATTCTACCCATGGGAGAATTTAGAGGTGACTGAAAGTCCCTTTAGCCTCCTTCATACTTCTCTACTTCTGCACATTTGGGTCTTTGCATGGACAGAACATGATCCTCCAGTTAAGTGCTATTAGTTAAACACAGACATATCTCCTGAGTCTGGTCAAATACTTGGGGATGTGATAAAACTCCAAGTTTTGGAAAAGGCTGTTAGTTCTTCAGAGAAAAATAAACACCAGTACTGATCTCAGATGAAGTTCAGTAAGAAATGAAAGATGAAACAACAGTTTTAAATCTCAGTTATTTATACATTGATCTAATACCAAAGTCACAATTGCATTGTTCCATTTTCAGTGTTTCTCATGTTTCCAAGTAATTGTATAAACCACAACTCAATGAAAATTCCTAGGATTTAACGACAGCTTGGCACATGAGCAGAAGGAAATTAGTCTAATGTCTAACCATTTGGTTAGACATTAGATTCTCTATTACTGTCTGAAATATTCAATAGGCACTTTCCTATTAAAAGCTCTTTTCTGCTGAAAACACCATAAAAATAGTCACTGAAATCAATGTATGCTTAAGAAGTCAGAGGCCTGAGCAGGTGAGTGATTGAGGATGAATTTCTTTACTGTGTGGTGACTGTGCACTGGGACAGGTTGCCCAGAGAGGGTGTGGAGTCTCCCTCGCTGGAAATATCCAAGAACCATCTGGATGCAATCCTGTGCAATGTGCTCTAGGATGGCCCTGCTTGAGCAGGGAGGCTGGACCAGATGACCACTGTGGTCCCTTCCAACCTTAACCATTCTGTGATTCTGTGATTTGCTGGGAGGTAATGTTCATCAAGACTATCATACAACTGGTTATGACTTCTCCTTATCATAATGCCAGCATATCTACTATTCCATCTCTTTTCTTTTTTTTTAATCCAAGGCTTGCATCTAAATCTTCATACATCATTGCAGACTCTTCCTGTAATGGCGCGTAGAGGACACAGTGTGCTAGAATAATATACCTGAAGTTACAAACAACTTAAACTTTTATTATTTAACACAGAATTAAATACAGAACTTTAACTAATTTATAAGCAACAACATTTCCAACATTCAGTTTGTATTAAGAAAGAAGCAAGTTAAATGAAAAAGAAAGCTGTAACTCAAATGCTTCTACCTGTCTTTGATCTTGATTTTGTGTAAATTTGACTTCAAAGCCATTAGAAACTGAAAACTACTTGGGGTTTAGTTTTGGTTTGTTTTTTTTGTTTTTGTTTTGGGGTGGGGTTTTGTTTGTTTGGGTTTCTTTGGGTTTTTTTGTTGGTTGTTGTTGTTGGTTGCTGTTGTTGTTGTTGGGGGGGGGGTGTTTAGGGTTTTTTTGCTTCCTTCAACTTAATTTAGTTGAAATTGAATGTAATACAAAATATGTTTCCAGTCCGACCAAACACCCACCTAGCCCAGCATCCTGTTTCTGACAAAGGCTGGGTAACAGGTGTGGGCAAGCAGACTATTAAATTTTACTTATGTTCCCTCTCAGATACCAGCATTCTGCTGAGAGAACTGGAGAGCCTAGTGATTTTATCTCTGTGTTCAAAAAGTCCAAGAAAAATGTAGTACATAATTTTTGAAGCCATCTGTATTTTTAACACCCTTAATATTCTGAGACACGAGTATCAGAGTTAGAGTCATAAAATAACTGTGCCTCTTTTATGTTTTAAAAATATCACCTGATAATTTTATTTATCCTCCACAGTTCATTCACTATAAGAAAAAGTGAAATAAATTACACCCATTTGCCTTCCCTGTATATTCATAATTTTTTAAGTTTCTATGATACTCCTCTTCACAGTGATTCCACGAGGGAATGAAGAAACCTATTCCCTTTGATCTTTCCTAAACCAGAAGCCACTGTCTCTGTTCTTGTTGGTTTTCTTAGTTCATTCTTAGTTTATTCTGTGGTCTTTCTATAGTTCAGCTATATCTTTTTGAGATGGAAACACCAGAACTGTTAATGGCATTCATGTGCATGTACAATGCGTTTGCTAGTAACATGATGTTTTGTCTTTTATTTCTGGAATTAGAAATTTTGCACTTATTCACTTTTTCCTACTTAGGAACTGGATGCCATTTTCATGAAAATATCCACATTAATTCTGATACACTGGATGACACGGCTGCGGAATAAAACCCCATGACTGGCAACTTCTCTGCATTATGAAATCTGAACAATAACTTGTTTTCTCATCTTTGCTTCCTATTTTTTAACCAAACTTTATTGCTAGGAGAGGAATATCTTTTTACATGTTCAGGTTTATGTGAGTGAAAAGCCTGGTCTGAAAACTTTTGAAAAAGCTAAGTAATTGTATCAATTAGAACACCATTATCCACTTGCTCACTGACTCCTCCAAAGAACTCAAACAGATTTCATAGCTCAAACTTCCCTCTACACAAGCACTACTGATTCTTCCCCATTACTATCATATTTATCCATGGGTTTGGTTTTGGTTTTTTTCCAGAACTATTTCTACCAATTAACACAGCACAGAAGATAAACTTCCTGTAATTATTGCTGTATTTCCTTTTGAAAATGAAATTTTCTACCTTCCATTCTTCTACCACATTCTCAGATCTTAGCAATTTTTTTCATTTAGTACAAGACCTGGGCAAATACTATTTATTCCTACTTGGGCAATTTTATCACATTTATTTTAGTGAGTACCACGTTGCTTTGTCTTTTGACACAGAAGTAAGTCATTTCGCTTTTCTTTCATGACTGCAATCACCTAATAGTGTCCCTCTAAGAAGCTTCTTGCATCTAGTCCATTTGAAAAAGCTTTACTGCTAGTTTTTGTATCTTTGCTAGTTCTCTACCAAAATATTTTGATGCAGGATGACATTGATGACATAGTGCTCTTACTTCTCATTTGGGAGTGAAAGCATTTTTTTGTTTTCCTGTTTGGATGAAAATCCCACCTTTTGAAGGATGTATTTATCTGCTATTATTTTACTGTTTAATCATGCTGGGTTGGCTTTTTTTGATCCCTTAAATTTGATTTAAGGTCAGTTTTAACCTTGCACCTCTCATAGAATCTTTAGAAGCACTACTGATATCTTTGATATTCTTAACCCCTTTTCCTTAACCTAAAAAAATAGAGTTAGTAGATACCTGGACATGCTAATTGTTTCAGTTCTGTGATTTTCTGATCTCCTGTACTAACAATAGAACCCAAGATATTCCACTGAATCACAAATAGTTGATATTAGAAGGCACCTCCAAAGACGATCTGGTCCAACTGCCCTGTTCAGAGCAGGGGGAGCTAGAGCTCAGGGCTAGTGCAGAGTCTGATTTTGAGTATGTTTAAGAATGGAAACTCCACAAGCTCTCTGGACAAGCTATGCTCCATCACTGTTATGGTAAAAGACGATTTTGTTATGCTTAAATGGAAACCCCCTGCATTTCCATTTGTGCCTACTGCCTCTCATCTTTTCACTGGGCACCTCTGAGAAGAGCCTGGGCTGATTTCTTTACTTCTTCCTATCAGCAATTTTTACACTGACAAGACCCCTCCAAGCCTTTTCTCAAGACTGAGCAGTCCCAACTGGCAGTCTCTCCTCCCATGACAAATGCTCCAAGACTTTGTTCCAGTAAGGCCTTGTCCCTCTTGTACCAGAGAACCCAGAACAGGACACAGCACTCCAGGTGTGGTCTCACTAACCAACATGGAGTGAAATTTAGGAGTTCTCTCTCTCAAGTTGCTGGCAACACTCTGCCTAATGCCCAGGGTTTTTTTAGCTCTTTGTCCCAAGTTCATATTGCTGGTGCATGTCCACCAGAATCACCAGGTTCTTTCCTGTAAAGCTGCTTTCCAGCTGGTCATCACCCAGTCTGTACCGGATATTCTTCCCCCAGGTGCATGACTTTGCCATTTCCTTTTAATGAACTTAATTAAATTCCCAATTTCCTATTTCTCTAGTTTTTTGAGGTCCCCCTGAATGGCTGCACAACCATCTGGTCTGTCAGTCACTTCCCTCAATCTCATATTTTCTGCAGACTTGCTGGGCATGCATTCTGTCCCATCAGTATCCGCCTGTATCATCCCCAGTATGCTGGGGCAGATACTTAAACAGTATCTGCCCCAGGAGCAACCCCTGGAGCACAGTTCTAGTCCCAGACCTCTGACAGGATCTCATACTGCTGATCGCAACCCTCTGAGCCTGCCAGTTCAGCTACTTTTCACTTCATTTACACTGTCTGTTTATCTTGTCTGTACTTCACCAGTTTACCTAAGAGGATGTTACAAGAGACAGTATTTAAAGCCTCACTAAAGCCAAGTCAAATTAATATTTAGGCATTAATCAAAAGAAGGTGTTTATGTGGAGACAGTTTCAGGAGCTGACTGTGCCAATTCATATATTCCACCTTTTAGCATCAGTCCTGCAAATACAGCCATTTTCAAAAATACTCAGGTATCTATAGCCTTCTTTAAGTGATAACACTTCAGAATTTTCTCTAGGGATAATCTTAGGCTCCCCTTTCAATGTCCATGACATAGCTGATGATCAAATGATTGTATTGTCTAGACCAAGCCTAATGTAGATATCATGCGAAAAGTTCCTATCAATCTATGTCAAAGCTAGCATATTTAATCTGCCTCAATTACTGCTTTAGGTCATTCATATAGAGATAGAGGCTCCAAGCAAGGTTTTTCCTGTTGGAGACCAATTCTCGGAACAGAAAATAGTAAAAGACAAGTTATGAAAGGCAGTGAAAACAGTGTCCTCAGGAATATTTTCTGAAGCATATAAGCAGCCGCTAGGCTAAGAGATGTGTTTCCCACCTGTTCCTAGAAATCTATAAAAAATTAGTGGTCATCTGCAGTAAAATATATTCTCAGAGCATTCCACATGCACAAAGGCCCTCTTTTATAAGCCCGTTCACATTATCTCAAGGCTTCTTTTCTTGGACCTGACATTTTCATAAACAGATTATCAATCACAAGATGATAGCTAATACATCTTTTATTTTGTCTGCATCTCATTTCCTGCCATCTGAAATACCCAGGTGGAATTTAAAGATTTGATTTTACACAATCATTATTAATAAAATTCTGATCATGGTAAGATTTTCTTCATTAATAGTTACAATGATCTATTTTTATGTTTAATGCTGGCTTCATATGCAACATTCAGGATTTCTTTCTCCTGCTAGGACTGTCAGAATAGATACGCTAGCCTGAAGTACAATAAGGGTAAAAACTAAGCCAAAAGCTGTAGATGCCATCTGGAATTCACTCTTTCCAATTGGTTCCTTTTTGATAGTTTTACTGACTTTTCCTGTGTATTCACAGGTTATTGTAGTACCTAGTAGGCTACACCACACTTTTCTCTAGAAAATCTAATTGTATCTTTCGGATATAGAAATTGTGGTGCTGCATCTACTGATTTTCTGGCTATTTACTGAAAAAGTCAACTTTTATCACTTCAGCTCACCTGTATTACTGAAATGTGTCATCATGCTTTTCAAACCTTTTCTTAGACTGCAACGATACTTAGTTTTAATTCTTCAGGCCTGTTTTAATTAGACTTATCCACATACACCTTCTTTGTGACTCCTGAGTTTCTAGGTTATTTTATACAGATCTAAATTATGTTGAGGCTTTATGTAATTTCCTTTTATAAGGATTCATTACTGATTGAAGGTTATGAATTACATTTGTAATATTCACTCTTCCACAGAACAGCTGGGTAAACCTGATGTCAACTGCTATGTCTCAGTGACATCATGGCTATTGGATATTACTGTCTTAGTCAAAACTATTTATGCTTATTTAATATTGAAATTGCAATGTAGTTTTTGCTGACTAACTTTTCTGTGACCTTTGAAAAAGCTCTTGCAGTACTACAACTCTTTACACAGAAACCCATTGTTTTTTTAAAACGGTGTACTGAATTTGCATTTAGTGGGACTCACTGAGGGAGTGGGACTCCCTCTGTGGGACTCACTGAGGTCCCCATTTTCATTAGTTTGGTTGTTACCTGACACAGAATTTATACTGCACTCTTTTCAATTTTTCTGTATTTCCTCAACTTCTTTCTGAATAGAACAATTAAACTTTAAAAAATAGTTATATTTTGAACAATTACTTTTTGGGGGGTCTCTTTGTACCTTGTGAACTTACAGGAACCCCTGAAAAGTGTGCTAGTGTCAGACCCTTAACCTCTACCTTTTGAAAAAGAAGTCGCCATTATCATATATTTGGCTTCAGCTCTTGTACTTTTCACGGCACTTCCACTGAGGACAGAAAAACCTAACCTGCCTCTTAAGACTGTATATATTTGCAAAAGAGCCAGAGTATGTAGTATTATTCAAAATATTTGTCAGATTTTGTATTCAGTAAAAAACTGCAGATCCATTTAGGCTTTTAACTCTTTCATCCTTGAAGAAAGAGAATGTCTTCACAGTTGAAAAGACAGGCAGATTTCAGGTCGCTCTTCTCCTTTCTCCTTTGATTTTTACAAAGAGAAAGCTAACACTGTTCTTCAGATAAAAAGAAGCCTGGATTGTTTCATACATAACTGTTTGCAATGCCTGCCAAAGACAACAATCTCTACAAAGAACTACACATGCCCAGTCACTCTGGTTTGTATGCTGTCCAAGAAAAGCAGAAACAGAGTCATCTTTAAAAGCCATTTTTAGAATAATGTGGGTAAACTAGGAGAAAAAGGAACTATGTAAGGACGGTAGAGCTGGGGCTGTAATTGTGTAATGTTTATTTTATAGCACATAGCAGTTTATAAACTCACCACATCCTTGGGTGGAGACTCTGCTTCCTTCTTTACTTTTCTACCCATTCTAAAAACAAACAAACAAAAAAAATTAAAGCAGACAAACAAACTCCCTTCTGTGTTTTAGGAACCAGTTTACCAGTGATTTAGGAAAGCTTGTAAGACAGACTTCCTTATTCATCTGACCCACCTAATCAGTCTGAAGATTTCTTTGACACAGTAATTTCTATACAGAAAGTAGTTCCTCTTTCTAACATATGTACACATGCGGTAAAATACATCTGTCAACAACATACATAGCTAAAAAGGTCTGAGACATCACAGGCTTGAGTTGTAATGTGGTAAAAATACATAGAATATCCTTTTCTGTAAATTAGCTTTATCTGCATCTATAAATCATATGAACTTGAAAGTCCTTTTAGGGTATTTCCCCATATTTGTCTATACATTCTATGCTGGCAAACATTCTCTACAATTGCAGAATGTACAAATAAGTTCTACCTTGAAAACATGGTTCAAATACTATTTGAATTACCTTTTCATATTTCACAGGAGACAAAAATCAGGTCTGCAGGTATTAAGAAACAGTTCTGCACAGTATAAATTTCACTGACTTAAAAACGTTACATTTTTTTACACAAAGTCCAGCTTGTCTTTTCCCTTTTTTTTTTTTTTTTTGTATTAGCACATGTGCACATAACCAAGAAGACCGTCTCAGCTGCACCTAATAGCAGCTTCTGAAGCACATGGATGTAATACCTCATATGGACCTAATTTCATGTGGCTTGCAAAACTTCAGCAGAGCCTTCCAGTTAAGGTACAGGCAAAAGTAAAGGGCAACATGAGCCACTAGCACTAGCTATGTATAGAACATAACCCAAGTTATGCCAAACTGAAGTTTGTTTTAACACTGTGTAAAAGTGAAATGTGCACTGTTAGTACCCCTTGTTAATTCCTCGGTTAGTTCTCAAAGGGAGACCACACATTCACCCTCAGCCAGGGTTTACTGAGAGCCTCCCTCTGGTATAAGAGATTATTTTCTAGTGCAACATGAGTTGTAGCCTGGCTGGTTACAAAAGTCAAGGCTGTTGCTTGTTGTGTTCAAAAAAAATTTGGAGCTCTTGAATTTTCCAGGTCCTGTTCCTCTACCAGCCTCTGCAAATGAATTGTAACACATCACTAATGAAAGCAGTTGATAAGCACATCCTAAAAACAGATCTGAAATCTAAAACTTCATAGGCAGGTCACTAATTACAGTTTTGAGAGGGAGATCCATACAACCAAGGATTTTTCAGCTCCAATCTGCTTTACCCTTGTGCATCTGTACATACACACATATGAACCACACACATGCGAATTCAGTGTTTCAGAAAGCACAGCTTTGGCCAGAGACAAATTCACTTATATATGGAAAAGCATAAGGACAAATTACTGACAGTATATTCAACAAGTGTGATGGACACACTACCTTCTGATTTATGCAGTCACTGTAGAAAGTAAGAATCATGCACACATACAAGAATCAGATTGAGACGGACATTCAGGAAATCTGGATTATTTAAACTGTGCTAAATCCTGGTATGGAGATATGGACACTTATTTAGAATCATTCAGTTCTGCTCAACTAATTTCAGATATAAATTAAGCTGCAGTCATAAAAGGCAATTTTAATTCTGAGTGAGTTTAATTAAGTTTAAACCAAATAATTTTTAAAGTTAATTGATGTAAAATTATTTATAATGTTATATAATTAATGTTCTCAGATTCAAATTATATATCTATTTCAAGACCAACTAGGGCTTTTAATGGCAAATACTTCCTCACTCTGTATAAATGCATCCAACTTCTGAGCATATTTTTAAGAAACTTTTACATATTTCTAAGTGTTCAGAAATATTTGGTTCCTTAAAAATTTTCATTAAAAAAGCAGTGTAATCTGTAGCAACAAGCAAAGAGAACAGGTCAATTACTTTACTGTGGATTATGCCCCTCAGTCTGTTTCTTTGCTGGAGTTACTAGTCTAGATTCCAATGTATTCTGCCATCAAATATTGGCAGAATTTATTATTTATTCCATAAAGCTCTCTGTATTCAGTGGTCATTCTCTAACTTGAGGGAATGATGGACATGGAATTCTTTGGCTTACTGATAATTAAAAATGTGTTTTCTGCATTGGACTGTAATTATCACAGACAACCAATGTGTACAGGTATTGAAAGGCTACTGACCCATAAAAGAGCTTCTTTATTCAAATCCCTTTCTCTCCAAGATAACTGCATGTTGTCTTTTTCACAGTAGGTTTACAGTATGCCTATCTTTGATTCTCAGTTTACCATTCTAAATATTTAGAATTTGGAAAACAATTGTAGTAGGGCTTAAATTTTTA
Source organism: Machaerirhynchus nigripectus (assembly GCA_013397975.1). Lineage (NCBI taxonomy): Eukaryota > Metazoa > Chordata > Aves > Passeriformes > Dicruridae > Machaerirhynchus > Machaerirhynchus nigripectus. The sequence continues at coordinate 426,308 of VZRQ01005898.1, forward strand.
TATCTATCCAATGCTGGCTTAATGTCACCTGAAAAACTTATTTTGAAAATGAAAACTATTCACTAGTAATTACATGTAATTAAATTAATTAATTCCTGGAGAAATTGTCTGTTCATGGCTTGGCCGGGTGCTCTGTTGAATGGGTATAAAACTGTTGGGATGGCCAGGCCCTGAGGGTGTCAGTGATGGAATTACATCCAGCTGGTGGCCAGTCACTGGTGCTGTTCCCCAGGGCTCGGTGCTGGGACCAGTTCTGTTTGATATCTTTATCAATGATCCAGATGGGGGGA
>VZRQ01005898.1:426634-457873 GCA_013397975.1 Machaerirhynchus nigripectus
GAGTGCCCAGGTGGCCAAGAGGCCAATGGCATCCTGGCCTGGATCAGCAACAGAGGGGCCAGCAGGACCAGGGCAGCCTGTATTTGGCACTGGTGAGGCCACACCTCAATCATGGGTCCAGTTTTGGGCCCCTCCTACATGAAAGAGGGAGGTGAAGAAATTGAGGTGCTAGAGTGAGTCCAGAGCAGGACAATAAAGCTGGTGAAGGCTCTAGAGCACAAGTTTGATGAGGAGCAGCTGAGGGGGTTCAGCCTGGAGGAGACTGAGGGGGACTTTACTGCTTTCTGCAACTACCTGAAAGGAGGGTGTACCAAGGTGGGGGTTGGTCTCTTCTTNAGCAGGACAATAAAGCTGGTGAAGGCTCTAGAGCACAAGTTTGATGAGGAGCAGCTGAGGGGGTTCAGCCTGGAGGAGACTGAGGGGGACTTTACTGCTTTCTGCAACTACCTGAAAGGAGGGTGTACCAAGGTGGGGGTTGGTCTCTTCTTCCACATAACAAGCAATAAGGCAAGAGGAAATGGCCTCAAGTTGTGCCAGGGGTGGTTTAGATTGGATTTTAGGAAACATTTCTTCACCAAAAGGGTTGTCAAGTGCTGGAACAGTCTGCCAAGGGAAGTGCTTGAGCCACCAGTCCTGGAACTATTTAAGACATGGTGCTTAGGGACCTGTCTTAGTGGTGGGCTTGGCAGTGTTAGGTTAACAGTTGGACTTGTTGATCTTAAAGGTCTTTTCCAAACTAAACGATTCTGTGTTTCTAAATCCTAAAGGCAAAATAATATTCTCATTCTCATATCCTCTACTTCATGTCCTGCACATTTCTGGAATCATAGGGGCATGCCTTTCCTACATATGTTTTTTGAGATTAAAGGGTTGATTGTTTTAAATCATGTAGAGCTAGAGGTAATAAAGTACTTTGACCTAACAGATGTAGCCAATACATAGCCAAGCAATCTATGAAGTTATCATTCTGTGCTACTTCCTGTCCTTCACCTGGAATTTATTGCCTCAGTGGTAGACAAACCAGCCTGCTTTACTTTCCTCTGAGCCAGTTTTAGTGCAGTGGTGCAATCAGGTGTTGTCTCTCAAGCAGCAGGACAGTCATCATGTCTAACTAAATCCTCATTCCAAAACCACAATCCCCAGTGCTCTCCCTCAGGTCTGGCTATTCTTAGTGCCTTAGCTCAGTAGGCACTTCCCTGTTTCACTCTGAACTTCATTAGGACCTCCAGCTTTCCCACAGGACCAGAACCACTCCAGTGTGAGTATCCTAAGTTAAATCCATATCCAGAATCTATGAGTAGTGTCCATTAAACTAAACTAAGCATCAGCACTAAAGTTAATCACTCTGCTTGATAATTGATGGAGATCTAGTCAACATAGTCAATAGCTCTTAACGCAGATTCATCCTGAAGGAGGTATCTAAAATGGAATAGCACCTTAAAAATAACTACTTTTTCCTTGGACCAAAACCAGAGTCTAGAGTTGTTAGCTCATGTACTTACATCTACATTAACATCTAAGTTTGTGAGCTAAGTTTATTACCCCATTTCTCCACATGAATCCACATGCCAGGCTAGGTCTGGCAGACACTATCATAGCAGACTGAACATTAGCAGACCCAGGCATATGACAAAACACAGCCACCTTGTCTTTTCTGAAATGGCTACAGGAACAGGCACATCTCCAGTAAAATCTTTAAGACCAGAACATTGTGCCTGTAAGTGGAAAATTATTTTGAGGAAGGTCACAAATGTGGATTTTTTGGTTTAAAGTGGAACTCTCTAACTTCTTGACTATTTTATCAGGAACTGGAATCTCTGCCATGTCAAATAAAATACCAAAAATTTATTTAGTTTTTGAAAGAGTTGCAGCAGTTGCCTGCATAGAGGAGCACATTCCAAGTACTAGATCATAAGATAATGAAGGCCCTGATCCCTCTACTTATTTATTTTTACTGTCAAGCTTTAACGTGAATAGTTGCTTTTCTCAGACTGAATCGTTTCCTAGCTTGCAAATCTGAGATATCCATTTATTTCTATTCACTACACCTTTTTTTAAAAAAAAACAACCATGAGGTGATGGCTAGCAAGTGAGCTTTAACAGAAAAAGAATCTATAAATCACACTTTGAAATATGAGGAAGGTCTTCAGATTGTTTTTCTGTTTGAAATACTGAAGTCTTATAAATACTTCCTTTACACTATTAGAGTCCTGTTGAATACACTTAAATAACATAGTATTTCCTGGCTGTAAATCAGACAACGCATTTAGAAAACACTACCTCTTCCATTTGCATCTTCTGTTTTCTAAAACTTTAAATACCAGATGCAATAATCTAGGACCCTGCACATACTGCAAGAGCTGAGATGAAGAATAGGAATAAGTCAAAGGCAGAGCCAGCTGTGGAACTTACCTCTTAGTCAAGGAATCAAAGGTCTCTTCTGAGAGCAATTACCCCTGTGGAAAAGCAGTGCAAAGAGAAGGATTTAGAAACAGCTTCTAACCAGTGGTTTATTACATGATCCACTTATCAAATTAACAGTCCAATGCTTTAAGGCAGTCTGAATCCGTGTTACTACAACCTAGCCACGATTTTCAGGTTCTTACTGAGAATGATGCACAAGTAAGATTTTTTTTGCCTTACAGGTGATAATTATATAATGTCAATTTAGCTGAGCAACTTTAAGTGAAGTCTGGCTGCTTATTTTTGCCTCACAGAAACTATTTTTTTTGTGATGACAGTGAAAATTGCCTATAAATCGGTCATTATAATTGATTATTTCAACTGATTTTTGTATGGACATTCTAGTACTGCTGCCATCCAGGGCAATCAAAATATAATTATATCATCAGCAGAAAATCTCACTCCTTTCTTGAGTCCATAAACCAGTATGTCCTCTGTATGCCAGCTTAAATATCCTCCTCACCATTCTCAGATAGCTTCATCTTAATTAAGAGAACAATGTGGAATAGTTCTGAAACTCCTTTCTTTCTTCCAAATTCTTCTTTCATCTTTTTTTCTGCCCAACTCCTTAAATACGGATCAACAGGCTCCCCTTTCTCTGTGTTGTAATGACAGTGCAAGCATCAGCACACTATTAAAAAACTTGGCTTCATGTAATAAGAGAGTTAAAAAGAGATAGGAGGTCCAATTTAATATGCAGTTCCTGCAGGTATGGATATACGTGCCATATGAAAATAATACATTATATGAGAGATAATTTAGTCAAGGCCTTTGAATTTGCCCACAGTTTTATCTCTGTCCATGTGTATATTTGTCAAAAGAATGATGAGGAAGTTCCACCTGAATACGAGGAAGAGCTTCTTTACTCTGCAGGCGACCAAGCACTGGGACAGATTGCCCAGAGAGGGTGTGGAGTCTCCCTCACCGCAGAGATTCAAGAACCATCTGGATGCAATCCTGTGCAATGTGCTCTAGGATGGCCCTGCTTGAGCAGGGAGGCTGGACCAGATGACCACTGTGGCCCCTTCCAACCTGATCCACTCTGTGGTTCTGTGAATAGGAACAGTCTTCCACATGGCTGATCAGTATCCAGCCTCCAGAATGTCAACAGACAAATGTTTCTAATAAATGCATGAAACTAATCCCAAAAGTCACATTTCCTCCATCTGTTACAGAGTTTCTATTTCCCTAAAGTACCAAGGTTTAGATCTCCTAAAGTTTTTATGTTCTTCCTAACAATAGTAGCTCTTTTTACTGTCCACATAAACGCCTAATCCTCTTACTCTTCATTCTTGGTCAGACATGCTACAACACAGGTCCAGTTGTCAAGTGTACTGTATAAGGAACTAATCCTTAGATTTAAAAATATGCAAATAGTTTAAATGTGTTATTCAATTCAACACAATAACCCTTCGTTCTTGTATTACAACTTTAGTTAACAGATGCCTTGACTTGATCTTTTTTACCTTCCTTTATGACTCGCTGTACATTCTGATTTACCTCCTTTCTAAGCTGTCTTAATTTTTTTTCCCATATAGCTTTTCCAGACATGTATGTTTCCTGTCTCAGGGTCCCTCTGTGACTGTTAAACCTTTCTCAGGTATGACAGACCTAACCAGAAATACCATAATCAATTCTAGAACACTACTGACTTATTCGAGTGACATTGTAACTTTCAGGGTATTTCTTCTTACCCAGCTTCCTCAGTGAAGATTTCAATTAAGTTACCCACATATGGTAAACAGTTCATTTTCTCAGTCGATCACAATTAATTTAGATTTACTACTGAAGAGTATATTGTTTCAAGTATTCCTGACAGGATAAATTACATTGCTTTCATCAACAATGAATTTTATTTGTCATGGTGTTACCAGTTCACCCAACTGCAGAAGAGCTCTCAGAAATTCCTAAAAGTCTTCTTTAGTTGCAACAAAATTATTTTATCTCACCAGAAAATTTTTATTTCTCTATGTTATTGCTCATTTCCAAATTATAATGAACATATTAAATAACATCAGACCTACGATCTATCCTTGGAGAATCCAAGCTGTGACAAGCTGAATCGAGGAGATTTTTAGAAATTATGTGTGTGATTTCAAATGTCTGAGATGCATAGTGAAATCCCTCTTCCCATGAGAAAGAAAAATTGACTTAATCTAAGTCAAATGAGAGACAGTAGCTACACAACCATTGTCTGAGCTATAATAGCAGGACACTTCCCATTCAGAAGGTAAGGATGGTCTGACTTAGGAAGGAGTGCTACTGAAAAATTAAAGACACTCCTAAGATTTTAGCCAGCTGTGAAAATCTAAATGTCTTAAAGTGAATGCCTTCTCCTGGCCATTTCACAGGGACATTGGGGGAAAGGGACATTCTGAACAAGTGGACTTGTCCCCCTCTCCATCACAGCCACAGCATCATATTAATCCCACCTATCACACTATATCTTAAAAACCTTAGATTTTTTTCCCCACCTCTCTCATTAAAAAGTTGTTTCACAAGCCAATTGCTAAGAGCATCAGGGACCTTTTTTTAATTTTTAATTTTCAGTCTACAGTTTACTATATACATGTCATGTCTGAAGATTTGTCAATTACTTTCTCTGCTGGTATGTATGAAAATACTATTTATAGTAGCTATTTATACTATACAATATATATTTACTATATTCTATATATACTATATAGTATATTATATAAATTCCACATGTATTTACATATATAGAATCAGAATACATTTAGAATCATAGAATGGCTTGGTTGGAAGGGCCCTTAAAGATTATCTCATTCCAACCCTGCAGCCATGGGCAAGGACACCTTTGACTAGACCGGGTTGCTCAAAGCCCCATCCAACCAGGCCTTGAACACTTTCAGTGATGGATCACAACTTCTCTGGCAACTTGTTCAAATGCCTCACTACCCTCTGAGTAACTATCTAACCTACACCTACCTTCTTAGAGTTCAAAGCCATTCCCCCTTGTCCTATCCCTACATGCCCTTGTAAAAAGTTCCTCTCCAGCTCTTGTGTTGGCCCATTGCAGGTACTGGAAAGTGCTCTAAGGTCTCCACTGAGCCTTCTCTTCTCCAGGCTGAAAACCATCAGCTCTCTCAGCCTGTCTGCATAGGACAGGTGCTCCAGCCCTTTGATCATGCCCTTCCTATATCTGAAGACAACAAACATATCCCCACTCAGTTTTCATTTTGTTAGCTTAAAGAATTCTAATTTCCTCCAAAAAGTTATTCCTTATTTCCCACATAGACTCATAGAATATCCTGAGTTGGAAGGGACCCATCAGGATCATCGAGTCCAACTCCTGGCCCTGCACAGAACCATCCCAAGAGTCACACCCTGTGTCTGAAAGTATTGTCCACGTGCTTCATGAACTCTGTCAGGCTTGGTGCTGTGACCACTTGGTTCCAGTGCCCAACCACCCCCTGGGTGAAGTAACTTTTCCTAATATCCCCTAATCTAAATCTCCCTTGACACACCTTGAGGCCATTCCCTTAGGTCCTGTCATTGGTCACCACAGAGAAGAGATCAGTGCCTGACCCTCCACTTCCCCCTGTGAGGAAGCTGTAGAGTCCAATGAAGTCTCCTCTTGGTCTCCTTCAGGATGAACAAGACGAGTGACCTCAGCTGCTCCTCATATGACTTCCTCTCCAGACCCTTCACTATCCTTGTGGCCCTCCTTTGAATGCTCTCTAATAGTTTAATATCTTTCCTATGTTGTGGTGCCCAAAACTGCCCCCAGGACCCAAGGTGAGGCTGCCCCAGTGCAGAGCAGAGCAGGACAATCCCCTCCCTTGCCCAGCTGGCGATGCTGTGCCTGATGCCCCCAGGACACGCTTGGCCCTCCTGGCTGCCAGGACACTGCTGACTCCTGTTCAACTTGCCATCAGCCAGGACCCCCAGGTCCCTTTCGTAGTCTGTGATTACATCCAGGATTGTCCCGTCCCTGGCACTTGACCTTGCTAAATTTCACGTGTGGTGATTGCCCCATCCTTTAATTAGTCCCAATCTTTCCACAGGGCCTCTTTTAATTTCAGTAACTGCAGAAATATATATCTAAATTCAACCAGAATGTTTAAAGACTTATCTACAAAAAAGTTGTTCAAAAAAGGGGCCTCACAAACTTTCTGAAGACATATGCTGTTGACTGAAGTGTTCAGATTGCTTTAGAAAGAAAAATCACGTCCCAGCAGCATGTTATTCATTGAAAAACCTTTTAATAAAAATTGTAAAACATTATAATGATTATATCTTCTAGTAAAATTTTATGGATTAGTTAGGCTTTTAACAAATAAAAATCCTAAATGGAACACAAAAAGAATGTTTATCCTCATCTCTATTTTAATTCATAATATTATATATACATAAAATTTTAATACATATAATGTTAAAATAGATTATATATATAAAATAGTCTCTGTCTATTGTAAGGATGCAAGACTGCAACCTTAATCAAAGGATTTCTCACACTGCACATACTGAAACCCTATGTTCTTCCCTGTCTTGGTAAAAAAGTTTAGCACTGCAAATATGTAGTTTATACATGTACAAGCAAAAGAGCAAGAAGAGACGTGGCCGTATGTCACCAACTGGCTAGCTAAAGAATAGTTGAAGAGCATGAAGCATTTTTCAGAAAATGAAGTTATTTTAAACAGTATAAATAGGTTCTGAAAAATGGCTGTGATGCGACATAATGAAGGCAACAAAAGAGTTTCTGCTGTAAAGGAGACTTAACTTTAAAAAAAAAGACAGCAACCACAAAACATAAACACACACACACATGAATTTTGAGTAAAGTACACCACAACGTACGTAGAACCCCAGGAAATGAGATAGACTCCAAGTTTAGCCCTTACTTTTCCCAGTAAGAATACAGGGATATGGAAACTGCTTCTATTAATAATTTTCTCTTCAAAGAAATGTATTGGCTGTTTCCTTTTCTGAATTTTTCATTAGAAAGATCATCCTCATAAGTGTTTTTTAAATCAACCTTTTGAAAACATGAATGACCTCTGCTGAACACAGCATCCCAGATGAAGCCTCTCCTGTCTTGTACAAAATTTTACTCATACTTCTTTGTCAACGGGAAATGTCTCAGATGTGTTACTATCACGTTCATGATTTTTATGGTTATATCTGCAAGGATAGCCCTACTGTTTAATTTTAACTGCTCGTTTACCAGGCTTTATTATGTTAACAGTAAAAAAAAAAAAGACATTTGTTGCAGTTTAAGACAAATATGCAGGTAGCAGGTTTGCAAACTAAGTGGAGCAATGGATATATATATAAGCCCATGTTGCCACTCATAGTCTTAGAGGAATATTAGATAATCAGAAAATGGCAACGTGATAAAAATTGCAAACATTAAAGGAAATTAAAAAAGGAAATGTTGCTTCCATCAATAAATGTGAAAGTGATCTTACCCATTGACAATGAACAATAGAAAGCAGATGTTTTTACCTTGCATAAGTATCAGACTATCTCATATAGATGATCATTTCAGATAACCAAAGAGATTTTGAAAGAGCTCTGTACTACAGACAATGCTTCTCTACAAGCTGACCCATATTTTGCTTTGAAATTCTCATCTACAAAAGTCCCAAAACCTTTGAAATATTAATAAATGAGGTGAGGTTTTCCCCCTCATAGCCTAATCACCTGTTAGTGTTCTTTCAGAGAAAACTTCTGTATCCAACTGTGTTTTTTTATTCTCATCTCTGATCCATAGAATTTTAGATTTCATACCTTTCATGTTACTGTCACACAAAAATTCCACGTCTCACCTGAAGCGAACTGGTTTTTTTCTTTTTCCATATTATCTATCTAGATTTTTAAATAAAATTCTTTTTCCTCTACCATCTAAGTTTCCTTATGCAGGTCCACTGCAGTTTCTTGCTTTCCAGTTCAGATCTAAAAATACTGGTACAGTTATCCTCTGCTGAATGCGTCCACCCATGTCTTATCCTACCTTTGCTGACACCAATTCCTGAATACCTAGTTTCTAGTATGAAATAGTGTCAGGAGCCCTTCAGTGCAGGATATTCCCTGTCTGGGTTTAAATTTTATTTATGTTCACACTGATACACTTCAGCTGTTATTAAACACCACAATTTTAATATAAATCTTGCAACTCTCACTGCTTTTCTTAAAGGAGTAGATGCCCTTATCATGCAGACATTAAGTTTTTAGTGGGTTTTTTGCTTGTGGTTGGGGGAAACTTCAACGTATGCCTTTAAAAATTATAGAATCTTAGAATGACGGTTGGAAGGCGATCTTGAAGATCATCTAGCTCCAACCCCCCCTGCCGTGAACAAGGGACACTTTCAACTAGACCAGGTTGCTCAGAGCCCCATCCAACCTGGCCTTGAACACCTCCAGGGAGGAGGCATCCCCAGCTTCCTTGGGCAACCTGTTCCAGTGCCTCACCACCCTCACAGTAAAGAATTCTTTCCCAATATCTATTCTAAACCTATCCGCTCTCAATTTGAACCCATTCCCCCTTGTCCTATCACTACATGCCCTTGTAAATAGTCTTGCTCCATCCTTTCTGGTACCTGGAAGGATGCTACTAATAAAAAAAGGAAATAATTAAAAAACCTCTGTTTAAACTTTAACTTACTACTTTGAAGGTCTACAGACACGTGGCCCTCAGTTCACGGACAAGCACCAAGGGGCCAGACCCACCGGGAGCCGGGGCACGGCCCGAGGGCTCGGGCGGCTAACGCATCGCCCGCCCGACACCGCTCCGGCACCGCCGCGACCCGGGGGCTGCTCCCGGTGGTTTGTACTCACTGCCCCCGGGCCAGCTGCCCTCAGCGCCGCCGCTGCTCCCCGCCCTTGTTCCGCAGCCGGCGGAGCGCAGCGCCCCCCGCGCCGCTGTTTCGCCGTTGCCGGGAGACGGCGACGGCCGCGCCTGAGGGAGGCCGGGCCTGAGGGAGCCGGGCCTGCCGCCCCCGCGCCTCCTTCCCTCCCCTCTCCCAGTTGTCCCTGGGCAACGGCTTCGAGTGCTTAATGTGAATTCTCAGAAGTCCTCGGGGAACGGTCTCGCCGTGACACACGCATATAATCCATTTCTTCTCAGTTTATCCCGACTCCGAAGTGCTGGTGACACTGCTTGGAGGGAAACTTTCAAATCGTTAATGCTGATGGGCCCTGGGTAGTGGTGGAAAAAGGAATGCGTTATTACTGCAGACTAAAGGAAAAGGCTACTTTCTCACCCAAAGACACAGTTTCTGAAAATTAACTAACGTGTACAGTCTGTCTAAAAATTACAAGTTGCTATGTTCACACTTTCCTTTTGTGATTTTTCTCGATCCCGTTTCACTCTCTATTTTCAGAGCACTCATTAAAAAAAAATTTTAAAAATTTAAAAAAATAAAAAAAATTTAAAAGTTGAAGCCAACAGTTTTCAGGAGAAATGGATAAAACCTCTCCAGGAGGTAGAGAACGGCCCAGGCAAACCTCTGTCAAAGCCCCGTGGGCAGAACATCAGCACAGAGGCACATCAGGGGCTCGAGGGGCAACCTAGTCTCTTCTCAGCTCTAGGCCGGTGATGGAGGAAGCTGTGCCGTGTGGAGAATCGTGCTAGTCTCAGAGTAATACTCATTCCAGTGTTGTCTTTTGCCAGCCAGGGCTATTTTGGAAGGAATCCTAAGCTGAAATCTGAAATCAAGTAACATTTTCTACTTGAAATGCAGCATAATTGCTATCAGTAGCTGCAGAAGTAACAGAAAATAGGCAAATATAATCACTTTGGGGCCTCAAACTCAGGTAGTAATAGGTAAAGAAATTACAGCTGCCATCGTCTCTCTCCTGTGATTCCTTTTAATCACAAATATCATTGCTTTCTCCCCAGATTTCTTACAATGTTACACTGCAAGTCTAAATTGGTTCTGGTTTTATAAGCCATATCACTCTGTTGAGATCATGGCAGAAACATGTCCTGGCCTGACACTATGACAAATGTATACTATCATAACAGAAGACCCAGTGGGTCATTTTCAGCCATAGGCAAGCCATATGTGAAGGCATCTCATTCCACTTTTAACATCATAACTCCTATACAAAATTTACGGAGATTTATAGTCATCTTCCTTGGAAAGCAACTGCAATGACAAATCAAGAACTATTTATACTGACTGGTACCTCTGGAGACAGAAGAAATCACGCTGAACTTTGTGACTGACTGATTTACCATAAAGCCTGGCCGATGGATGTCGTAGGTTTAGAATGGTTAGTAGAGTCTCACCCTGGCAGGAAAGGAAGCAAAAAACTTTTGGTAGAGGCAAGTCACCAGCTTCCCAAACTTCTTCATGGACTTTTCTCTAATCAGAGTCAGGCACCACAGTGAGGGGTAGGTGCTATAAATGTAAGAGATTAATATAAATAGTAAAGGCAAAAATTTGGTTTTAAATCTGTGCTGGGTGTGGCTGGGCTGCAGATACTTTTCTTCATAGCAGCTTGTATGTTGCCATGTTGTAGGTTTGTGACCAAAACAGTGTTGATAATACTATTACTAAGCAGTGCTTGCACAATGTCAAGGCCACCTCTGCTTCTCACGCTGCCCTGCCAGGGCGTAGGCTGGGGAGGGCGGGAGTTTGGGAAGGGAACACAGCTGGGAGAGCCGACCCCGACTGACCAAAGGGTTATTTTATGCCGTATCACATCAGGCTCAGCAATAAAGCTGGAGGGTGGCCTTCCCAAGGTAGCTGTTGCATGGGGACTGGTTGGGCATTTATCTGCTGGTGGAAGGTGCTAAGTGGTTGCCTTTGCAAATCTTTGGGGTTTTTAAAAACTTTTAAAAACTTTTTCTTCATTTATTAATGAGTCTTTATCTTGAGCCATTTGTTGTTTTCTCACTTCTCTTTTTCTAATTCTGTCCCGCATCCTGCTGTGTGTGTGCGTGTGGAGGTACACTAGACAAGCAGCCCACTGCTGCTTAGTTGCTGCTTGCGATCTACTTATCCCAAACCCAAGGATATCCATTACTGGAAAAGCTTGTCTTTTTCTTGTCATCAGTAATGTAGTTCTTATTTCTATTTCAAGCATAATTCTGGCCAACTGCTAGTTATTTGGTTATTTTCCTTATTTCATATGAATGATCACATAAAAGATATACGATGATGAGGAGTCCATGTGAAAGAAGAGGGACACGGTAATCAGGTGCATGTTCACCCTGTGTTTCAATACACTCGCAGGGAACAATGGGCTCAGCTGTCCTTGAAGACTAGAGTGTCTCCTACAGATTGGAAATGCACAGGTAGTCTCAAACTCATAGCCAGGACTTTTCACAGATTTTGTGAAGACTCTGAATCTGTTTTGTGAAACAGACAGGAAGAAGGATGACCAGGAGAAAGTCGAGCCTGCGGAGACAGAATAAAGACTTCGTGTTTTTACTTTCATCTGTGTTTGCCGTGGGAAGTGGCAATCAATCACTGTGTGACAGACATATAATTGCAGCATTTTTACCTGTGTTTTGGCAAAATTATGCAAATATATCAAGAAAAATATTTTTAAATTTAATTTTGTGAAAATATGCTGAAGGTGTCTTTAAGTAGGAATGTAGTGTCATTAAGTAGGAAGTACTAATAAGAACCAAAGGGGGAGAATTAATGAGGAGAACAGCTATAAAATGTCATGAAAATTCACAGTAGACAAATAGTCACAAATGACAGAATCCACAGAATCACAGAATATTCTGAGTTGGAAGGGATTTACAAGGATCATTGGGCCCAATTCTTGGCCCTGCACAGGACAGCCCCAAGAATAACAGCATGGGCCTGAGAGCATTGTCCAAACACTTCTTGAACTCAATATTTTATTGAAATACAATTTATTCTAACCCAAAAAATAGACAAACCAAAATAATACATACTGTATTAAAGACAAGAAATTATGAAATTAAAGGACTTTCTAAAGACTCGATAAATATAGTGAGAAAGGACTTATAAGTGATAAAGGACTAATAAAGTGAGAAGGGACTTAATTAACTACAAGAACTTCATTAACTACACATTTTAATGAAATTTTGTGACTAAACTTTTGATAAAGCCACTAAAAATTTGTGTGCTGTCCTATGAAGGGACAGGTCCAATCAGTTTGATTAATTTAAAGCTTCTGAAAAAAAAATAAATCAAGTATGGATTGGAAACATATTTGAAAGAATATTGGGGAGCAACATTTTAAAACATTTTAAATATTTAATTTCAAAAGGGATTTAAATGAATAAGCTACTGCCAAATCAAAGTACTTGTTGAATTTAAGTGCTGGAAATTTGCATGTTGAAGTGTTTGAAATTATCTTTCTGCTTTTACTGGAAGTGCCACTGGGGGAGTCATTTCTCATTTCCTGAAACATCAGAAGTAGAATTGCTATTTGCTGGATTGCTTGTATGAAATAATTCTTTTTTTCCATTAAAAAAAAAATCAGTCATAATTTATACTTTAAGAAATACCTGATGACATACAGTACAAACAGTCTTGTCATGTAACTTGTTTTATATCAGTCTCAAAAGACACTTAAAAGGAACTTTCCTTTTCTGACAAGAAGCAGCTGGCTTAAGGAATGATGAATTTACAACACATCATCTTGGCATTTCAGTTTCTGTATTACTTCACACATTAAATTACTCAATATCAATGTAAATGGACCTCTTTCTCTAGGGGAAAAAGAAAAGGAAATCAAAATGGAGAAGAAGCCTTTCCTTCTTTTGACTTGCAAGTGAGATTTGTAAGTCTTCATTTTTCACAGGCACCCTGCCTGAACCAGTCGTGTGCCTGTGGGTGTACTGAAAAATGCTCCCCAAATGTAGTTGTATTCTTCTCTATAAAACAAAAAAATGAAATTCATGAATTATCACTTTTAGCAAATAGCACAGCACTACCATTTAGAAACTGATGACTTGCAGCCACAGCTTATACCTAGTCCTCAGTGCTGGTCATGGTATGTCACATCCGTGCATGTGTATGTAGATGCTTAATAGCTTCAGGGACGCTCAGAAGAGGACAGGTGGTTCAGCAGTGAAAGCTTTAAGGCAGGATTCAAGACCACAAAACTTCCTGTATAATCCTGAATAAACTGCATAAAATGAAATCAATTTACTTGTTTAACAGAAATGACCAAATACTTTAGTATTTCTGTAGATGAATTTCTGCCTATGAAACTGGGAACTTCTGAAGTTCTCATCATACATAGTGTTTTGAGATGGAATTCACTAAGGTCCTCCAAGATTGTTGCTGGAGCACATAAGCATTACAAAATCAGGAAGGGGATGCTTAAGCAGTACCTGGGAAATCAATAGGTGGCACACTTGTTTCTTAGGGCATATGTATCCCAAGAAAATGAGACTGTGTTTTACATCACCATGACTATCACACTTTTTGTTTTTAAAAAAGACTGGGTTAGGGCTGACCGCTGTCAGCTAACATAAATGAATACATACAAGTGTGGTTTTTATCTGAAGTGGTATTTGAAAACTGTAGATGTTATCAGAGATGTTAAAGGATGACTGCAAGGAATGACTGAAGGAAGGGAAGAAACTGAAGAAATTTTTGACCTTATATCTAACACAGATCAAATAATTCTGCCTAAATATTTTCTCTTAGCAAATATATTTTAAACCTTGTTTTCCCAAGATATAGGTCCTTTTAAAGGCTAAACTGAATCACTTCTCAGGGATACTGTTAAGTGTCATCCTGGACAGATTGTTTGATACTGGGTGTTCTCAGATGCCACAATCTCCTGTGCTGATGAAGAAATACACATATTCTAGTTTAAAAAACCCAAGACTTCTCTTGCCCAAATTTCAATGTACAGCTTCATTCTTCAAAGATGAAATATTCTGAAGTGTCCTCAGGACAAATTTTGCTTCATTGTTTCCATTCTTGTAGCACCACTGATCCTCTGAAGCCTTGCCAAAGGCTGTGTTTCTGCAAGGAATGACAACTCTGTTCTTAGTATGCATTTGAAGACTAGAGTCACAAAATATAGCAGATAGTTTAATGAATATTTTTAAGTTGATTCAATACTGCAGCATTCAAAATGAAAATTTTTCTTTATCAAAGTCTTTGCTCTTTTAATTATAGATTTAGGATCCTCAGAATTTGAGGGTTTGGTCACTTTCTTTTTCTCCCTATGTTTCTTTCAGATTCATAGGGGAAATAAAGCAATTTTTTCACTTTTCTTCAGTTCCTCTTCATTGATCTACTCTGTGATTTACATAACTCTCAACTCATAAAAACAGTACACAGTACACAATTACAGTTGCATTTTCCTTTTTCTCACTGTGCAACTTCTAAAAACCTAAGGTAAAATATCCCTGCAGCTGGCAGAAAAGAAATCCCCTATGTAGGGATTTTTTTAAATTTTGGAAAACTGAAAATAAACAAGCATTTTAAAGCTTGAGGTTATGCACATGAGTCATACAAATAAATTTTCCTGAGAAAGATACTAGTTTGGGTGAAAGTCCCATTGTATTGGTTTTTTTAACTGGAAATTCCCTTTGTGTCTAGAAGATGGGTTCAGAAATGAGAAATTTTATCTCTTTATTTAAAATATTTTAAGCTGTCAGACTATATATGACTTTTAATTATTATTTATTACATTCTTTACTTTTACCTGGGATACCTCTCTCAGTTGTCCTTTCTGATGTTGTGAGAGTATTTCAATAGCCTGTTACTATTGCAAAAGGTCAGATATATGTATTTAAGGATATCTAAGTATTTTCAAGCTGCTTTCTTCCCTTTTCCCATCACAGGGGAATTTTTATAAAAATCAGAGCGTCTATTTGTTCCCACACCCTACAAATACTTGTTTTGGAGTGCTTTTGCCAGACTCACCAGACATGAGAATCCAGCATCTTGCTGGCCAACTCCTTAATGAGCCCATGGGCAACTTGGAAGGAGCCAGCACTGCTGTCTCTGAAGCCTGGTTGCAGTGCTAGGCCTTACTGTTAGAATGGTGTAATTCACATTTTCAATTAGATCTAGATACATATCTTGATCTATCAGCCAAGCTCTCATATTTTTGCTCCTAAAAACGCTAGACAAAGTGGAAGAGGAGCACAAAAAGCAAGATAAGCTGTGCTTCAGTCAGTGACCTTGAACTGCATGGAAACTTTTTTTTACTTGAAACTCTTGTTTTTACTTGAAGTTATTTTGAATTTCACACATTTCCCATGTCGATTACTATCCAGTTCTTGGTTTGGCATTATTTGTGTTGAAAATTGCCTTGACATATTGTCAGCCTACCAGAGTGCTATCTGTTTCTGGATATTAAGAAATTGGTCATCAGCCCAGTCATTTCAGGTATCTGTCAGGGTGCATTCACAAGTTTTGGTAGGATTTCTGCACAGAATTGTTTCAGAGCTGTGTTTAGTTTAGGATATTGAATAAGATGCTAACTAACATTTCCTGCAACACAGCCCTCCTTTGTCTTCTGCTTTTCCTGTGTTCAGTTAGGTATCATTGGATCTTGCACTCCCTTTGACTCTAGAAGAATTGCAATTTTTGTACTTGCCCATTCCTAATTTCTGAGTAGATACATACTAATGCACCTTTCTCTATGCTTAAATCAGAATAGGACTAAATGCTGTGTGGTTTTGCAAAATCACTGTTGTCCAGAACAGCAGTAGCTCGAAGTCAGTTGCCTTACATGGTTCATTTATAGAGCAGAACAGAAACTTTTCAAGGAGAAATTTTCTATGGGAAATCTAGACTTGAGGATATGGTTTCCAATGCAGAGAATAATGGTACTGGAAGAGGCTTTTAGAGTGTATAAGTGTGGTTTTTTACCTTCCTTATCGTTAGTGAGACACACAAATGACTGTACATAGATGGAACAAGGTCTGTCTTTGTGGTACCCCAGGATCTTGATCTTTTCACCATTCAGATTCAGGAACTGTCTTGCAAAATTAAAGCAGGAGTGAGAAGGGGAAGGATGCAAGCCAGAGAGTTTATGGGTTTTAGTTCCTGACACAAGACGCATGAAGCTGAGCACACTCAAACCAGGGTACTCAGAAACATTCCCTTTCTTTTTGAGCTCTTTTTATAAAGATGACTGATTTGAAGATGTGCTGGATTTATGAGTATTTATTTTCTAAACTTCTATATCTGTACACTAGCACTGCTTTTCATTGCTTGCTGGTTTATTGTGGTAGTGTGTTAAACCTGAGGAAGTAGGAAAGAAGCTTGCTTTCTTGCAAAAGGAAATCAGCTTTTAAAAGCATTTACAAAATGATGGTCTGGTGTCTGCTTGCAGATTTTCTGTCGTATTTTAAATTTTTCCTCCATAAAATTCTATTGGACGTCTGTTAGTCTACTGATACCAAAGTGTGTATTTAGTTGTTCACATAAAATTGGGCAAAGATTAATGTAATATTTTTTTTTCTTGTTCAGCCCAACTTTTGAGACATTTTTGGTTGCAATAGCTGGTCATGCAGCCCATGCAGTTAAGCAATGGGTTAACTGTTTCCTTGCGACAGTTCCTCAGTTGCTATAGATTAGCAGAGCTGACTTCAGCAGAACCAGATCTATTTCCAGCAGCTCAGGATATGGTCTCTTGAGCTATATTACAATTAAATAAACTTGTTCAATTAGCAACAATTACTTTTGACAGCGAAAGGATAATAGAGGATTTTGCTTACAGGTGTCTCCCTTTGATCTCAGTCCATTGAACCGTTTAATGATTCTGTTGTGTTTGGTGCTGCAAGCTATCAACTAGACAAAAAAAATTAGTTCTATCATTTTCAAAGGCCTTTGCCATTAAATGTTCATGCCTAAATATATCTGTGTGACTCAAGAGGCAGTAGCAGCAAGAAGAGCTGCAGAGAAAAACAGCAAAATGAGGAGATGTGAGGTGTGCAGAGGAGGCTGAAATAGATTGCTTGATGACAACAAAGCTCAGAGAAATAAATCAAAGAATGGTTTTGCTTGTTCTGTTGGATTTTCCTATATTTGTGCAGGGTGCAGGGACATATGCTTAGGATTACAGCTAATGTGCCTTTCAAACAAAAAAACTTATTCTCTGGGGTTTATATTTTCTGTTCTCAGAACTTGTGAATTCAATGTTGAAGTCATTAGCAATTTATGGGAGAAGATGAATCTCCCTTCAGGTCCCCCTGACTGGACCTAAAGAATCTAGATGCAATATTTCCCCAAATGACAGCTTGATGCCAATCCTTATCTCTAACTATCTCAGCCTGGTTGTATACTATATTAAAAAAAAGGCTGAGAGTAACATAGTTACTGAAGACCAACACAGACATACGGCTATTCTTTAGAAAAAGTATTTAATATTTGGCAGACCTATAGATAGCTACAACTTTTTTTCCTTTTCAGTAACACTTCATGCCCATGTCTGTTGTCTTCACTGTCACGAATAGCAAATCTGTGCACAGTAAGTCATAATGAATCATGCTTATTAGCAATTAGTATCTGATAAAATTTTAGAATTTTGAAAAATTGAAACCACTGGTAAGGATTTATATATTCATATAAATTACATTTAGCATTATTCATAATATTCTGTTCTATCTTTCTCAGAATAATATAGAAACCCTATCACAATGATTAACTATATGTGTTTCTGTTATTATTCTGACAGGTTTATCAGAATAGCATATTTCAGATTTCTGTAAATTATAATAAGATATGACAGGCAGGCTAGATAAGAAAGGATAAACATCTTTGAGAGGGAAAATTGGAATAGTTATGTATTGTATTTGGTAAGACAGAGATCTCACTGGAAAGAAAAATGAGGAAAAAATTATAACAATTTCAAGGCCATAGACAATTTTAACTACAGATTCTACTTATTTTTTCACTTGGCAACCATTATATTAGATGTGGCATAGGGAGATCAAATATAAATAGAAAACAGGAAGCTCTTTCACATGGCAGGCGACTGTAATGGGTATTGCAAACAAAACCTAGTCATTTTTATTTGTCCCTTTCATTGTGCTAATGAGACTCTCTTGCTTATAAAAGGGTTTCGCTTGGCTATTGAGCTTTCTGCCAGTTCAGAAATTGGCTAGTACTATATAGTTGTATTGTATGCTTTAGCACCTGTTGTTATGGTCATTACTCAGGGATAGTGACAATTGCCCTTTGGTCTTTTGTACATGTTGTTCTTTCCAGCCTCTCTATGGCTTATTGTTTTTCGGGCTCTGAACCTGTCATCTTCCCAGCCTGAATAATTTTCTCGCTGTAGGACAGTTAGTGTCTCATCAGTCAAATACTTCACTCTGGAAGTGATTTATTCAAAGCTGTGGGGCTTTACCAAACTATCAAGATCACTTTCCTGAATGACACAAATGATACCATTACTAAATATAATACAGAGGGATTTATTGCACTGTCTGCTTCATAGTAAACTGCAAGTTCTGTGCATTGCATGGTATCAGATATCAGTGCTTTCAGTCCTATTTATTTCAGTGCCTGTGAGAATGCTATGCGAGGCCAGGGAACAGAGCACTGAGTGATGGGCTAACATGCAGCTGGTAAACTGGGCTGCATTCAGAAAGCACCATCCCCATCAGGACCTCTGTGAGCAGAAGGCTCCATTAAGATGGGATGGGCTTGCGACAGCTTCATTCCTGCTCCATGATCTCATGCACCAAATCAAAGGATCTGTCGAAGTGCTGAATACATATGTGTATGCTGCAAGAGAAGGCCAGGCAGAGCCAACTGCAGGAGCCCTGCAAGCAGTGTGAAATACTTGGCAGGTCTGAAGTCTAAATTCAGTTATGTAATGGGTGGGATTACCACAGACTAGCATCTTGTATATTCACTCACATCTTTTGGATAAAAAAGATAGATGGCTGTAACCACATTGTGCTTATTATGCCAGAAGCAACATACAGCAAGAAAATGAACACCATCAGATATTTTCAATATCTCTGCTAAGGAAGGAGAGAATATGGTAATAATATCCCAAAAAAAAGATAGAGGTTGTTATACCAAGTCACCTAAATCCGGGAAAGAATCCTCTACTATAAGTAAAATGAGGGGTTACACTTCATTTCAGAATGCTTTTATGAAACTGGTCATAGCTGTCAAGTTCAATCTGTAATTAATGTGCTGAATAATGATAATGTGGATGCCTTTAGGGATAATTTGGTGAATTCAATACGCAAATATTTTGACCAATGTAGACAGTGTTACTTAAGATTTTTCCTGTAGTTCTATTCACAGAGTTATGCAGTTATTTATGGTCTAGGACCTTGTAGTTCTCTGGTGGACAAGACTGTCTATAGTTTTGATGAACACTACCTTCATTTTTTGAAACACTAAATTTGTAGTCCTCCTCCTGTATGTTATTCTGAATGCTCCAGTGAGGAACTTCAAGCAAAAGGATGACCAAAAATATAGGAAGTTAACAATGCTCCCTTCCTTTGTGAAGAGAATCAAATCCACATCTCAGTTCCAGTCAGTGGGTTTGAGCTCTGTTGACTGTGTAGTTTGAGGTCCAGCCACAAATGTTTCTAACTTCCCATTAGGCAGAGAGTTCAGTAAAATCCTAATTTATTTAGTTGCATTACTAATCTTTCCTTGCTGAAGCTGTTGAAGTCAGACCACTTTGAAAATTATTTTGTTTTTCTGTGTTGATGTATCTGTCCTGAATTTATTTCTTCTCTTTTTATATGGAATAATATAAACCCAACATCAGTTTTTAGACAGCTGATTGTCAGTCCAAAATGGGCAGAGGCAGTACAAAAGGAGATATCATTATTTGTAGTTTTTATCCTAAAGACATGAAACATACAGGGTTGTTGTCTAGTAAGTAGTTCCACTTTCTCTAACAACATTGTAGCCAGATAGATGGAGACAAGTACTCCATAACTTGCAGCTTGATATCCAGCTTGACTGATATAATTCTTTAAAATCACGGTCTAAACACACACCAAAAGAATGGAAAGAGTCTGAGAAACAATCAAAATGTAGATCTTTCCTGAAAAATATAACCCATATTTGTATTACATATATCTATGGGTTATAATTGATTATCAGGTTTGGCTGTTAGTTGGCAGAGCAGGTGGTATGCGCTCAAGGACAAAACTTGTAGGCCTGGAGAGAATTATGGGTTATGCCAATGATGGCAGGGACTAGACTCAGCAGCACTGAAAGCACTTTCCATTCCAGCGTGCCAAGAACTGATACACCCAACATTTAAAACTGAATACCTGATGGCAATTTTTGTTGTTGTTGTTCCGTTGGATTTCTTACAATTTTATTTTAATAATTTCAGTGTATTTTGTAGAACTGTTTCCTTTGTTATTGTATTATTTTACAAGTTACATTCAAACTAGGGACTAGGGCCTCCAATTTAGTTGCCTGTATTTGAAGGTCCTCCATATCTTTTCAGACATCCCAGAGGATCTCAGGAATCCTCAGGTAGCTGCCAAATGTAGTGTATGATTAGTTCTCTCTCTGTAGTGCCCAGATAGAGGCCATGGCAGGTTTGCAAGAAACTAGAACATTTCAAAGAGATCATCCGGTACCTGTGTACAAGTATGTGAATCAAACCTTTGTGATGGACTTCATTTTGCAGAATTGTGTATTTATATAGAGCACAACATCCCACAGTCTTCCCCAAAAATGCAATCATCAAAATTGATTAGCCTAAAGAACACTGGACTGAAAACAAACTTAGATTAATTAAGAGCCTTTGCAGTATTTTTATTGTTGTTACCTAGATTCTTGTCAAATGTGTCCCATATCTGTGGGAACTCATATACATTGAAAAACTACTGTAATTATTTATATTGTTATCTAGACTCATGTAATTATTTAATTGAATTTAATTTCTGACATACTATATTCTTCATATTCCCTAATGTTCTAATCTGTATCACATCATTTTAACGAAAGATACTGACAAACACCGTGACCCTTCCAGTTACGCATCGTCTGGCAGCTTCTTCAAAAAATCACGATAATTGAACTCTGTGCGGAAGAATGTGGAAGGCTGGAAGGCATTTATGCACCAGTTCAGAAGGACTGGTCACGGCCTACGATTTGCCATGCAGATCTGCCAGCACAGGCAGATCCCAGTGGCAGAATCTGACAAATGGGCAAGCAAATCTCCTGTGCTGTGGGGGGAGATAAGCAATGCTGTGATGAGACACAAAAATGCAGTAACGTCAGAATTGTGGTCAGGGAATATCATAACCCCTGTATCTTGTATATACTTGGGGCGGGGAGGGGGGTGGGCAGGAAGGAATATGTATAACAGATGGCCTGAAAGCAGCAGTTTTGAATTAATCAGGATGCAGGATTATGAGGATCTAGATGACAGATTTAGTGTATAGATGCAGATATAGAAGCTAGATATGAGAAGTATTACTGTGGTAGGAGTAGCAACCCATGCACATAGGCTTAGAATTTAGTTGGAAAGGACTATTGGAGGTCATCACATACAGCCCCTTGCTCAAAGCAAGGCATTCAAGCTGCAGTGGGTAGTCCTGCTGAAGTCTGAGTCTCCTCAAGGATGGATTCCTGCTCTTTCTGGGCAACCTGTTCCTGTCATTAAGTACTCTCACAGAGGAACTTTTTTTCTGTATCAACTCAGAATTCCCTTTATTGCAACCTGACTGTTGTCTTTTCCTTGTGCAGCTCTGAGAAGAGTCTGGTTTCATCTTTCCTGTAAACCCAGTACGGCAGTTCAAAGCAGAAACTGGATTCCCACTTAGTCATCTCTCCTCCAGACTGAACAAACTGAGATACCTCAGCTTCTTGTATATTGCATTTCTGGTCCCTTAAACATCCTGGTGTCTGTCTGCAGGACTTGGTCCAGCATGCCCATGTTGTTCTTGTACTGAGGATGCCAAAACTGGACATGAGTGTCGAATAGAGGGGCCCACTCCCTTCTGTCAGCCAGACGGCCGTGCTGCTACTCGTGCAGCCCACTGTGGCATCAGCACTGCTGCTGCACTGACAGCCACAGCCAGGAAACAGGGAAGCTGCAGAGAAGTGGTCTTCTTTGTAACTCCAGTTTCTGAGAATCATTTAAAAAACCCAGATCCCATTAGGGCCCTTTTATATCTATCATGATGTTGGATAACTCATTTAAAAAGACAACTGAGCATGACAGTCCTAGCATGGGTGAGTTGCCTAAATCGTATAAAGGAAACTGTAACTGCAGTGCTCAAGGATAATATGTAGTGGTTCATCAGTTTGATTTTTTGCTAAAAAAACCCTGAAGTTAGTGAAGTCACCAAGGCATACAATGCAAGGACATTGTGAAATCTGAGTAGTAAGAGAAAAGTTATACAAACTCAACAAAAAAAGTCAATATATCCAGTGAATAAATAAAAAGCTGTGTGTATTTTAAATCTGGTTTGTCCGAAGTCTAGTGTATGAAAATTCAGTAGGTCCATCCATGACTAAAAAGAAACAAATACTTTGTTTTTGTAAAGTTCTCCATAAAATTGTATAACAGAAATTTATCTAAAAAAATTATGACTGAAGATTATTTTTTGTAAATTACAGGATATGAATGTAAAATATGTGAGTAGCACAGTATAACTAATGGTGTTTATTTTTACAGGATTCAGGCAAGAATCATATATTAGGCTTGTTTTCCATTTACAGTGCTATTGTGAAATTATTGAGTGTCTCTTGAAATAAAAATAGATATTTTAAAGGACTATGTGAGCTCTTAAGATGCTTAGTGTATTGAAATAAACATGCCTTAAAATATTATTCTTTTTCAATACAAAACAGATGGTGCAGATCCCTGATGTAACTTAATCTAAAGCAGCCTTGGTCTTTGTCTGTAGTTCTGTCATGATTTATTTTCTTTTGTACATTGATTCTATTGCAGACTGAAATGACAAGGCAAAAGTCAGAGGTGTGTGGAAACCTTCATTTCCACTTTTTAAATCCTGACCAATAATACTTGGTTGAATCTTTCTTGTTCCCCTTTGACAAGGACCACGGAGGATCTCTCTTGGGCTTTGCATCAGATTAGTTTTAGGCTCCATCGTGATTTTCTCCTTAATTTAGTATTTGCGATCTACAACAGCAGAAGTTGCTGTGCTGCTAGATTATGGCCTTCTGATTCTGTGAGGTGCACTAGTAGCAGCTCTGGAAGTATAAGGCTCTGCGTTTTTTTCAGTTGTTTTAGTTCCAATTAATGCCAGCATGAAATCAGAGTCAGACCAGCAGAACTATGGCAGATTTGAGTTCACTTATGTATTTATTTATATTTTGGTGATTCTGTTTTTAATTCTAGGTGATACATAGAGGTAAAAAAAAAAACCCACGCAAAATTTATTCTGATATACAGTACACTGATAAAATAAAACTGCATTTGCAGGATTTATATAAACCATCAGTAAAAGCTGCATGATGGAATTTTAGTCTTAACTAAGCAGAGCTCAGAAAACTAACAGTCCTCAACCTATTTCAGGGTCTTTATGATGACAGGTCTCTCACCTCTCCCTACTTGCTGTCAGTAGTGCCATAGAGTTAAAGCAACAGAGAGATGAGCATAAGTGTTCAGGTGTAAAAATTGTGATAAAACTGCATGTATTTTTTCACATGTCTAAAATACCTGTCCACTGGTTCGCATGACAGAGGCTACTGTCTAATGGCAAAGAGCTCTCTGCTACGTTCCTATTAGCGAGTAATGTGGTGCAATAAAAGGGATAGTTATTGAGCTGAACAGTTCTGAGGCCTGCACATCTACATTATGTGCAGTCCAGAGGTTTTACTCTGCAGCAGTTTTTAAGTTGGACTCCCAAACCCCCACAATCATCATGACCACACATGCAGTCTGAAACTCTCTGAGGCTGTGTTTAAGTTAGAAGATAGTGTGCTGCAAGAAGAGCAAGCCTGCAGGGGGAAATAGCTGGTGCTGAGGACCACACTCTGTGTGTTTCAGAGGGTGTATTTCAAATTGGATCTCATCTGATCTTATACACTGAATGTCCATTAGTAGCTGCAGTGCCCTAGATGAAACTGAGGTAGATTTTCTAGTTTCGTTTCAACTACAAGGAATCCAGTTGAGGCTCTCTGAGACCGCTCTGCAGTGCAAATCAAAGAGTGGGGCAGCCAGGAGATCTGCTTCAAACACACTCTTGTGATGGAACTGACTCACTGCAACATCATCATGCTCTGGAGCAGCAAGCACTGTTACAGGCTCATGTGTCCCCAGCAGGGCTGAAGTGAAACTGGTGGCCCTATGGAGCACCACCATCAGGTCAGACATCCCTGAAAGAAAACCCAGTTAGTGTAAACACTGTTCTGTAGACTGCACCAGGGTGCAGTAATTGCATTGCCTCAAAACACAGCACTAATAGAGATGCAGTTGTAGCCTGGATTTTGTGGCAGAACATTCAGTTCTTCTTGGCATCTAAAATGGAACCGAAACAGACCAAGCCTCTGCACTGGGACTTGGGAGGCAAGGATGGGAAGGATTTCTGGAGATGGGTTTGAAAATTAATCTGTGGGCAGACGTGAAAATCCAGTGCCTTGACACAGCGCTAGGCATTTAATGAGATTGTACACCATGAATTTTTCCCTCTGTAGAATAACATTGGTGGAAGATCTTGCTGGTTTTCTGAGCCCCTTCTAGCCTGAAAGAACAGGGGCAGTGCCTCCTGGAAGCAAGGCAGTGCTTCATTCCAGAATTTTGGGTATAGGGTTTTTTTTTTTCTTGTTTGGTTGCTTGGTTGCTTTTGTTCTTACTGTTGTTTTTTGTTTTGGGGTTGTTTTCTTTCTACAACACAGTTGCCATTAGGTAAAGATTCAATATGAAAGTTCTTCAGCTGATGGTGGGAGAAGGTCACAGACGTGTAATGACCTACAGCTGAAGTCTAAACATGTGGCTTTGAGTTTAAGGACTGTTACAGCTGCTATTAAGAAGGCAGAAGTGTTTAATTACAAATTCTTTTTCTTAGATAGCCTGGAAAAGTCTTATTATAAACCAAACTCACTTAGGCTTTTTTTTTAAGTATTCATCTGTCATTCTCTACACATTATAGTTTGTTCCAACAAAATATAACTGGTCCCAAGAACAATTGTAAGTGAATAAGCAGAGTATCCACCTCACAAGCAGAATAAAGTCTTTTAAATGTATCTAGACCAAATATTAAAATTTAATGCATTCTCCTTTTTAGCTAAGGAATGTCATAGGTAAATTAGAATGTGTTCATGTTCTATGCCTTGTATGAGACATCAGAAAAATCCAGTAGAAAACTATTTATAACTATAGAAAGCAATAGGCAGAGACAACTATTGTAGTGTCAGTAATGATTACTAAGTCATTCTAATTGTATCTAATTGCATTTTCTTGATTTCCAGATAGTTTTTGAAGCTTAATCTTCAAGTACTAAAAAGATCATTCATCAGATCGTATTCACAGTGATTCCACTGAAACCAATCCAGACAAACATACTTCCATACAAACAAACTTCGAAAATTTCTGAAGGCTATTTCCACACTAAATTAGCAGTCATTAAGAACTGTTTTTAAAATACATTGATTTTTGACCCATGCTGCTATTCAGGAACTCTTTGTTTTACAAACTTGCACTACAAAATTTAAGAATGGTTTTCAAAAATGCTGTAGCTCAAACAAGATTTTTTTAATAGTTAGTGCTATCTCTTGAAGTATTTTGTTTTATATAAATCTACACACCTGCCCTAACATTTGCTATGTAATAATTCGGTTTTCTTCTTTAGTAGCATAGATGTGATCCATTAAAGTCACTAGACCTCATTCACTCTGTTAGAAATGGAGCAAGTAATTTGTGAACAAGTACTAATTTGAGACAAGAGTATACATAGAAGTGCTAAAGCCAGAAACAAAAGTTTTCCAAAGCCCTAATCATATAGACACCTGATTTGCTTACATACAGTGCCTTGTAAAATGTTTTTTATAGAGATCCTGGTGTTTTTCCTGTGTAAACTAATGGCAACATATCTGTTGATTTATGGAATTTCAGGATTAGAGCTAAGTACTAAGGTAATTATAAGGAAAACATGTAGGCTTACAGTAAAACAAAGAAAATTCTAATCTGTTGATTGATACATTGTGGCAAGTGTTTAACCAGCTTGCTTATTAATGGCTGTCAGCTAATAAACACCACTTTAATTAGTTTAATCAAGTACCTTATTCAGAGTAGCGATAGCTGAAATTGTAAAGTGTTGTGCAAGCTGAATATGACAGAGCTCTCCTGGACACCCAGAGTGCGAGTCAAGTCAGGCCAAGCAAATCTCTGAAGTATAACATACATTGTTATTTATTTATTTATTTACTTGTTACCCCTCCCTCTTCATACTCTCAGAGAATTGAACCTGGCACAACTTACTTTTTGCCCATTAACTTCTTAATAGAACAAAAGTCCTACATCTATATAGAGACTGTCTCTTTGGGGAGGCAGACGTGCTTCATGTACTGGAGTGCTAAGGAATGATCAGCTTTTGTACTTGCAAAGAGCTTTTGTACAATAGAAACGGTGCTTACGTGCATACTCAGCAGTGTGCAGTATGTAGGTAGGGCAGATATTTGCAGGGGGGCTACAGGAGAGATGGGAGTGCATGTGCTGTAATGCTGGCCTAATGGTGCCTAAGCAAGGAAGGAGGGATAATCTGCACTTAAAACAATGTGACAGAGACAAAAGAGAACAACGTTTGGGATCACTAGAGTGGGATGAATTTCAGAAGCTTTTATCTTTGATGAAATGTTGCTTTAATTGTTTCTCTTTGAAATGTGTCTCATTTCTGATGGCTGTTTGTGTGGAGTAGTAGCAATGTTCAGTGCTTAATGCATTGGATGGAGTGATCTGGGATTTATCTGTCTCTGGTTCCCTATGTGACCTCCAGCTAATCGTTTCCTCTCCCTGTCTCAGTTTCCTTATCTGTAAAGTGGAGTTAATAATCCTTTCTATCACCCAGTGCGTAGTGAAGTTAGACAATTCAATTAATAGTTGTAAAACTAATTTAGCTGCTGGGGCAGAAAGTGATAAAAAACTGTAAGGAATTATTCATAAATGTGGTAAGCTATCACTGTCCAAATCTGAGGAACAAATGTTCTGCTTCATATTTTTCCTAAATTCTGCTAACTTACTTGCATCACCATTTGTCTTTCTCTTTACTTAACATGTTTGTATTATTGTAAGCAAAATCTTTTCATATTGAGTATTATATTAGCTAACTGCTAATATCAAACAAGATTAAAGGTATGGGCCATATTCTTCCTCAGTAGAACACCAGTGATTTTAAGTTTGAAGCTGAGACCCACTGAGCTATTGGGTGAATTTGGCTTAGTCTTTGGTGTGGTTTTATTTATGTTTTTCAGCCAAATAAAATATTATCAGACTATGGACTACAGTCTTTCGCACTGGTACTAATTTAGTATATTTTGATTTTCAATTGTAATAACCATACATCCTGAAGACTGCCAGTGATATTCATATAGTTTAAAGCTTTCTGTTTACTAGCTAGCTGTGCAGGCTTCCATAGAAGTAGCAAAAATCCATTGTGTCCTTACATTATTGTTTCTCTCATACCATTGTGTGTATAGGAGGAAGGCTAAAAGCAAGTACAGTATTCTGTTAGCTGCCTGGTTTCAATATGCAGGTTGAAATAAAGAGGAATAAGGGGTATGCTTGTGGGAATCCTGTTGAAATCATAAGGCTTTACAAAAGGATTAAGATATTGCAGGGATGTGAGGGATGAGAACATAGAATCACAGAATCACAGAACCATAGAATATGCTGAGTTGGAAGAGACCCAGTAGAATCATTGAGTCCAACTCCTGGCCCTGCTCGGGGCACTCCAAGAATCACACCATGTGCCTGACAGCATTGTCCAAAGACTTCTTGAACTCTGTCAGGCTTGGTGGTGTGACCACTTCCCTGGGGAGCTGTTCCAGTGCTCAGCCACCCTCTGGGTGAAAAACCTTTTCCTGATATTCAGTCTAAACCTCCCCTGACTCACCTTCAGGCCACTCCCTCAGGTCCTGTCACTGGTCACAAGAGTGAAGAGATCAGTGTCTGCCCCTCCTCCTCTCCTTGTGGAGATGTTGGACCACAATGAGGTCTCCTCTCAGTCTCCTCCAGGCTGAACAGACCAAGTGACCTCAGCCACTCCTCATAAGGTTTCCCCTACAGACCCTTCACCATGGCCCGCCTTTGGACACTCTCTAATAGCTTTATATTGTGGTGCCCAAAACTGTACATGCTGGAAATAGCTCTTCAAAATGCTGTGAGAACTGACTGAAAATTTGTGATGCAAACCATTATTGAAACTCCCCCCCCAACCAAAAAATGTATCAGTTATTATCTGTGATACTTCTCCCAGATATGCTGCTTTGTGACTCCAGCATAAATACCAGCATTCCCTGTCCATGTCTACATTTCTGTTCTATGCTGGCAGTACATGAAGTGTCTCCTGATGGAAATGAGGCTTGCTGGATCTACTCCTCCTTGGTTTCAAGGCTGATTTGATATTAGCCCCAGGCTCAGCAGACGATACTTTGTAGGAATACAGAGTTAGGTGTACTCTCCTATGCATGAAACATCAACTGAAGTGGCCAGGATACAAAACGGCTATGACCAGATCTAAGACTTGAGTGTGCCCCCCCACGTTACAAGCTGAAGGATGAGCTTGGGGCAAGAGCTGGAAGTCCCCAGTGAATGAGACTTGCATCATTCCTGACCTTCAAGTGACTAGGGCAGAAAGAGCAAAGATCACGGGGATGGCAGGGAAAGTCAAGCTGTTGCACACATCCAACACTTTAGGTGTTAAGAGAAAGAAGTAGGGTAATATGGGTTCCTAGTACAGTGGTACAATGTTGGTTTTGTCTATAGCAAATGGGTAAAGAATGTTTCAAATACCTGATTCATTGTGCTGTGAGTGTTGTGTCCTATAGGTCAGCAGATGACTGTGAGGCAGGGCAGAGAGCAGCACAGTTGTCACAGTCAGCTGATACTTTCTGTTACAGATTTTTCCCCCCTGTTACTTGTAGCTTTGCACATCCCCAGTAATTTGGGCTAAAAAGGTCCATCTTGCACAGAAAAATTCAGACAGTCAATTTTCCCTTCTTGTAAGATTTTAAAATTCTTATCATAGATTGCTCATTCTCAGAGAAATTTACATTTTGAAACTAAAAAATGTGCAAATTCCACTTCCTTGGGGTACTCATGTCTGACAGCTCCCAGGATTGCCAAGACTTCACAAGAGCATCTTTGCAACCTGAGGACTCAGTGATAAAGCTGAACTTTCTTTATGAGGAGCTATAGTTTGGAAGAGGTGAAGCTGAACTTAAAGCTGATCCTTTCCTATGTGCAATCCATTGATACACAATAAATAACAAAACACATGTAATTCTGGGTTAAGAAGTACTGAGAGCTGAGAGTATTTTACTAGGGAACTTGTAGGGTGACTGCAAGCTTGCCCTGTGCTTGTACGATTTCTCAGGCATGTATCCCATCAGTGGACAAAGATAATGAGACAGAAAAGCACAGTGCAATAGGAAAGTATGAACCAAAAAAACCCAACAGAATAACCAAGAGGCAAGTGAGAGACCGGCAGTCTAAACCATTACAAATATGGTGCAAATATGCCTGCAAATGTTTTTCCTTTAATTAAATAAATACCTCATGGCAAAACAGTATATACAGAAAATTCCCAGTCAGTCCTATAAAGAACATTCCAAGACAGGAGGGCTTCTGAGCCTCTTCTCTCTACTCAAGGACTTCTTTCTCTCAGGTTATATCTGGCTAGTTGAGGCAGCTACTGCACCTTTGAGACAGATACAAGAAGAGTGAGGGTGGCTACATAAAAGCAGCTGCATTCCAGTATAATCATGCAAATTGGGTTGGGGTGATGCCCTAAAAGTTCTGTACCAATACCAACTATTCCATACAACCCTATATGACCCAAAATACCAACTAAACTATAAGTTTTCCAAAATGCTGTGAGGTTTGGGGGATTTTTCACCCTTCAAAAACACTGTAGATAACACTCTAGTTACCCATCTAGAGAGGCGCGTGATCACCCACTGAAGTATAAAAATAAAGTGCACATTTTGAAAGTCATAAAATGGAAGCATTTGGAACAGAAGTAAATAAAAAAACAGCCAGTACACTTCCTGTGAGGAAATTAATTTTTCTTGGTTGTATCACTGGCCTGTCCATACTGTTGCCTGTAATAGGAATCAAATGCCAGATGCCTAATAGTGTTATTCTTGCTAGGTTGCCTCATCAGAAACAAATCTTTCCCCACGTTGTTCAGTTTGGTTTGATTTTTTTAAGCAGGCTGATCTTTCTTCATACCCCAAACTGACAGTTTCCAGTGTCTCTTTTATAGCTGATATACAGGTAGGGCTCTGGGACAGCATAATCTCTAACTTTGGATGGCAGCAGCAAGAAGTGTCTGTCAGACCAAGTCAACTTAACCTCCTTTCCTATTCCAGTGACAGGAAACAGAAACTTTCCAAGCACGGTCCAACAGTCCTGTTATAGTGATCACTGGATCTTTAGTGCTTAGGAAGGAGTCCAGATTACTAGTTCAGATGAAGAAGTCTTCTGAGTTGAAAAGAACACCCTCTTTTGAAATTAAAACCTCTCTGTCCTTTGCTCTTCTATAGTTTTTAGTATCAATGTGCTTCTAGGCATAAAAGCAAAGCTCTTAGAGAACAACAACCTCTCAAATTGAAAAGAGAAGGAGAGGGGAGGGGAGAGGAAATGGGAAGGGGAGGGGAAATGGGAAGAGAAGGGAAGGTGAAATAGGAAGGGGAGGGAAAATGGGGAGGGGAGGGC
>VZRQ01005898.1:457898-476916 GCA_013397975.1 Machaerirhynchus nigripectus
AAGGGAAGGGGAAGGGAGATAACAGGTTTCTTTGACTTACTAAAAGCAACTGCATTTCTTTAGAAAATTATAGTAGTAAGGAATATATTTAGCTTCCAACACTTCAAAGGAAAAAAGAAAATAGATACATCTGAATAAACATATTTAAGAGAACAGATGTAATCTCTTGCAATGTTGACATTAGCCATGCTATAACAAGAGAAAGAATGAGTGACAGCAACTCATTATGGTGACATGCCCTAATTTTCCAGATCCAGACATTCTTTAAATAATACTTGCAGAGTAAGTACTAGATGAACTCAGAACACTATCAGAAAATATATATGAAATTATGTATTTCAGTATATGAAATATAAAATATTATATGCTTTCCTGAGCATTTATTTTCTATATCCATAAAAAGGTAATAATGCAGGATAATTGGCATCATTTTCTGAATATGATGGAAACTCTGAAATTGCTTCAAAAATTCATTAAAAGAGCCCTTAAATAATTGCTTTGGCAAGTAAAGAAAAAAGTTAAACTTACTTTTTTGGTATTTCTCTTTGGTACAGTTACCTTTTCCATTTCAACCAATGTCTTGAAAGTGGCAATTCACTGCAATAATCTAATCTCAAGAAAGCACAATTTAATCTGGGAGCAGAAAAACTATTGAGCTTTATTACAAGCTATTAAAAATGTCAGTGATGTGAAAAATAAGATAGTCTGTTCTGTAAGAAACAAATGGTGAGCCTAGGTGTACAAACCTAACAATGATTTGAGATGAATTTTCCTTTACAGTTTTTGCTTTTGTGATATTCATTATCCAACCAAGATTTAAAGAGACCACAAAAATATTTAGAATCATCAAAATTTCATAGCAATTTGTGACATAAATCTAAGTTGAAGATGTGCTTCAGATGCTTGGGTTTTCTCTCAGCTATCATCACTTGATTATTCAGGTTCATTAGTTAGTCAAATTACAGAAATGTCATTGAAGTCACCTTGTAAATGTCAAGCTGAATGTCAGCTGACAGCTGAAATGGTGACATTACTGAAATGCTTCATATAAGGGTACTTTTTGTCACAATAAAAATGTTTTCTGTCCACTGAGACAGCTGTGACTCAATGGTACCTAATTTTACATGTACAGAAGAACAGCAAGGATGGTTTCTACTTTCGAAGGCTGAAGGGGAAACAATTTCATGAACCTCAGTATGAAAATCTATTGTAGACCCTCTTCAACATTTCAAGTTGCACACTTCAAAATAATTAATTTGTACGTTATTTAATATTATGTTGGTGACTTTTGATTAAATTAAAGCAATAGGTTTATGTTCCAACCTCAAAATTTCTTTTTATATATTAGTATAACCCCTAATTTGGGGATGAGGGGGTTAATTCCACCCTATGTATCTAATTGTCTACCCATGCTGAAACAAGCAGAGCAGCAGCACTGCACTTGACTGTAAAGTGGTGGAGTTCTTGATTCTGCTGGCACAGTGGAAGGCTTTTGGGCCATTGTGTAAATTACAGTATAATGCAATACCCTAGAAGAAATAATTATACCCAGCCTCTGTGAAACAGGAATGGCACACAAAAAATTTGAGCCATTTAATTTTGTTGCATATAATGTATGAAATGCAGCTCTTCCAAAGCTAGTAGAACCAGGGGGAGCATTATGATTATGACTCTCTTAATACATTTTTCCAATTAAAATAAAAACTGGGATCAGACCTGAACACAAAAAAAGAACGAAGTACAATTTGAATGCTAGGGACTGGTGTGCAGGATAAAATGAAGGGAAAAATACAGTTAGCATGCGAGTAACTGCTCGGTGCCTTTGCATGTCCTGAGTATCTGCTCTGTAAAATGCCCTTTCAGTAGCAGTTTATACATTGCAAGTATGACAGGTAATACTGAATCATTCCCTATTTTTTTTCCAAATCTTTAGAAAGGGTAAGAAATAATATTACTCTCTGTGTGGTGGGGTAAGGAGGTCTTTGAGGTTCTTTTTACCATTTCTTTAAAATAAAACATGAAAAAGCTACTTTGCTTTGTTATGGCTAAGTCAGATTCTGATTAGTTATATACCAATATGGTTCTCATATTTTTTGAGTATCTTTTTTTGACAGGTTTGTAGCCAGCACTGTAGCAGGTTCCTGTATTGCAAAGAAGGATATATTTTCATTAATTTAGTGATATTGAGTTGCACCTTATTTAGCCATTAGCAGTCCTTGAATTTAAAAGCAATATTTGGAGAATGAGGTGTCCAAATTTGGCCATTTGCAAGGGAAGGATGCATCATAGCCTCTGAAAGTGCTAAAAAGCAGCAATGTTTCAAAGAGTACAAATGGGACACAGAGGCAGTGTGCCACACAGGCCTCTGAAACCAAAACTGCATTATTGTCATGGCATGCATGATATGTCTAAGATGCCAGTAATCTCAAAAGGCTGAAACTTCCACAGTAACACCATTTTAATTACATGTGGTTCTCAAAAATAGTGAAATTACAGTGAAATATGTCTAAATTTCTATTCCTAAGACAAAGGAGTGGAAGAAACAGAATTTTGCTCATCACAGGAAGGGTGCTCTCAAGCAAATTTCAGGTTATTCCATTTCATTCTCACAGATGCTGAGCAATTAACCTACACCTTTAATCACAGTATAATCAAAGAGATACAGAAATCGAGAAATACAGTGTCTGTAGAGAAACAGAAGGCTCTCAAAAAAATTGTTGACTCTCTCTGCATATCCAGTGGCAAACAGAAAACCTCCATGATGAATATATGTTTATTGAAAGGGAACATACTCCTAAAGATGGTGGTTTAGAGGTGTAGTGCTGATGAGATGGCTCCTGGCTATTGTGGCCAAAACACGCCTCGGAGCATGCCTAAGGCTGTGATTCCCTGATAAATTAACCCTGCCTGCCTCCTCAGCTCTCTCCTATGCTGGTGTTGGTGCTCATCTGATCCACAGTGTACCAGTCCAGGGACTTAAACAAGCAGAAAAAATGCTGTTTTTGTGAACTGGATCTCCTCAATTTGAGCCATGCAGCAGTGGTAGCACAAGGCAGGGAAGGGGGAACAGGGTGGGAGGGGTGAAGGGTGAAGAGTTGCTAAATTGTGATGGAACTGCAGCATAAGGGAACGTTAAGATTAAAGATTAATTAGTGACATGTTTTATACTTGTTAAGGTTAGAAGGGACCTCTGGAGGTCATCTGGTCTAACCCCTCTGCACAAGCAAGGACACCAACAGACAGTTGCCCAGGAACATGTCCAGAAGGCTTCTGAATATTTCCAAGAGGGAAGTTCTTCTATAATTAGGGCAAGAATAATTTTTTTAATTCCATATTAAGTTTTCTAGGAGTAAAGTGGCTTCATGTGAAGCTGACAGATAGATGGTATGTTGCTGCCCTGAAAGGAATGAGTAGAGGGCCAAGTGGTTTGATGATAAATGTTTTGAGTATGTGCAGAAATCTTCAGATTTGGGACTCCCAGAAGTTGAGCTTCTCTTCACATGGAAATGTTCCAAGAATTGAGTAGTCCAATTTTAGCTTAGGAAAACTGTTACCAAGGGTCTAGATTTTAATCCAGACAATGGTGCTTTGGAACCCCAAATCAAGTCCTTCTCTAACATCAGCAATTTTCCCTGTAGGTACAGTTAGACCTGCTGCTGGTTTGGGAGAAATCAAGCATAAGGGGCTGAGCTTGCAACATGACATCCCTCCTAGGAGCAGGGTCAGTGTTGGTGTTGGCGTCCCCAGATGGCAATGAAGTGAGCATCCTGTACAGAAAAAGGGAGGGCATCAGAGAGGCTTTTTAAAATGGTCTTTAAAGGTTGTGTGTCATCCAGAGAGACATGCAAAACAGATTCCAGCCTAAAAGGGGAAAACTTGACAGATTTAAACAAAGCAGACCAAGCCATAGGTTATAGACTGTTTAAGATAATTGCATTGAACAGTTGTCCATCATACTTGAAATGCATTGGTTGAAATTCAGAGACCTTAGGAAATTAAGAATTTGAATCATGTAAATCATCTCCTAAACAAGAGAACTTTTTAGAAAATGACTAAAAGGGTTGAGGATTAAAATGTGTTACTAAACCTAATTACTTTGGATCAGGTCTCTAAGCGTTTTGACAATGGTGCAAAGAAAGAAGCTTGAACTTAATTATTGAAAAGTCAACAGTGAAGGCTTTTTTGTATGTCAACAATAAAGTCCTTTGCTGGGTAAAGAGGGCTGGGGTAGAGCAGTGACCATGGCCAGCCCATCCTGCATGCCAGGATGAGGGGCCTCCCGCCAAAGCACTGCCTCTTGGCAGGAGGCAAACAGGAGTCAGCGAGCACTGGATACCAGATTAGCCCATATTGTCAGAGACTGGCAAAGACTTGTGCCCCGTTTGCCAGAAGATACTGATTCATGTTCCTGACTGCCATTTACTTGTATGGCAAATTTATTCTAACCTCTCAATTTCTCTTTCCCCATCTGCTGAGAATTAGTTAATTAAGAAATCAACTGTAATTTGTTCCATGCTTTAAAAAGCTAATATGATATATAAATACTAAATAATGCTAGTAACTTCCTTTGGGATACTTTATAAACTTCTCCTAAGATAGCAACAGGTTCTATATGTCCTGTCAGCTTCAGGTTTCTCTCAGCAGAAGAAGGCTTAGCAGGCAAAATGTCCATTCTGGAAATTTCCACAATGTTGGAAATTTCTCCCCATCAGGGAGCTAACAATGCCCAAACTGGTTGTTTCCAGCCTTAAGAGATGGAAGGTGCACGGTTTCATTTAATTTCAGACATTAAGGCTGCCTGCTCCCTCTTTTTTCATTGCAGCAACTTCCCATGCTGTGGTCACCTGCTATGCACTGAGACCCTGCTATATCTGACTTCACACTGGATCCAGGGATTTCTTCCTTTGGACTAGGGCCTTTCCTTTAAGCCATCAATTTTCATTTCCAAGGCAAAAATAGTTTTGCCAAGGCCAGTGTAAGTAAATCCCAAGGCACCCAGTGGATCTCATGCTTCTTTGGGTAAGATTCTCCTCAATCAGATTGATTTTCCTGAGTAAAAATCAAAAGAACCAGTCCTCAGATGCCGTTACTCACATTTTTTCACTTTAGGTACCAGCTTGAAATAGTTTTACCATAGGATAGCTATTTTTCCGGTAGTTCTTTGTATTTGAATGTTTTTCAAGTGCACTTCTGTTCAGGTGATAAATACGTAATCAATGGCACTTTCTTACTCCTCAGATGCCTCCTTTGTGTATATTTGGTGAGATGACTCTTTACTGAAGTGGTTAAAATATTGTTACATTGCTTCACTACCTCCTACAGCACAGAGCTCATCTTCCTGAAAGGACTTTGGGTGTGACCAGAACTCTTTACTGAGGTCTAGCCCAGTTGGTTCACCAGGTGAAGTCAATGAGGGCACCATTTCTGCTGCTGAACTTTTAGTGTCAGAGATAAGTGGGGAAAAAGAGAAATCTTCAAATTGGAGGCTGATTTTTGAGACTGAGCATTATTTTTAAGCTTGAAAAATTTTACCTGGACAAAAAAAATATGCCTGCATATTTATGGACAGTTTTCGGGAATGAGATTTTAAATATTAAAATTTTCTGCTCATGTGAAAATCAGTTATGAAATTCTCCAGGACAGTGGTGGAGCCTTTAAAAACTGAAGCTTTTAACTGGTTCAGCCATCAACTTTAATATCTTACGCTCATGTTATTTACATGGCTGTAAATTTTCACATATGTCCTACATTCATCTTATATTTAATGTATCTATCCACTTTGTTAGACTGTTGCCTAAAATTGTTACAGCATCATTATTGAAACACTTGGGAATAATCAAAGAGCTGCAGTACAGAGAAATTACTTTCTCCTATAAGTTTCATAGGGGAATATTTTTATCTTTTCAATGTTTAGTATTGCTATATTCATAATTACTACTTAGGTATTACTACTATTGTTACCTAACAAGTGGCTTGGTATTTGGAAGAATGTTAGGAATTTAGTATGTAATTTCCTTCTGTACCAGCTGGAATACTCTAAAGCTAGACAGGGAGTACTCTCAGGAAATGGTGCCTGTGATACTCCTAAAACGTAGTAAAGAGCTGACCTGTGCAGCTCTCCATGCGTGAGACAGAGGTCACATTTTCCACTCCAGTCAGTTAGGGTTAACTGCAGCACAGACCGCTCCTGTACCATACATTGTGCTCCCTGACATGCAAATACTATTTTCTTCATAGAAACCAAATTAGGATACAAAAGACTACATATATTTTTAAATAGTTCCTCATCCAAAAGATACTCTGACTTGGCTTTTTTCCTACTTTTTCTTCGAGACTGTTGGAAGCGACAATATTTCAGGCTTATTGGAATGCTTAGAGAAATACATCTTTCTCCTTGAGAGATTTGTTTCAAGCTAATACTATTTTCTGCAAGTGAACGTAATAAAGGACAGAGTCAAGAGGAACCTGGTAACTGATAAAAAAACATCCCAGTAATGGATAAGAAAACAAATTAGTAAAATACTGACATGATAAGTTATACAAATTGTTTCTCTTCTCTGAGCAAAAGGAGAAACACAACTTGCTATCTGACAGAGTAGGTCACTTTGATGACATACTTCATGACACCTGTTGTCCCAGCAGAAGCTATTTAATTTCATTTTTAAGGTAATTCTTGTTTCAAAAGAACAGAAGAACAGTCTCATCCATGGTTTCCCTGCTACTTTTTTTTTTTTTTAATATCTAATGCCTAAAGCTCCAAAGTAATTTTCTTGTCACAAAGAGCATGCAGAAGAGGAAAGAAAACACCCACTGCTTCCTCCCTCCCTCCCTCTTCATTATATTATGTATGTACTTGTTTCTCCTCCATTTCCTTTTTTGTGAGCTCTTCACTGCAATAGTCTTTCTGACTCGTGTATTTGTGTGTGTTTCTGCCTAGTTGTGCAAGCACTAAATGACAGATAATATTTTCTTGTAATTTTTAATGGTGTCTTAACACTACTCTTTGGTACTCAGATAATGATCTTGAAAAATAGCTTCTGCCTGACAATTAGTGAAAAGAGCTGACCTTCTTGCCCTGTATAAGGACAGCTAAAGCCGCTCTTTTGCAATGTTCAGCAGCCAAAATAATACAGAAAAGGACACAAAAATATCAGATTACATAATTATATTTACTGGTGTTTTCTCTGCTTAGGAAATAGAAGAGACTCCACAATCTGCCCCAGGTTTTCTTTCTTCCCCTTTCTTTCCCAGCAGGACCTGAACAGAAACCATGTGGTCTGCAAACAGTGAGTAGGATGGAAACCGTTTCTTGCCCCATCACAAATATTTAAGCATGTCTGATTCTTATTTTTTTGGAAAATTTTCTTTGGGTAAGTATTGGTTCTACAAGTGTCTGCAACAGTAAGTGTACTGTTGGTCCAGTGTCACCAATACCCTGATTCAGTGTCACCAATACCCTGATTCTCAGCACAGCCTTTAGGTCTTGGAGCCTTTTTCTTCCATGGGTAAGTTTAAAACATTTCTTCAAATTGAGCTCAAACCTAACTACAGTTATTCAAGGAACTGAAAAACACACTGGAACATGTGAATATTTCATTTGTAGCTTCTGTTTATCTTTGCTTCAAAGCAAAAACAAAGCCTCTTGGCTTCCTTGTTGTCTTCTTCAACACAGGATGGGAACTCTGCCTTAATTTCTGCAGGACTGTGCAGTACCTAACATCAAAGAGCTGACATTTACATCACTATGAAAACTCCTGCAGTGCTGCACTTAACTCTGCAGTTTGCAAGCTTCTCAGCTACCCTTTCTGCTTGCCTTGCAGAGGAAATGTGGCTGCAGCTTCATCTCTGAGTGCAGAGAGTGACACCATAAGAAAGCTGAGGGCCAAATTAGCTGTGGTTTGTGGTATTTCTTCTTCTGCTTCCCTTTTTTGCCCTCTAATCCAACCCACCTCACACATGTAAACCCATTTACTTTAGACAGCAAGCTTTGGGCGTACATCACTTGTTCACCTGTGATTTCAGTCCTCCCCCCCTCAAGACCCTCCACACCCACAATGAGTCAATAACCAAGTCTACTTTAATCACAGATAAGATGCTCTCCTGGAACTAATCATTGTAGCATCTTTGATTTTAAAGGAGCTATGCTTTTTTTTTTTTTCTTTTGTGAGAAAAGGAAGTTGCTGGGGTTAAAATTTGTTCTGTGCTTAGAAAAGACATTCGTTTTTGCTTATAGTAACTCACATAGATAATTCTGTACCCTGACTTCCTCTGTCTTATGTCAATTGTCATCCCACTCTGCTGGATTTTGCTCTCATGCAAAATAAATACAAACTGGATTCTTGAACATCAAAAGGGGAAAAAAAAGTAAGGAAAGTAGTTAAAAACAACACAGAATACACTAATAACCAATTTTAAGCTATTATAAAACACATGCTTATATTGTGTCACTTTAAAATAAAACATGACTCATATTATTTGGCCATATTTTTACAATTTTTACAACTTCTCCCAGTGAAAAATGGGGCAAGCCTACTTTCACTTACTTGTCAAAACAACATCTGCAATGTAAATGGTGCTGGTCCTAGCCCTGGCCATATCTAGCTTCCCAAGTCGTCTACTACATATTGGTAGTGATGTAACATAATCAATTTAGAGCAAACAAACTGATCCAGCTCCTACCTACAATGGCTCTTTTTTTCCTCATGGGACCACTGGCTTTCTACAAAGCTGAATTTCTGGAAATTACCAGGCCTCCCTAGTGAAACTGAGAGAACCTAAAACCTGTTAGCTCTGATAACAAACCTCGGAGATGTGCTGCTGAAGACTGCTATGCAGTTTTCTATGATGCTGTATAATGATCAAAGCTTTGTCTGCACACAGGTCACAGTGCTTGAACAACACTGATAATCCCCGCTAATTAATCTCATACCAGGACTCCGGTTACTGACACCGAGCCACACATGCAGATTGAGCAGTATCTTATCATCCCCATGATCACCAGGAAGTGCCACCTCCACTGCTAAAGCTTACCAAAGAAGAAGCCTTGGGCAAAGAGGCACCTCCTCAGCTCTAGAATAGCTGTAATTACTCTGTTTAGCGTACTTTTTAAAGCCTTAACAGGCAAAGCACTATAATATAAAATATAAAATAAAAGCAATATAATATAAAATAAACCCTATAATTTGAGGGTATAAGATGTCATACATGTAAAAAGGTGCTCTTACAGTGTAGCAACTACTCCTAAGAACAGGAAAGAGCCTAGAATTAAGAATTTCCATAAAAGAGAGACCTGATAGATTTTAACCTTCTAATAGCGTGTTAGGGTCCATTGTAGGTTTTTTTAATTAACTGAAATAATAATATATTACAAAGAAGCCAGAAGAAAGAAGGAAAACACACATCCATCTTTGAGAAGGGCAAGGAGAATTTGAGGCTGTACAGGCCACTCAGCTGAGCTGTACTCCCTGGGAGTGTTACACACTGAATCTCCTACAAGCATTTCCAAGCACAGGAAAGATAAGAAAGTGATTTGAGAATAGCCAGCACAGAATGCTCAAGGGTAAATTATACCTGAACAACCTGATTGCCTTCTGTGATGAGATGACTCGCTCTGGGATGAAGGGAGGAGCAGGGAATGTTGTGTACTTTGATTCTAGCAAGGTCTTTGATATGGTCTCCCATTATCTCCTTAGAGCCAAATTAGTGGGGTATGGATTCTGTAAGTGGATGATAGCAGGGGTAAAAAATCAGCTGGACCACCATGCTGGAAGAGTTGCAATCAACAATATGAAGCAGAACTGGTGACTGGTTGTACAAGTGGCCTCCATCAGGGATTCGTAGTCGGGATAACACTGTTTAGTATCTTTATTCATGACCTAGGTGGTGGGATGGAGTGCGCTCTCAGCAAGTTTGTAGGCAGTAAGACATTGGAGGGAGCAGCTGTGGTTCAAAGAATCTGGACAGACTGGAGAATCATCTGACAGAAACTCATGAAGTTCAAGGGCAAATGGGATCTTGCATCTGGGACAGATTAAATAGGTTGTATTAACAACAGTGTAGCCATTTGTCTGGAAAGCATTTATTGCCCTCTGTTCAGTACTTCTGAGGCTGTATCTGAAGTGTCTGTTTGGGGGTACCCAGGACAAGAAAGGCACTGACATACTGGAGCTGGTGCAGTGAGAGCCACCAAGACAGCTATGGAGCTGCATGATGTGCTTGTGAGAGCAGACTGAGACACCTGGGTGTGTTAAGCTGTGAGAAATGAAGGCAAAGAGAAGGTCCTAACCTTCCAAACACCTAATGGGAGAGGAGCACAGAGAAGACAGAGCCAGGCCCTTCTTAGAGAGCCCAGTGACAGGACAAGCAGCAGCAGCCAAAAGTTGGACCGTTTAGATTCTTACTAGATACACTGAAAAATGTTCCCCTGTGCAGGTGGCCAAATACTGGAAAGGTTGCAGGATTTCTTTCTTTGGAGATTTCAGAACTGGAAAGGATCAAACTGATGGGTGGCGCAATGGTGACCATGGGATTTCTTTAAATGTAGGTAGGGCAGATGTTAACCTGTTGCTTTGTTTAGATACTGTATGGATACATGCAACACCTGATTTTCACAAAGTCTACCAGAGCTTCAGCATTCAGTTACTGTTGTCAGTACTCAAGGTCTTGGTATCTGAGGTTTTGAATGGAGGCATTCAAAATAAAAGGACGTTTCTGTAAATTGAGCTTTGAAAACTCCGTATCTTACTTTTCCATGACTTTCAGGAGAATTTTCAGGGCTAACCTAATTGTTATCGGTGTAGTGTTTCAAGGTCTCCAGCAGAAGACTGCTAGAAAGTCCTAAAGCAACACTGAAAGAATGTACAAGCATAACCTTTTCTCAAAACAAAACCTGCAGTTCCAGGGACAACTGTCTTAATTAGAACATGTGGGAACAACTGTAGTTCTGTGACAACTCTTCAGCTATTGTAGTTCCTGTGACTAACCACAGTAAGCACAAAATGCTAAAATGTCATATGCTAAGGAACCTGTAATTCTGGGCTATTAATTGAAAATTCTTCTGAAATTTTGAAAATTATAAAAATAACAGCTAGAGGAAAATGGAACCTGAAGTGTTTGGGGGTTTTCTATGAAATAAGATAAACTCTCCACCAAGCATTTTTTCTTAAATGATGTGCAATTAAAGAATTAAATACTACATTTTATTTCTCCATCTATTATTCAGTTGTGTGCCCTTTTATGTTTTAAGGGTTATTAAAAGCAGATAGAGGAAGCTTAAAATCTTTTCAACAAGAGAAAAAGCATATTTTGGGAAAAAAAAACTTTTATACAGGCACGAGAGCAAGTAATAGATTATTCAAAATGACATTTACTACCTGATGTTGAGCAAAACATCTTTCAAATTGAAGAGTATACAAGAAAATGTATACACAGAATGTCCTTATTAAGCTTATATTTGATGCCTTTTGTAAAACATCATTATTTTAATAGTGAAATCTAATAAGTTTGAGTAATTTGCTGGGGAAAAAAAGGTTTAGATATTGTATATACTGGCATCTAACCCCCCAGCTGGAGTAACAATGTACAAGAAAAATTCTGCAATTTCCTAGCTGATAATACCAGATAAAACAGGAGCTGAATCAACAGAGAGACCCTAGAAAATCCCAGTTACTCTAGAAAGCTGCACACAACTCCCAAGGTTGAACTGTAGGGTCTGTGAATCTAAAAAGGGTTAAAAGCCTTTTCTACAGAAAAAGGAAGAGGTTAGCCCTTAAAGACCATATAAGCTGCAAAACCTGGCAGTTGTGGCTTGTTAAACTGCTGGGAGGTGGAACTGGCAGCTGTGCTGCCAAAGTGGGGAAGTCATAAAAGGGAAGCATAGGGCCCCAGAGGGAGCAGGACAGTTGGGTTTTGCATTTCTCTGCCTCGGAGAATTGACTTTGTTTGAACTAAAATGGACACTGCTACTGCTGGATGCTGGTCGTAGGGATGCTCTTAGTTGGCTTGTTTATGGAGAGCTAAACAAGGTGAAAATCAGCTGTTCTGGCTTCCACTGTTTTTAGGATTGTGACTACAGGAGCTGCACCTGGCTGTACTAATTTCCCAAGCTTAGACTGAAGTGGGATGCTATTTTTTCACCCTTAAAAAAACCAACCAAACAAAAAAAAGAAAGCATTACTTACGGTAAATGTCTGATCTCAAATTGGAGCTGATAATCTCTTTGCAGGGCTTTGGTTTTTGTACTGTGCTTCCTGTTGAGAAACAAAAATAAACTGGTAGTGCTTAAAATGAAATGTCAGAATCCTTTTGGCTTAAGAAATTATGATGTTTATCTTTGCAAATTAATTTTAACAATTTTGAATTTGTATTTTTAATTTTGTTCCATAGACCATTTGGAATCTTCTGTAATAATGTGAAATTCTGTGACTCCTGTAGCTCTTGATGGCACATCTGAAAAGTGCAGGCACTGCTTTCTGCCTGTAAACATATGTATCCAGTAATCATTCCCCCATACAGATTGAAATGTTTTTCTGAATATGGG
Organism: Machaerirhynchus nigripectus; assembly: GCA_013397975.1. Lineage (NCBI taxonomy): Eukaryota > Metazoa > Chordata > Aves > Passeriformes > Dicruridae > Machaerirhynchus > Machaerirhynchus nigripectus. The sequence goes on from VZRQ01005898.1 coordinate 470,437, forward strand.
GCAATTAAGGAGTCTGCATTTTAAATTGTTGGTAGATACCGGTTTTCTATTTCTCCTTTTCTGTTTTACAACTGAAGGAAAGTACTTGTCTTAAAAAATATTTGGTCTTCTTTTATTTCAAAAAAAAATGGTAATGGTTAATAATTTGACATCCTTGTAGGTTTTGTGCTCTTGTAGAATATTAGCTCACTTCAGACATTATTTATTTTCATCATGTCTTTAAGACACGTTCTTTTAAAAAAGTGGCAGCATTTTAGAACTACAGGGTAGATTTAAAGTAACCCAGCTTGGCTTGAAGTGACATGTGCCCAGACCAATTTATGGAGTAATGGAACAATTTATGAGTCTGCCTTAGCTGAAATTAGTTTCTATGGCAGTTGGCCCAGGGAAACTCTGTGAGCCTTCTGTTCTTTGCAGCTGCAGAAAATAATTGTAAAGGGAAATATTACCTTCCAGTAGCTAGGCAAAGCCTCACAAACCATGTGATATCCCTGTCCTTCAAACTGGAGACCCAAACTCACCAGCAGAAATGCTCTGGGTGACCAGTGAGAGAAAAAGAAATTAATATAATTTTTCGTACTGAAATAAAATAACAAATGAGTTTTATACTTAAACAATAATGCTAAACAAAACTCTGTGGCAAGCATCAAAAAGAGCACACAGGTTTTAGAAGCAAGCTTGCCAAATCATGGTTAATCCCAGGCCTTTCTTAAAATTGAAGGTGAGAGCTCACACTCCTGATTTAATTTATTCTAACCATTGATGAAGTCAGTGGAGGGCAGCCATTCATTAGCACAGTCTTGCTAGATTGTTTACAGTTCTTCTCTCTCCCTTGTCCACCAGCTTCCAGTTGGGAGTATCTTGCACCAAAAAATCAGACAAAGCAGAAATTTTAGTACTAACGGCAGAAAAAATGGAGCAGAATGGACAATGCAAAATAAACAGTTTACCCTAAGCCTACTTTGTTACATTTTACAAGCCTAGAGGCTCTTCCTTTTGGTCTCCATTGATGCTTCTACACAGACTCTGTTCTATTAAGGATAGTAAACTACTTCATGAGAGGCAAAGTACATTCTCTGCTTGCAAAAAGATCTGCTTAGTGATTTGGTGGTATCACACCTCTTTAATAAGGTTTCCAAGCACTGTGAGTTGGCCCTGGTTGTGCTCTCTTATTCAGTCCTTGTGGAGTGCAAAAACTTTACATTCAGTTATCAAAAAACTGGATGTTCCAAGTCTCAAACACTTGTATCTATTGAGGGGTGGATTTCTTTAAAGCTGAGTAGGAAGTGCCAGTCAGGATTTGAAATGCACAGTAACCCAGAGAATTCATCCCCTCTTCTATTTTCCTAAGTGCTTTACACGGGAACCAGATCCTGACTAGATTTCTAAGAGGCAGCTAAGGACTCACTGAAACTTCAAAACAGGTTGTACTTTCACATTTTGGCCCTCCGTTTTCCTGTCAGTGCCTGGACCACCATCACAGCATCTAGAGTTAGTTTTCTCACCAGTTATCTGTGAAGTGAAACAAGCAGTGTTACCTGCACTGCAGCATGAATACAGTTGTGGAGATATGTGACCCAAGAGATAGAATTATAGAGTCATTTAGGTTGAAAAAGACGTCTAAGAACTAGTCCAACTATTAACCAAACGCTGCCAAGTCCATCACTAAAACATGTTCCTAATGGAGATGTCTCTCTGTGGGCATTACAGGCAGCCAGGCTTAGTCTTAGCTCTGAAGTGTTTTAAAACTGTCCCAGAAGGTCTTTCATCTCCCATTTCTGTATAGGCACCATGAATGCTGACTGCAACATATACTCAGAGTATCATGCTATAAAAAACTGTTAATGGACTTTCATGTCATGACAGGCTGTATGAATAAAACTTCCCCCACACCTGCAAAAAAATGTCCCTAAGGCATAAAGGAACGAAGAAAAGACCTGGATTGTGTGCTCTCTCTCTGTAGGGAGCCTATCTCCAAGGCTTAGCTTCCAGTAAGGATAAGGTACAGTTAGAATTAGGGTTGAGAGACGGACAGCCTGCTGCTGCAGTTGGAATAGGTTTACAAAGTAGCTTCAGCGAAAAACAGTGCAGAGAGAATATGGAAGGGAAAGTGTTTTGGTGTGGGCATTGGTGGGGTGTCCTGGTCTAAGCCTCACCCTGTGGTCATGGTTAGGACTGAGGAAAAGAGAAAGCCAAGGCAAGGGCTAGAAAGTTGAAAGAGATTAGAAGAGGGCTCTCCAAGTGAAGGGTGGGCTTCAAAGAGAAATTGGCTTCAAGAACTTCCTTCTCTGGGCAGTGGCTGAGGGTCATGTCTGAAGCTCAGCCTCTGAGATTCCAGTCAGGGTTAGGCTTGAGAGGGGGACCCATGAGCTTATGCTGCAGTGGGACTGTGAAAGAATGGACAACTGGAAGTATTAGCTGCAAGGAGAATTTGATTCCCAGAAGTTTTCTGTTTGACCTAGCCCAAGGTGAATTGTAGCCCAAGGCTCAACCTTTGGCTGGATTTATTGATATGGCTGAGATGGGTTGACTTTGGCTGGATGTCAGGTGCCCATCAAGTCACAGTCACTCCCCTCCTCAACTGGACAGGGAGAGCCTCCTTCCCAGGTTCAACTTCACTCCCAATTTTATCCACCTTTTCCTCCCACTGGGGGGATGGGGATCTGTGGCCAGTCCATCACACACTGTCTTTGCTGCTCTTTTCTTCTTCTTCCTCCCCTGCTCCAGTGCGAGGTCCCTCCTACAGGAGACAGTTCTCCGTGAACATGAGTCCTTCCCACAGGCTGTAGTTTCTTCATGAACTGCTTGAGCACGGGCCATTTATGCAGGATGCAAGTCCTTCAGGAGAAGACTGCTCCCGCGCGGGTTGGCATCTTCTTACAGAAGCCACCCCTATAGCCCCCCACACTACCAAAACCTTGCCCTGCAAAGAAAGATAGCCTAGAGCTGCACTGAGAGTTGACTTAGAAAGGAGGTAGGCTGCAAAGAGAACTTGGCTGGGAGACTGTTTTGGCTTGGGAATTAAAAGGGGGGTGACAGCATTTGATCATGTTTACATCAGAATTAGAGCTAAGGCTGGGAAAAACAGCCTAAAATTCCAGCAGGAGGGGAGTTAGAGAGGGGCTTTTAAGGGGAAGTCTAAGTTCAAGGAGAGCTTGGCAGGGCTGCCTAGTCTGAAGCTTAGCCTACTCTTATGGCTGGAGTTAAAGCTGGGGTTATTTCTGACAACACAAGACAGTGTAGTGCTGCAGTTAGAACAGGCCTAGGAAACCTGGGGTGCAGGAAGAATTTTGTTTCAAGAACTTTTTGTTGTGACTGGTGCTCAGCAGTCCTGGTCTGAAGCCCACCATATAGCTTGTGTGAGGGTTAGGGCTGGTGCTGGGAGCCAAAGAGAGCCTAGAGCTCCAGGTGAAGGGAGGCTTGGTGAGAGCAGCTGATAGGGAAAAGGTTGGGCCACAGGGATAGCTTGCCTGCAAAAACTTGTAGGTAGAAGCAATGGCTGAGGGGCCTGGTCCAGGGCTCAACATAACTTCTAGGTGTAGGGTGAGGTTTGAGGTTATGTTTGACAGAATGAAAGAGAGAACAGCTGCAGCTGGCTCAGGGCTAGAAAGTGACTGTCCCAGGAAAGTGTAGGCTGCCAGAAGAACTTGGCAGCAAGAATTTCCTGGTGTGGGCACTGGCACCACATCCGAAGCCCAGCATATCATTTGTTTGAGGCTTAAGGTTAGAGCTGAGAGACATAGAGGATCTGGAGCTGCAGCTGGAATGGAGCTAGAAAGGAGCTCTTAAAAAAAAGGTGTGGATTAGAGAAAATGTGGCAGGGAGAATATTTTAGTGAGGGCACTGGCTGGGGGTCCTGGTCTAAAGATCTGTGTTAGTCTTAAGGTGGGCATTTGGACAGAGAGCCTAGAGCTGCAGATGGAGTGCGCTCAAAAGGGAACGTGTCAAAGGAACAGGTAGACTGTGAGAACGATGTGGCTGTGACAATGTTTTCGTGTGGGCAATGGCTGGGGACCCTGCATTGTGACTCAGCATAAAATTATGTTTGCCCTCAGGGTTACTGGTAGAACTGGGGGAGAGAGAGCCCTGGAGCTGCAGCTGAAGGTGAGTTAAATGGGGTTTGAAAGGGAAGTCTAGGCTGCAGTAAGCGGGCTGGGAAAATTTTTACTGTGGGCACTGGCTGGAGGGCCTCAGCCTCTGTTCTATTTTAAGGGATAGGATTACAAATGAGGGAAAGAGACATCCCAAGAGGAGTGTAGGCTGCAAGTACAATCAAGTTTTGTCTCAAAAAGCGTTTCAAGCGACTCCTGTTTCCAGCTGCATCTATGTCATGGACTCAGTAGAAAACCTGTGCCCACTGTGGTTCCTACAGGAAAGGCAAATACAGGCAACCATCTTTGTTCATGGTACTTGAAATTGAAGAGGACAAATCTTTGCCTCAGACCTTTTCATGTAGACAGCCCAGGTCCCTGAATTTTTTAAATTCTGCTGTAATTGTTATGGTCAACATCTTTTGTTCTTCTGATAAAACAACCTTCTTTAGTGAGAACTCATATTTGCAGGGAAAAGCTCTTTAGAATCTAGGCCAAGATGACAAGAAAGTCTTCTAAAAAAAAGAGCAACTTCCTTCCTCAGCCTTCCCTATAAAAAACCTACTAAAATGTTTTCTATTTATTATTTATAAGCCAAAATGCTTCACTATATGGATTTATTCTGCAAAGATGATGAAAAACACATATGTGGCAGATGTTAGTCATGTTGATGTGTGCAGCATTGCACAATGCTCAGATGTCATGTTCCAAGCATAATGTAAGGGATAAAATGGGTACTGAACTCTTCCAAAAGTCTGACTTCAAATCTATATTTAGGCATCTAAGTGACCTGCTTTTATTCAAAGGTGCTGACTACTCAGTTGCTTTCATTGACTGCAGCAGAATATAAGGGATTTTTTTGTTCTTGAATCTATTTTCAAGAACAAAAATTACAGTTTAGTATCTTTGTAACTCCTAAGTAATTATGCTAAAAAAGAAAAGGCAGAAAATTAAATACATCTGTCTTTTGTCCTATTCTCCATAAGATGAAGGAAAGGGACAATATAATAAATCCCAGTAACTGTTTCTATGCAGGAGGGAGATTAAACATTACTGATTTGGATTCCAGCATGATAGAAAACTTTGCTGTTGAGATCACAATGGCAAAAGAGAAATGGAGAGGTGCAACACATTTTAAATTTATGTAAGCCTGTGTTGGGGTCCCAGGCTCACGTATTGACCTTAGTTGCCCTCAACAGCCACACAGGAACACCTTCTGCCCAGGACCTCCACTTAAGCTCAGGCAGGGCACAGTTTAGGTCTTTGCCTGAGCTATGTTGCAGGCATACCTGTCTCCAGCTCTGTATTCTGGCTATACCTTGGGCCTCTCTTGTAGGTAGCTTGCCTGCACCTCCGTTTCTGGCCCTGGATAGACCCTGTGCCTACACTGTGCCTTCCTGGATGGACCTGGTTCATCACCTCAGCTTCTCTGGGACTGCTGATAGAATGTGTACTGTTGCCAGCACCCTGCCCACTGAGTGTGGGTCCTCTGGGGCCATGCATTGTCACTGAGGGCACTGGTTGCACTGGGATGACACTCATGGGTGGTTTGTCCACCTCATGGAGCAGACCTGCTCTTGCTTCTCCCTAAGGATCTGGTCACCTCGCTGAAATGTCAATTGATGAACAAAGCAAGATCTACAGCGGGCAGGTCAGTTTGCATGATTCAGAAGCTGATGGATGACTTATTGTAAAGGCACAGGAGATGTATGCTCTGTGTTACCCATGGGTAGTGACCTGAACAGCGACTGCAAGTGTCATTGAGGTTCCTCGTTATACAGCGGAGCAAAATGTATGTGTTTGATATTTCTGAGCTGAGCAGATGTGCCTTTGCAAGATGTCGCCTGTCACTGACCACATCTTCTGTGGCTATGGAAGCAGTCAAGAAACATTCTGCTGGGGGTGTAAGGGGACAGTGAGGCCATAGGGTGGAATACTCGTGCATAGGACCGAGCTTTCTGTATTAACTGCACGCCAGCTGTAAGGAACCGCGCTGCTCAGAGAGCCGAGCTGGGGCGGGAGCAGCTGGCAAAGCCCTGCCTCAGAGATCCCTCTCATTCCTACAGGTTTCTTTACAGAGAGGGAACTGGAAACCGCAGTAACTATCACACAAACTGCACAAAGTTACGGTGTGAGCGACTAGCTAGCTAAAGTCCAGGGCGACGACAGGCTTGGTTTCCCAGAGGACCGGAGATGCGTGTGAGGACCGTAGGGCAGCGGACAAGAACCACGTTCCCCCCGGGCAGCGCCGAGTCGCAACCCATCTTCACAGGCCCCTGTCCCTGAGGGGAGGGAGGCGCAGGCGGCCCCGCTCCCTCGCTGCCCGCGGCCGCGCAGGCGCCGCGCGCCGGGAACATGCGCAGTGGGGCGGCAGAGCCGGCGCTCCGCG
>VZRQ01005898.1:477416-531128 GCA_013397975.1 Machaerirhynchus nigripectus
GCCGCGGTTCGACCCACACAAGACCGCCCGCCTCGCTGGGGCATCGCACCCGGGGGCTGCGGGGACGCGGGCGGTACCGGGGCAGGCACGTGCCGCCGGGAGCCCCCCGCCGGCTGTCGCCCCTCGCCCCGGCGGGGCCGGGAGCGCGTTACCGAGCGTGGGGAGCGCGGCAGGGAGCGGCTGCAGTGCCGTGTCCGGGCGCGGGTGATGCGCGGGGCCGTGCCGAGTGCCTGCGGTGGCCCGTGTCCGCCCTTTCGCCCCGCGGTTCCGCTCCGTGGCAGCGGGCGGGAGGTGCCCGGGAGGGGACCGTGCTGTGAGCGGAGCCCGAGCAGCTCCGCTCCGGCCGCGCGCGGGCGGCGCATGGATGTGCCGCAGTTGGGAAAAATCCCGGTTATCAATGGGAACTGGCCAAGTTCGTCCGGTGTCCGTGCAGCTCGCTTCGCCAAGTGTCCGCTGCCGGTGTGCGCGGGGGAGGGGAGGAGGAAGGGCTTGGTGTGGTAAGGCGGCAGAACTGCACCATTTGCGAAGTGCTCCATCACCCTGCGGGGACGGGCGGCCCGGGCTCCGGGAGAACCCCCGGCCGGGCGCTGGTCTGCGTTAAAATTAGGAGCCTGGTAAAGATGTCACATGGTTTGGGCATTATAAGGCTCAGGTCGCAGCTTTGCATCTTTAAATAGCCACTGTGGCAGGTTAAAAGTGTAGAGCCCAAAGATCGCCAAAAATTGGGTGTCAGAGCAGTTGAGCAAAAAACGTATTCCATTCTGCTGGCGGAGCGAAGCCTGTACGCCTGTGTCGGGTTTGCATGGGTTACGTCTGCTGCTGTGTAACGAGCCTGTAAGAATGTCAATGTGCAATTTGAGATTAGACTACAAATTTTCCAACAGCCACATGAAACCGGCAAAGCAGCCTGTAGTATTAACTCGCTACTCCTTTTGTTTCCTACACATCCATATCGCATGAGTTTTTTCCTCTGTGGATGTTTCAGTAGTTTCTGCCCAAAGCCCGGAGTCTGTGCATCAAGACTGAGCCCTGTTAGAGCTGTGTTAAACAGCACAGTGCCTGAAGTGAGGATCATGGGGAAATGCTTTGGCTGTACGTACCAGAAAGAGGAGAAGCTCCAGTGAAGTTGAATAGTCTACTTAAGGTAGCCCTGTGAGCTGTAGGAAATGGTGACAAAGGATTTCAAGTTTTCTGCTGGTCAGTTGTGAGCAGTGACATCCTATGTCATGAACTGATAAGACAGTAGTTATTTATCTACAAAGCAGAAATATCTTTAATTGTGGAAGTGCATGATATTCTGTTTGCCTGAATTTGGCTTAAAAACACAAATTTGTTTTGCCCCTTCTTTGGTGGCTAGTGTTATTCATAGAAAGATTCCCAAACAGGCCTCTTTAATGAAAGCAAGCAAGCTGGTAATTGCAGGGTGAGTGACTTGTACTGAATGGCAGCGTGTGCTAGCTGTTCACTGTCTCCCTGAGGAGAGAGGGAGAAGATCACTACTGAAAACAGAGATCTTCCTGTTGCAACAGCTCATTGCTATGTCAGTTCACACTGGAAACACCACTACTTCTAGAGGAAAGACCTCTTCAGTACAAATAATAACCAAGTAAATAGTGGAAAACACAACACTGTGCGTGATCACCATCCTGCAATCATCTGCTGTAGTGTGCGTAGCTGTTCCCACTAGAAAATGCAATGAAGTGTGTTGGTTCACGCACAGAAGATTCAAAATTGTGAACGGAACACCTTTTTTTTTGGAGAGGCTCAAAAAACAATGCCAGCAACACAACAGACTCAGAGAAAAGAGGCTTCACGTTCACACGAAGGTGATGGTTGTAGGTGTGAATATCTGTTGTGTTCTGCAGATAGCATTCCATTTCCTTACCCTGCTGCAAAATGTGGTCATGAGTAATGCTTGGAGGCCCTGTGGAAGTGAAATCCCTCTGAATTAGAAAGCATAGAAGAAAAAGTTAATTTGATGCATCCAAATTAAACATCTCTTCTTGGCCAAGAATGCAACATTGACGTGTTGCAGGCTCCTCTGTTAGATGCTTTTCCTGTCATTTTGTAATGCTTCATGTGGCACTGTCCAGCAAATGAAAATGAGTGTGCAGCGTGGTTTAACTCTGTTATCACAAATAAGAGTTTCTCATGGGAGAAATACAATGAATGTGAGCAGATTAATTAGGAACAGGAATTAAGGATCCTTAAGTTTCTTAGCAGAATAAACAGAAAACTATAAGCAAAGGCTAGACTAGGAACTGAGCATACATCATAGTTCATGATGATAGTAATTAAACTTAGAACATAGTACTAATCTGAGAAATTATATTTAAGACTGCCTGCAGTGCCTATCAATTAATGAGACAGTAGAAGTCTGAGTCTTACTGTCTTGGGGAATATGTATATATCAAAACAGTGAAGTGAGGTGCAGTTCCTGCACTTCTGACATTGCTCCATGTTTTGGAAAGAAACACTTGGTGAAGATAAAAAGGAAAAAGATTATTTTTCTGCAGGTTTATTAATTTTTTAATCTTAGACTATACTTGGTTGTTGAGTTTTGGAAGATTTTCAGAGTTTGCAATTGAATGTGTGAAGAAGTTAAGGAAAAAAAATAAAAACTGTTCTTTTAACTCTCCTGTCCTAGGAGGAAACATGACTCTAAAAGGAAAACTTGAACATTGGTGCCACAAAGCTGAGGGCTGACAGCAGGGGTGTGAATTCTTAAGGGGGGGAGAAAATTTGCAGAGGCATGTCTGTTACCAAGGTTCTTATCAATTACCCCCCCGCCCCCCCCAATCAAGAAACTGTAAGCAATTCTCAGTTGCTGTTTAGGTAGAAGTAGAGAAATACTTAATGCAAAATCCTGCTTGGTAATGCAGTCAAATTCAGTAATAACTTCAAAGGGCATGTGAGAGGAAAACATATGAACATTACGCGAATATCTTACGAAGCAAGAAGAAATGTGTTCATGTTCAGAGCCGTAAATTCATTTCTCAGTGTTCTGACATATGCTGTGGAATGAAGCTTGCTGCTAAGTGAAAGGGAAAGCAACTGTGTCCCATTTTGTAAATCTGATTATAATACTGATGACTTGTAGCAGCAAAGACTAATTGTCAGTGCTTGGATCTTGCAGGCATCTGCATCATTAACAGTAGATTATATCTCGGTCTTTTACCCTGTGTCAAAGATAATCTGGCTGTGCTACTGAAATAAATATTTAAACTCAGTGGTTAGTATGACTTAAAGCTATATTTTTAACTAGCTAACATAATTGTATCTCATTTACAACTCATGTGGTAAATAACATCCTTATTCTTACCTTTGTATTGTCACTGCTGCTGAATTTCCAATAACTGTAGGAAGGAGGAGAGGGAAGGAAGGTGGCATGTAACTTGTTGCCTAGTGCTTTTGGAAGTAATTCTTCCATCCTTGTTTTCTGTGCCTGAAAATGAAAGCCACAGATTGTGTTTTCTGGATCCAGTGGTAATCATCCCAGGCACAATGGTGGTGAGTGTGCAACTAGAATTGGTTGCCTGCTTCTGTTAGGAGCTTGTTAGGAAAGCTGGGAATTTGTAGGCTTAGGCCCTTCAAAACATCACCCTGAAAGATGGCAGAAAACTAAGACAAGTGGGGTTTTTGTAACTAATTTTGAGGTAAAGAACAGACTGCTGGAGAGCTTGCCTTCTGTGTCAACCATTAAATTAAATGTATTTAGGAGAAGAGCATGAATGTCTAATGAAGTTATTGAGCATACTGTACAAGTTAAAAAAAAATCCCAACCAAAAACAAACAGCCCCCCCCCCCCCCCAGCCCCTGGAATCTGTAATCGCCATCTGTTTCTTGGATGATTACAAGCTGATCCAAAAATTTAACAGTGCCTGACTTCTCACTGGCACTTGCTGCCTAATAAGCAAGCGGGGCAACAAGAATACATGGATAAAATTACTCCCCCCACCCCAGCATTTTGAGGAGTACGTCAGAAAGCGTGTACTTTCTGTGGCTAAAGAATCCAACATATAATAAACTCCATGACCTTCTTCAACTGCTCACATGAGGCACTGTGAGCTTGATGCTACTGTTGCACTCTGACTTGTAATCTTGTTTGATCTTTTTAGCAGAAGTGGAACAACACCAGGATAGAATGATAAAAAGAGCTGTGGGACTCCTATCTATCAGTGTACCTCCTTGATTCCTTCACCTTTAGAGTTAGAAACTGGGATGGGGGCGGGGGGGGGANNTGAAAAGGTGGGTGGGGGGGGGGGGGAAGCATGACAAGTAAATGCATCTTTCCTCCCCTCTCATGCATGAAGATATGTTTGATCACATTAAGAATGCTTCTGTATCTGCAGAAAGCTATAAAGTGTCTGTTCCAGTAAGTTTTCAGTTAGGGTTTTTTTTTAGCTAGTATACTGTTCTTTCCTTGTTACAAACTTTTATCCAGACAAATACACAAGTAGCTCACTTGTTAATGTCTGTCCTTATGTTTTAACATGTCGCTGGAGAGCTTGTTAGGTAAAGTGGAACCTCTTAGTTGTGGCATAAATGACTTTTCTTAGTCCTGACTTAGCTAGTATCTCTCCTAAGAACTTTCTAATCTGAAATATTGTACGTGTAGGAAAATGACACTGAAAATGTTGTTCAATTGCTCCATAGAAAGATGAAACCTAAATAATTGAAAACTAGGTTATGCCCTTTGGAATAAAAACTACATGTTTATGATTAGTTTTCATTAAAGAAAGGGTGAGATCACTTGGTAAAAACAAGCCCACAGCACTTAGTACTCATGGTATGCCTTCATAAGTTAGTGGAGTTGATACCTTCTGTGTCCATATTTTTAATATAGTCTTAAATGATGGTGTGACTGGTGGCACCCTGAGGATATGGGACCATAGTGTTGACTCATGTCTCTGGCTGTCAGCACAACAGGTTGGTTGGAAACTGTCTTGGGGTGGGGAGGGCTGCTCATCACTTGTCAGCTGTGTTCTTACTGTGTGTGTTTAATGCTGAACATCACTGCTGCAGCTGTGTTATAAGTGGCTTTTCAAAACTAAGGCAAAGTAAAACTAAAGGTACTAATCAAGACTTTAAACAGTGAGCTTGGAAAAAGTCTTTTGAATTGTTTAATGGAGGTGATGTTGGACTATGTGGGAGAAGGCTCTTTCTAAGAAGCTGGGAGAAACAATGTATTAAAAAGCATTGATTACATCAGAGCAGATAATAAAGCAATTAAAACTATTTTAAAACAGTCAGTTGGGCACTCAGCCCAGATGTTTGCATATAGAAGGAAGCAGAACAGGAAGAGCTATTTATTGAAAACTTGGTTCTTTTTTTGGGTGTTGAGCTCTGTGTACTGCAGAAATTAATTTGATACTGCTTTTGCAACTGACTGGATGGACTAGTAAAAATAAAAAATTGTAAATATTATGGTTAGGTTAAGGGTAGTAAACATGCCTCCATGAAATTCAAGCAGGAGTGATATTTCATGTCCTCCTGTAAACTATTGAAGGGAACACATAAAATAGCTTCTGGTAGGGATGAGAGTGGAGGAGCTATGAAACAGCTCTGACAGCAGTTTCAAAACTGCTTTCTGTGGTTTTTCCCAAGGTAAGGTGCTGCAAAGGCTAGGGTCATTTTTTTCCTGTGGGTTTTTGAAACTGAATTTCATTAACCCCAGCAGAGAGGGCTGGACAATGTTCTGTGAAGCAAATAGGCAGCATGAATTTGTTTTGTTGGCTCAATTTAGTTGTCTTATTTGAGTATTCTGCACCAGATGCCTTAAGAGTCTCTAGGGTATTATTTTTGAATTCCTTGCTCATTAAAGCAGACACTTGCATTATGCCCATTGGCCAGGACCCGGTAGATGTTTATTTTCCTTCTGTAGTTTCAGGGTGGCAAACTTTGTGTACAGTAACTGACTCACCCCATTATTCAGCTCCTGCTCTACAGTCCTGTTTTCTGTTCTTCCTTGAAAACATCTTATGCCTTAGGGATCCATACACTAGCTGTACATTGTGCAACCTCATGACAACTTTTGAGTAAGGTGAAACTACCCATCATTTACAGCTCTTCAGTGTAATCTTGCCAAAACTAAGCACTCAGGAGTTGTAGTCATTTTGGCTTATGGATATTTTGACTTGTTGAGAGGTTAGTCATCTTGGTTTTTACTATGAGATTTTAAAGGTTTGAAAGTAGTACATATTCATCTCCATATTCCAGTATGAACGCACTATTTTACGTTTACTTCCAAGGCATACTTCCACGTGTTTCCATTTCTTTTACTTGGTACTTACTATACAAATGTCTAACACAAGTTCTATTTTCTCTTCTTCGTTTTCACTGTTGGTAAACCATGTGTTTGCACTTAGCAAAATAGTTGAAGCAGTCCAAGAAATTGCTGCCTTGCTATGGGATACTAATGACAAACCTTGTTAGTTTTCATAGTCTGCATCCTGGTACGTGGTGAAACGGGTTAGCTTTGAATTGTTGAGATGGTGACTTCTTGCATGTGGTTTGCTATGTGATCATCTGTCTTATGATCTTCCTGTAGAGTCTGGGTTGTTCTGTAACAAGTTAATTAGTTTTGTGTTGAGAGATTGCTTAATAAGGGTGTTGTGAAAATTGTTTGAAGTAGCTGAATGCTGCAGTGATCTGGATCTCAAACTGAAAAGAAAACATTAGCTTTATCTTCAAAGGATGGGGTTGAATAGTTTGCAGTAGAAGTACTTAGTGGCCATACACCTTCTAGAGTACTTGATTTCCATCAGGCTTGGTGAACAGCTACCTCATGTACTGAGGCAAGGTAATTAGTCTAATCCAACTCTTTTGTGTGCATTGTGAGTTCCCAAAGCAATCCTGATATTCACAGCTGTGAGTATATGCATGATCCTTTTAGATTGTAAGACAAAACTGAAAAAAAGCACATTCCCTTATGTGCCATTATTGAAAGCCTGTGGAGCTCCTTGGTGGGATTGAGACTTACATAACCACCTTTCAGCTGCTTGAGCTAACTGGTTTAGTCTTTTGCTTTTCCTCATCTCCCTCCTGATGTCTTAGTCATATGCTGTCTTACAACTCTGCTATACCTGTGTTTGCATTTTATCAATCAAGTCTCTGCCATTCCAGTCTTCCTGGTTAACAAGTTTAGTCATATCTGTTTTCCTTATCAGTTATTACTCAGCTCCAAAGTAATAATCCAGCAAAAGCAATACATTTTGAGGAGTTTTTTAGATGGACCATAATTCATTGTAGTTCGTGGCCCAGCTATGCAAACAGCTGTGCCAGCACAAAGAAAGTGGAGTTGATGCAAAAACAGAAGAGATAGAGGAAAATAAGTTCCTTGTAAGGAAGTGTCAGTTTAAGCTAGCGTGAGGGGCTGCTGAACTGGTTTCCGTTCTCTCTGGTACTGCTCTGATCCCGTGGCAAGTTCATTTGGGGAGATCTGCTAACAGAAAAACAAATGCAGAAAAGTGAGTGGGGTAGGGGTTGTATACCACAAAACGCCATATTCATAAGTGTCAGTCCCAGCTTAAAAGAGGAACTGCAAACACTGCAGGGAGCATAAAGGGAAGAATCTGATGTGCATGTACGTTAAGGTGAATTTTTATAGTAGCTTAGGACAGTTGGAGGGAGTTGTATAGCTGTAGTGTTGGCTCTCTGACTGACCACTGATCTCCTATCTATAGCTCAGTTTCATGTGTAGTAACCTCAAGTTAAACTGTTGCCCACAGTAAAAAACCCCACTTGGCGGGGGGGGGGGGGGGGGGGGGCGGGGTAAAAACTCACTGTGGATTCTGCACTTTCAATGAGGAGACCTTTCTCAAACATTTTAGCCTCTTGAAATATAAATGTATTTTGAAAAATAAGTGTCTGTATTTGAAAAATAAGTGTCTGTATTACTGTCTGACCAGAAACCAATGACCCATTGGTTTCTGGTCATCTCTACAACTTGGTTTTTAGAACATGGTCAAACATCTAACTTCATAACTTGCATATCCAGAGACTAAATGTCTTCAGAGAAGTTGTAATGGTTTCCTAAGGGCTGGAGTTTTTGAGATTGCTTTTAGAGGTAAATGCCAACATCTGGAAGAACTTCTGAACAATAACAATTCTTGAGAATCCTACCTTAAATAGTCTCTTGCAGGCTATCAAGTGTGTGGCTGTAGCAGTCACTGACTTTTTGGGGGATTTTTTGGAGGGGGAAGAGAGGAAAACACCCAACTTGGTTAGCCTAAGACCAGTTAAAAGAAAGCACCTTATTAATAGCTTACTGAACTGAAATTGAGAAAAATCTGATTAGCTTGTGGTGCCAAGCCTCAATAATCATGTTGCCCAGTGTTTTGTAGACCTTTGCTAGATCATGTGGGTACCAAAAGCATTTTTGGTACAGCAGACTATGATGTCAGTGTTGCTGGCTGTGCTTTTTATTTGTTCAGTGTGCTTCTTTTCTCTCTCAGAAATGTAAGTTTTCTGTAGTTAGTGTTCATTGGTGTTACGGTGTGGTGTGACCCTTGTGGGTTGGGTTCTGTGTGATTATAACAAAACTTTCTAGAGGAGCTAAGAGAGAAATACTTGTCAAAGTTTGTGGTTGTTGGGTCCTTTACAATGTGCAAATCTCATGTCTTATGGTTTCCTGGAGCTGAGCAAAAGTTAGAAGATTGGCATAACAAAAGCAAGGTTGCTAATCTCTGAGCTTCCCACTTTGGTCTTTCTGACGTTTTGTATTTTGAGCTGAATATAGAGCTAGTTTTGGGAGGCCAAGTTGCAAAATACCAAAAATTGAGAAAACAGTTGACTTGAGGAATGGGATATCTATTTTTACTTCTGGAAGAGGAAGGACTTATCAGCACATGCTGTCTCAACTGGCTATTTAAAAGAGCTGGTTGTCTCTCTTGGAAAGATGGCAGTCTCAGACAAGCTGACTTTACTGGAAAGCCCATACCAAACCTCCTCAGTCACTGCAAACTTGCAGGTAGAGGACTCAGAAATTACTCACTCAAACTGAAATGCAGTGTCAGATGCTTGACACCAACTTCCTGTTCGGTGCCTTGGGGTTGATGCAAATTAGGGTCTCCCTGCTGCTCTCAATGTGTGTTCCCCCCCTGCCCTCAGCAGCAGAGGAGAATTGAAAATAAATTTTCTTGTTTAATAATTCTTTTAGGTCTTTAGCAGAATTGTCAGATTAATGTGCTTTCAGTCTGACTCATGATTTGCTTTGCAGTGTGTGGTATGTTAACCAGCCTTCTCCTATGATTACACAGTGGACAGGACCAAACAAGAAAAGCTTTCTGGATATTCATCAGGCTCACAGAAGACAAGTGGTAAAAGTCATTTACAGAAACAAAACCTTAGTGCTTGTTAACAAACCCATGTACCTGCTTGCAGGCAAAAAGTACTGCAACCACTGATTCTGGAACCTCTTGCCCATTCTGTTCCTGATATAGCAGCTTTACCAGCTGTTATTTTGGGCTTCAGCTGATTCAACAATGCTGCTTTCTCTTTCTACCTACAGCTGCAGGCAGTTGTGGCTGGTTATTTCATTTGAGTGAGCAATGTCCTTCAGGCTATGTTGGCTCAGGGATGTTAATAGGGTTCAGATGTCTCTGAGCTCACAGAATCCCGCACCCCTTGTCCCTCCTCTGCTTGTTCTGTTGCAGAACATCAAAGCAAAACAGTATCGAAATACTGAGTATCTTGACTATTGCTAGTGCAGTATGCCTTTTTCTTGGTGTGAGTGTGGTGGATTTCTCTTCCTTCTCCACAATCTCTCCCACCTGTTGAGGTTTTTTTCCCTGGGGTTGGTATTGGTGCTTTTAGTTCACTTTACAAGCTAATTACTCTTCAGACATTATTTTTGTACTTGGTGAATCTTTCAGAGAAGTATATTGCAAGTTTCTCCTTGGAAGATGTCATTCAGTAGGATATTTTTAATATTCCTGTCTTGTTGAGGAAATCTCCCAGACTTTCATATTTAAGTCAAGTTTTTCATTTTCCTGTGAATGACTTGCTGAGGTTCCTGGCTGAATGTGACTGGCTTTACAATTAAAGGTTGAGCACCTAAGAATTACTGGAAGAGCCTGAAAGTAGTGGTTGCTCCTGTATGATATGCTGGTCACCTGAAAGATGAAGATTCATTGGGTTCTGATGGGTGATGACTCCTTTACAATGGTCTGCTTCTTGCTAACTACTCTGGAGCAATGTGCCTGAGGTCTTCTTCACCCCATTATAAATGCCCTTCAAAATGTAGAGACTCCTTCCTGAAAGGCCACGTTTCTGTTTTACAGTAGGATGTATGTAATGATGGGTAGTTTGGAGTGTGTCTTTGTATTGCTGAATTTGCTAAGCCATCCTTACAGTATTTGACATGCAAAAATGCTTGGTTTATCCCTGTGCCTTAAGACTTGATAGGGTCATAAAAACATTCTTCTTGATTTATTTGTGTCACAAGATAGCATACTGTTCTTGTGGCAGCACAATGCTGAAAAGTTCAGAAATGAAAAACCGATGAGGGATATAGAAATATGTCTAGCTGACAGACAGTAATTCAGTCACTGAAGTTGCTGTTGCTATGTGCATATGATTATCTCAATAGCAAGGCTAAAATTCACTTTAAAACTGCTTTCACTTGCTTAAGAGATGCTGTGGTTTTTTTATTTACAAGGTGACATCGATTTAAACCATCGTATTTTAATGTGTCTTTGCGTAGTTGAGTTGGTGAAGATGTCATAGACATCCTTGTATTCAGGTGGTGGAAAGTAACACCTGAAGTAACCTACTTGCTTTTATTTGTGTTGCCATTGGACCCCTTTTGAATTGAAGACATCATCCAGGAGATCTGTGTCGCATATAAGCACATAACAGATTTCAGGATTGCTTGTTCTTCAGTCAGACTTGTATTCTGACCAATAGTGGCCTTTTGATAAGCAAAACTGAAAGGAATCTGGATCATCTGCATCTTGCTGATAGTCTTGAAATATATATAGCCTATTCCTCTAAAAATAAAGGGAATAAAAAAGTGGGGGAGTTTGAAATGTTCTGTGAACATTGGACTTGCTGGTCAAAGGCTTTGAAAACAGTTAATTTGGGACACACTAATTTCTGACATGGGAGGCACTGTATTTAAAAAAAAAAAGAAACCTAGGCCCTTCATTAAAGCAAGAACATAGATTTGATTGTGTGGAGTTCTCAAAATGAAGTTGTATAGCTACTCATAAAGACAAGTAATTTTACTGCAAAGGTTTCCCTGATTTTCTTCATTTACTATTGCAAACAGACTCAAATAGTGGTGCAAGCTGGCATGGATCATTTGGGTGATGAAATTTATTACTATGGCTTCAAGTAGATGGAAGAAGTAACTGAGAGCCAAGATAGTAAAGCATGATCCTTGAGCTACATTTTCTATACAACTTACCATTGCTTCCCTAGCTGGCAAGTCTGAGCTCAGAATTAGTTTGTCAGATTCATGCTTGCTGGTTTTCCCCTTACTTGAATGTAAGTTTTTCACGGAAGTTGCTGTGTAACCTCCCATGCTAGGCAGTTCTGCTGAGGGATGCAAATACTCAACTTTCTGGGTACTATGGAGTGTATCTGGAGCTTGCCTCTATGCTTTTGATGCCTCCTGCTTTTCCATACCATGCAATATGGACTAATAGTAGTTGTC
Source organism: Machaerirhynchus nigripectus (assembly GCA_013397975.1). Classification (NCBI taxonomy): domain Eukaryota; kingdom Metazoa; phylum Chordata; class Aves; order Passeriformes; family Dicruridae; genus Machaerirhynchus; species Machaerirhynchus nigripectus. The sequence continues at coordinate 489,076 of VZRQ01005898.1, forward strand.
TGAGTAGTAGTGTTTTTCTCTCTTCTCAAGTGCTTGATATGTCAAATACTTGGAATATAATTCTGTGAACTGTAACCATATAGGGTACTTAGTTTATGGAAATGATCTCTCAGTTGTTGAAGTTTGTTTAGTCCAGGAATGCTAAACTTTGTTACAGCATAGTTGTTGATGTAGTTATGCCATACAGCAATCTCTCTACAATTTGTGCTAGACTTCTTAACCACTCTTTGAAAAACATGCAGTTTTATTTAAGTTTTCAGATGTATCTAATGTCTGAGAGCTTGAGGTGGGGTGGAGAAAAGGGGCCAGACAAACAAGGAGTGAAAATGCTCAGCTTTTGGACTCCTTGAACATAAAATAAACAGTGTGCAGTGAGTCACAGCACTGTCACTACATAACTGTGGGGAGCTTGCAAGTTTTTAGGTTTTTTTTAATGGCCTATCCAGAGGATTGGTATTGTTGAATTTTACTGTATCTTCCAGGACAGATAAGCTGACTTCCTGTCTAATTAACTTACTGCTTTCTGAAGTGTTTCCTAAAGCCTTGAGATCCTGTGCATTTACAAGTATTTGCATAAGTAATGCACAAAGGAAAAGAGCTCAGGAATATCTGACTGGGGCTTCTGGTGGAGTTGGCAGCGCTCCCTGTTGCACAAGGTACCCGTTTCACAGCTCCCCCAGCGAGCAGACAGCTTTGCAGCCACCTTGGAGGGGCATGGTAAATGGAACAGTGATAGAAGTGCAGTCAAACAAATGCAGCCTGCAGCTCTGCTTTTGGGCCAGTCAAGCTGGCACAGGTCATGGATGCTGAAATCTGCTCTTAAAGCATCCGGGGTGACTGATCAGAGAGAGGTGCCCATGCTGCGGATCTCTAAAGTTTTGGAATGGTAATTGCCACCAGAAATTTGAATGAAATAAAAAGTAGTGCAAGATTACTTCAAAGCTGAGTTAAGCTAACCATCAGTGAAAACTCCACAACATTGTTAGTCATCTTCAATTATCCAGGCCGTGACTGCAAAGCTGTTGCATGACTATTGTAAATATAAAATATAACCCGTGTGAGTATAAATATCTTCTACCTAAGTGACATCCTTGTCACTTAGCTCTAGTGGTATGAAACCGAAGACATTTAATCTTGTTAATTTTCCAGGGTGATTTACTAATGAACTATTTAAATTATTTATTGCCCTCCCCGCCCCAAGGTGTACTTAAGGTCAGGAAGTATGAAATAACTTAACCTGACACCAGTAATACTGCACTGTAATGCCTTCACTCCTAAAGATTTCCAAGGATATAAAGCTGGTATTGCACCTTCACTTTCCACATGTGGAAGAGGAAGGGTGTTTTGCAGACCAGAGGGGAATTTTGTTTGGGGGATTACATGGTCTTCAGCTGTGTTTCTCTAATTTCTGGCCAAGTTGTTAAATATAAAAGCATGACTTTGTTGTGAGTGTGGGCCTCCCTAAAACCTGTCCTTTCCACGGGTGAGCCCAGCTGTCAGCTCTGTGTGTGTGTGTGTGTCTCTCTCTGGTCAGCCAGGTCAGCTGCTTGCCTGCTGAAAACTAACCCAGTGTGAACACAGGCAGGGAGGAGCAGAAAGGACAGGAATGGGATGCCAGCACTGCTGGGAACAGTGGGCAAGAGAGCACACTGGGAGTTGAGCTGTTTGATGCCTTGCTGCAGAGGTAAGGCTAAGCCTTGGTCTATGCCAGCTGTGAACCAGATCCTTTTTGGGACTATTGGTTTTTCTCCGTGCATGGAGGGTAGTGATTTTGAAACTTGGAAGGTTGTAATGGTGATCTTCAAGAGGAGGAGCAATAGATGAAAAAGTGAAATCTCTCTCAGCTGCTGCTTGAAGTTTCTGTTTCTATAGGTTTTGCCAACAGCATTATCCTAATAAGCCTCTCTATTCTTGATCTTGTTGTCCTCTAACAACAGATACCAAGTCTCTTAACACTTAATCAATATTGTACTTTCTATGTCAAGAAAAGAAGCAGTAAAATCTGACAACTCCGATATTGGCATTTTAATATCAGTCTTTTAGGCGAAATGGGTTTTAGATGTATATGCAGCAAATTCTAGGGAACTAAAGTGTAAAGGAAATGAAGGTATAGTCTCTGGCATGGGATTTTATAAAAATCCCTTTGGAATACAGATAGCCCATATCCATGGTAGGTTTTGGTATCTTGGAAATGCTTCTGTTTGTCCCAGGGGGAGACACTGACACCAGTTTTAGTCTATAGCTGAAGCTAAAAATGAATGTGTTGGACTTAGTCCATCATAGTATTCTGTCTATAATTTTGTGGATTTTGCAGTAAGTGATAAGGAAACCTGAGCAAACTGTTCCCCTGCCTCTTTGTCAAGAAATGGGAAGATTATTCTACTTCTTTCGATTAGTCCTCTGATGAGACTCATTCCTGGCATTATGTGAGACTATGGAAAGTCTTTACAGAAATTATATCCTTTTCTCCGTGCCTAGAGTCTCTTCCTTTCTATCTTTGAATGTACACCACTTACACCTCCATCACTGTGTCCCCTTCCAGTCTAGGGTTGTGTCTCTAGTTAATCTCTCCCCTGAGGGACAATTTATGCTTACTCTGGAGAACAATTTGCCAGATAGGTAATGCTATATTAGCTTGCTTGCATCTATATGTCTTTAGGGACTCTGACTATATGCTCCTAGTAGGAGTCTTGGAAGGGATAACTTGTGGTTCATTTTCAGATGTTGCTTCACTTTTATCTCCTTTTAGCATCAGTTGTTGTTGATCTTGATTCTATTCTTTTCTTTATTTTTTTTCCCCACTGTTCTGAGTATTGTACCAAAATACAACCAACTGTATTCTAGGCCAAACTGTTTTCTAGGGAGGAGAAAATATTTTTAGGAAATTAATTACTTAGTTTCTGGTGGGATCTGACAAGTCCTGCAGTCAGTGCAAAAGGGACAGGCATAGCTGCCTGGCAGGATGCAGGAACAATGAGTCTGTCATGTTGTGATAGGAGCAAGCGCTTGGCTTTGGCGTCTTGCATCTCTTCAGTCTCATCCTTCCCAATTTTAACTTTACTCATGTTGGGTACACTTATAAGACTCTCACAGCAGTGCTACTCTATAAATAGCTTGGGCAAGCAGGTATAATATTTACATGGGGAAAAAAGTAAGAGAACAGTAATGGAAATTACATATGTTCAGCCACTGTGCACTGCCATGTGTTTTACATGATACATCTAATAGTTAACTGGCTTACTAAAAAAGACCTTCAGCATCTACTATTGGTCCAACACAGTTTTTAATTTGCCTTTGTTCAGAGACTGACATCTCCTCTCTCTGCCACTTCGATAAGAGACGTGCTTCAGATTCAAGTGGTTTCTCTCCTATTGTATTGACCTATTTGTATTTTCTCTTGTGGTCTTTCTATTAGGCTGTGTCCCAGCAGTATGAATTGCAGCAGAGCAGCAGTGCTACCTGTGGCTTAAGGTACAGGGATAAATAACTCTGATCAAGCCCTTCTCAGCTGTGTCTGTGGCTTTAATAAAAGGAGGCTGAGTTCCTACTGCTTAGTTTATGCTGGCTCTAGTTTTTGTCTGATGATCCAGTAAATCAATATAGCTTGCTAAAAGACCAGAGACTAATCTGGCAAAAAGTCTGTGTTTTGGGCTTTTGTTTTGTTCTCATTTTTGCTGGGTTCACAGGCTGAATCAACTTGCTTTCTGATTGAAGGGGTTGTTGGTAGAAAGGGGAAAAGGAGGCAGGACTGTTCCCACTTGCCAAGTGGCAAATCATGTAATTCAGCTTAGCTGGGAAGCAAAAGGCTGGAAAAACCACAGCCTGAGCTGGTCTTGCTGCTGGCTACTGTCTGGGTAGGTCACCAGCTGAGCTCAACAAAAGGCATGTTGAATGCCAGGGGGTGGGAGGCTGGATCTGGCTGACAAGCTGGGTTGTTACTCTGCCATGGAGCTACCTTGGAGAAGGCGAAGAGCAGAGTTGGCACTGTAGTGCTGCATTGTATTGTACAGTGGTCTTCTGAGTTTGAAAGAGTTATTCTGACAATGAGTATTTCCCCTTTCTTATGCTGTTAGGCTTCCATACATCAAACCTGATACCTGGTGGTACTTAGATACTTGCACTGATGTGCTTTCAAGAGTAGCTTCTAGTCTGTATGAATTGTAATGCACACATTTTGTGCAAATATTCTAGCTCTTCCTTTAATGATGGCAGATCTTAGTGTGGGCTTGAGAATTCAGAGTTGAGTTGACTCCACATACGACATGTGCATGAAATACTTCCAGAGTATTCTGGACCTGCACTGAACCAGTATTGTGCTTTGTGGGGTGTTTTCTGCTTCCCTTTCTACCAGTTTCTGCAAGAGGTTTTAGTAATCACTACCTGCCTTGATTTATATTTATTTTTCATAACCTGGATGTTCTGATATCTTAGCTAAGTAAAATACTGTGTCATATGAAGGTCTCCAGAAAGAATTATGACTGCATGGCAGATGTTCTTGACAGATATAATACTCATCAGATTTCTTGGTATGTGGCAAACTAACTTCTCATTTTGATATTAAAGACTTTCAGGTGCTGTGATTAGTTTTAACACTTCCTCCTCCTTTCAGGATTCTCTGTCCAGCACTTTTTAAGAGCTATGTATAAGTGCATGCCATGACTAATGAGCAGTAGACTTGAATGAAGCTTTTGGGACAAGAATTTTGATGCTTGTCTTTAACATACTTTTAGATAGCTCTGGTAAATGCTTGAAAGCTTTCATTTTTGTCTCGATTAAATTTCATACTTGAATTCAAGTCTTAGATGCTACTTACGGTTTGTTGATGTTAGGTGTCACTACTGCCTTTCCTACAGTTCATTTGCAAAATGTACCAGAGTTGCAATTTAGGTGGCATTAAGTATGTCTGACTGTGTACATCTGTAGCATGCAAGTGTACTGGTGGTGAGGTAGACAGCTACTCTTTATATGTGCCACAAAAGAAAATTGTAAATACAGTACCGTGAGTGGAGAATGGCATATTCGAGTAAATCCTTGTAATTTCAGGGGACTTAAAACACAATCAGTGGTCTTGGCAGATGGCCAAGGGCCCAGGCAGCTTCTGGAACTCTTCCAGCTGTTAATGGAGTGTGGGTTCTGATTAAATTTGCTGTGGCCACTGAGTCTTGGTCTGCTTGTCTGTATGTGTTAATGTACTCTTTTCTAACAATTAATATTTAATTTTAAAATCTGTTTTAATACTCAACAGCAGCTTTACAATATCCTCACAACATAGATCTCTCCTTCATGTTAAGCACAATAAAGATTGAAACACCACATGTGAGAGGCCCTACCATAAAAACTAGCTGTTGTAAAAGCCTTGAAATATTTGTGCTGGCAGCCTTGCAGCCTCCCAAGAAACACTGCTGCATTAGTTACGTGAAGTCTGTTCTACAGTTGACATAATTAGCTGGTTACAAAAAATAAAATCTAGTAAGTAGAATTGTGGCATGGTCAATGGGGCCTTTGACAAGACTTCAGGGTGGTAGTTTGGACATGAGCCTGCTGGACTGACTGCTTTTCCATTTTACTATAGCTGAAAATGTTGCAAAGAAATTGAATGGTAGAGCAATCTCCCTTATGCTTCCAGATATGTCAGTGAAAGGAAGAACATATCAAAGTAAGGTGGCTTTAGGATGAAGTTATTCTTTTACTTTGGAAGAAATAGGGAGTTTCTTAAACTTCAGACCCCAAAGAATGAATACATACGAATTACTAGGCTCATGCCAAAGGCAGGTTCAGTTCTGCAAGAGCACTCCTGTTAAAAGGCTACAAATGCTTTTTACATCAATACCACAAATAGTTTGAGGCAAGGGGAAAATAAGTTACTGTAGCATTTGTGTGAGTGCTGGTATGATCCTACAGAGAAGGTGGCTATATATTGAATTGGTTCAGTTCTCTACATAGAAGTATGTTAGAATTTTTACTTTTTTTACATTATGAATTTTTCAGGTCAAGGAGTCAATCTAATTTAAGTCAGCAGTAAAAGGTGAGGTAATACTTTTCATGGAAAATATCTTAAACAATTAATGCAAGAACATAATTGCACAAGTCTACAAAAATGAATGTCTATGCCTCAGTAAAATTCTTTTAAAGAATTGTTGATGAGAAATCTTCAAGTAAGGCTGTATCTTTAAGAGAAAGAGTAGTCACCCATCTGCATTATTTGAGAAACTTTTTAGGTTCTTGATTAGGTGATTTTTGTTCCCAATTATTAATATATTGTACTACTGGGATGTAACTGCAGCAATGTCATATAGATTGGTTTTAGTATTTTTGAAACGCCTTTTCATACTTTCAGTTTTGTTAAATTCTGTAATATTTGCAACGTTTTAGTGTGCCATTGCATGGGATGTATCATAGAGGTCTATGAATTTTAATTAATTACTTTCTGGTTTGAAAAAAAAAGATCTGATTTATTGCTGCATTTCTTTCTCCAGTCTTGGCTTTTGTTACTTACGCTGGTTTAGCTTGCAGATTGTTGGAAGCGAACAGACATCTGTTTGTGTAGCAAAAGTTCCTGCTAAAATTCCCAGAGTTTGATGAGACACCAGCAATACTTACTGTGTTACATCTTTAGGCAAGGCTCCTTTGTCTTCACTATGCATTTGTTTTCCATGCTGAAGAGATGAACCAGGACTCTGTAGTGAAGGGAGGCTATTATGTGAAGGGTAGTACCTTGATTCTTACAAAAATGGGAATGTTTATTGTGCAGGGGAGCTAGAAAAAATTCCGTTATTTTGAGACTAAGGCTAAATCTAGGGGAGGTAAAACTAGGGAGCTATGTTCTGTCCTTCACTGAAAAAATGTAGTTAAGTGACTTGTTAGTTGCTATGATGTTGTGAGCATTAGATACACCTATTTCAGTGTGTTTGAAAGTAAGTGTCCTACTCTGAAGGAATATTGAATAGTTGAAAGTGAAACATGACTGTCAGTTGGATGTTAAATATGCCAAGTACTAAAATCTTGTTTTAAACACTGAGGTTTCGGAGGCAGATGGAAGAAATAATATTTCTGAACCTCCATCTTGTCTTATGGGTAGATCAAGGTCCTGTCTTCACAATCTTAAACTACAAGGTAAACTGTTTTGAAATGCATTAGCCTCATTCTAAACACCATTATTCTGGAAACTGATGAGAACCCATTCTATAGCTAATGCAAATTTAATGTTGTGGTGTAAATTGTAGCTATTCCTATCTCTTTAGTATAAGAAGTGATGCACAGTCTGCAGTCTGTGGGTGGGAAAATGAATAAAATTAAGTCTGAATGATACTGTTCAGTCTTTGTAGTTTAGTTCTTACAGACTTTTAACTCTTGTTGTTCAGCACAAGTTTTGTTTTATAATTTGAATGTAATGTTATCAGTACATATGAATTATTTATGTGGAAACTGGATTTATTCCAGTGCTGATATCTTGCAATGAGAGAATAAGGTGATGAAAAAATAAAGTTCAGCTACCACTCTGTGTTTTAAACAAAACAAAAAACAAATCTGGCAGACATTTAGGAGAGCCATAAATCTAATTTTACCAAATCCATGCCTCTTTTGGTTTGTTTGGGGTTTTTTTTGTATTGTCCTCTGTGCTCTGGTTTGGTTTAGGTTTTTTAAGGGTGTTGAAGCCTAACTTGAATCAGTGGAAATGTCTGCTTGTGTAACACGTACACTACACGTGGTGTGGCCCCGCTGTGCTTATTGCACACTTATCACCACACAGCATGGCTCAAAGAAATGGTAGGTGAGAACAGACTAATTTGCATTCTTTAAAGGAAGATTTAAGTCATTCCAGTGTTTTGTGCATCATCAAATACAGGTATCAAAGTCCATCTCATTCAAAGAGATGGTATAAAAATAGGGAAAAAAACCTTAAAAAGAAGGTAACTAGACAGCTCTTAAAACCTAAATCTCTCAAGGTGACCTGGAGCATAGTGAAGGAGGTGGAGGTATGACGTGGAGATCAATTGTGAAACAGAGTGCCAGTGTGTGCCATCTAGCAGAATTACAAGAGAGTAGAAGAAACCTGAGTAGCATGGAGGCAACTGCCTTCAAAACAAACAAAAGAGCAGAAGGAGTGTTCAAATGTGTTAAAATAATGAGTCTAGTAATCTTAATGTAGAAACACCGTGAAAAGTTTGTGGTTAACAAAAGGCATCAAAACTGATAATGATGCTTTCTTCCTGCAGTCAGAAGGGTTCCACTGCCTGTAGGAATTGCTGATGATGTAAATGAAGCATATATAGTAGATACAGCTTTTGCAGGGAAATTAAATAACTTGTGTCATTGTTCACTGGGGAGGAAACTGGATATTTGAATTTTTGAACTTTTCTCTGTGAGGGATTCCTCAGCTGGTGGATCTAACATGCTAGAGGCAGGAGAAGGGTTTGTGGATGTAGCTGATAACATTATCAGCAGCAAAGTACAAGGACAGGGTGGTATTAATTCTGGTTCTAAATACTCAAAGATGAAATAGCAGAATGCAGATGATATGTAAAGTCTTGTATAAATCTACTGTGTTGCCAGTGCTATAGAGAATGGCAGGTGTGGTGCCAAAATTTATGTAAGGGAGACTATAGCACTTGTAAGGCTCTGATGCTAATGTCTGACTGTGGTGGTTTGAACCTGAGTTGATGGACAGTTGTTTAGACCAATAACGCTTCTCAAAATCTACATATTTTAACCATGTGGAAGCCTGGGAAATGCTCTCTTCCTTCCGGCCCTTGGACAGGTAACTGTGCTCTGGCCGCTCGGCCCAGCAGGCCGAGCTGGGCCTGGCTGGGCCTGACCACACCTGGCTGGGCCTGACCGCTCGGCCCCGGCAGGGACCGGGCCACAGGGCCACGGCTCCGTGAGGGCCGGGATTGCCTCCCCTTCTCCGGTGCAGCCAAAATGAACTTTACAGCTCTGGCCGAGACCAGTTCCCAGCTGCTGCCCAGCAGAGATCATGCGACCAACAGAGAGATAAGTTCCAGCTGCAAACTCTGGGTTAGATTAACCCCTTCTGAACTGTAAGTTCCCCAAAAGAGATGAGACCTGCAAACATCATCCTCTCCCAGGTCAGAGGAAAGAGAAAGGCAAAGGCACGTGAATAGACACCATTATAGTGACACCAGAGTCAGTGAAGAGGAAGGAGCTGAAGCCCAGAGAGAGGAGATAGAGGAGATGCTTTAAACCTAAAAGCTGAAATTCTTTTGTACAGCTATGGTGGTGGACTATGATATATCCAAGAACCCCTTATAATTTTGTGATAAGCATGGGGGGTAGAGCGTTTAAACTGTAGCCACGAGCAAAGATGCCTGTGCTGGAATCAGTAAATGTTGAAGTAGCTGTGATCCAATGAGAAGCTTGAACAGAGAAATAGTAATGAAGTAAAGACCCTTGCTCCCAGAGGGGAAAAGAAGACCTCTGTTCCTGGGATGAAGATGATCCCAGAAGGTAGATGATGAGGACCTTTGCTCTTGAACAGCTCATCTTAAAATAGTACCCCATTAGCTAAGACTGAACCCTCGAAAACAGCTGTGGGGAAAGCTGTAAGTCGAGGGAAGCGACTTTTCACAGGCCAGCAGAAAACAACCTCGGGCGGCTGTTGTGCTGTGACGTGGAAGCCACGAGAAAACTCTTTCTTGTAGAGAAGCCCCATAGTGTGGGCAAAAGAGACTCCTCTCCCTAAGTGAACTGATGAAAGACTATTATAGAGGTGGTAAACTGACTGAAATAATCCCAAATTTGTGTCTGTGGGGTAACTGGGAGGGGGGAGGAGGATGGGGGGAAGAGAAGTGTTCTGAAGGTGTATTTTGACTCTTATTAATCCTTTTTCTTTTAATTCTGTTAATAAACTTCTTTATAGTCTTTAAGTTTGGAGCCTGCTTTGCATTCCTCCTATTTCTTATCTCACAGAAGGTAAAAGAAATGCGAACCAACCCACTACACTGACACAGTCAAGTTAGTAGTGTCATTTATGCAGCTATCCACTACTTCTGTCCTTACAGTCTCTGCCTTCTCTTCCAGTCAATGTGACTTTTGTAAGGAAACCTGTCTTGCAACTTTATGGAGGCTGATGGAGGGTCAATAACCATGTGGATAAAAGTGATTTAGGTGTCTCTAATTTCTAAGTGAATTTTGAGAGGGTTCCTCACTAGCTTTAAAGGGAGCTAATAAGCCATAGCATAAGAAGAGAAGGCCTTTGTGCTGATTAAATAATTCCTTAATTTGTAAAGAAAATAAGGTGGAAGTAAATGCTTGGCTGTATCAGTAAAGAAAGTCACTTCTATGCAGGACAAATTGCTGTGGGAATCTAAGACTTTGCTAAATTACCTGGAAAAGCCCAGGTGACCAGTGGAGAAGAAAGCTTGCTGCTGATATTTAATTAATTGGGATAGTAAGGGTCTGAAAGCTGAAAAGAACCACAGAAGAAGTCACATGACTGAATTTCTAGTGCTGTCATTTGTCAGAACAGGTAGCTGCATTGAGGAGAGCAGCCCCAGCTTTACATATAATGATGGATGCTAAACTGGACATAACCATACAGGAGCATGGTCTTAGTACTGTTAGAATTCAGTAGGTGTCAAACAAGCAATTGTCAGTTACCAGAAGAGGAATACAGAGTAAACTAGAAAAGGTTCCTGTGTTACTGTGTAAATCCAGTTTGTATCAGCATTTTGAATACGTTGTATGGTCCCCTTCCTGCTAAAAGGTATAGTAGAGCTTCATGCTCAGCTGAGGGCATGAAGGATGATGAAAAATACAGAACGGCTTTGGTGTAAGTACTTGACTAAGCATCAAGAGTTGTCAGCATGGAAAATAGATGATTGAAGGAGATTTGAAGTCTCAAAAGTCATGAGTTAAACTGAGGACTGGGCAGGAAGTAATTTCTGCCTTTTTCCATGAAAGATGTAGAAGTCAGGGTCAAAACCACCAAGTAGTTCTTTGTGCAGCCAATTTGAGACTTCAGAAGATAAAAGCTAACAGTCTTTATTTAGTCTTTTGAACACAAATCGTTGTGATGTACTATAGACTTGATGTCTGCATTGCAAGAGAAGGACTGAATTTTAAACTATCAAGGTGATAGACATGTACTTTGTCAATGACAAGCTATTGCTGGTACTCCAGCTAAAAAATAATGTGTATTTTCTATGTTCATTCTTAAACGTATTACAGCACAGTAGAAACTTAATTGAATTCTAATGATTTTACTGTAGTGAATTTGAAACCAATCCAAAAATAATACTACCTTTGTTTTTAATGTTTCTTTTGCTTACCGTAAAGCCTTTCCTAGCTAGTTAGCTGAAGTTTGGTTATGTGTTTCATATTTGTTACTAAAATCCAAAGAAAAATCCTACTCTTTGAGAAGTGTTGTCATTCGTAGTTGCTTGTACGAGTTTACATGGGAATGCTACTCTGACCGAGCTTAATGTTCTCTTCCTCAGTTTAAGCTGTAAGACTTCAATCAGTTTTGTTAAGACACTGTACAAAAAGTTCATACTGGTAGCTGATAATCCAGACCTGTGTTTAGTCTTAGCTTCACCATCTGATCTTGGTGCTTTCAGTTGCACGTCTAAATAATTGAAGCGATGACCCTTCTAAAGGGACAGATGGAGGGAAAGCTCTGCTGAAGAGTTTATTATAAGAATTAAAGCTTGCCCTTGTCCTCAACACACCATGTCAGCTAAAATTAAAGATTGCTTTGTTAAAGATTGCTTTCTTTATTCAAATCATGTAGCTGGCAGCTTGATTAATTAGCTTTTTTAAACACAGGATTTTTACTGTTGATGAGTTTCAAAACTTCACCTCCATGCCGTTTCATCCAGGAGCAGCAGTGCTTGCTTCCATGACCACTGGCTTTCTTTGGCATATATGTATCTGTGCTGAGTTCATTTCACCTCATACCATTTTTTGAAAACATAACTAAAATCTGGTCTTGCATAGAGTGATATCATTGTTTACTTTGTGTTGAGATATAAGAATAAGCTGTAATTTTAATTTTTCATACAACTTTTTGGAGATGAATAAAGTACAAAATTATGAGAAGTGACCTTTTATCAAAGTCTGAGGTTGCTGCTTGTTCTGTTTGAGTCTTAATGAAAGAAATGTAATGATGAAGTGAAATAACAGAACCACAATGAGTGGTCAGAGGTGAAAACTGTGCAATCTCTTTACAGTGTCTAACAAAACCAGTGAAATTTCTTTGATGCTTTTACTTTGGCTTTAACTGGATCTGAGCAGTTACTAAAATGACTTTATGACATAAAACATCAAAGCATTAAAGGAAATCAATTAATGACTACTTACCTACTTCTTTACGTGATGTGTAGTTAAAGGCTGTTCAGTGTACTCTCGTTAATGTGAAAGGGGTTTTTTATTATTTAAATGAATATTTTAATAAAAAAAGGCTTTTGTATGACAACACGAAATTTAAATAACTTGCATTCATTATGTTCTGGTGCACTTATAGTTTCTGGATAGTTTGTGATCAGATTCACTTGCCCACTTATAAAGCAACTCTTATGTGCTCTGTAAGACTGTAATTTAAATTGCTTAGACTGAACTTGCAGGAAAAGATGACTTGAAAAACTAGTAATTGATATTGCTGAAAGTTAAACATACTTTGATATAAAACCTCTTAAATCTCATTGATATGACCATATGTAGTCTCAGTTATAAATAAGCTTCCGTGTATTCTCAGCAGCCTGTCAGTCTAATTGCTGTGCCTGAGAGAGGATAAAAATATACTGAAGTCTTTCTCTGTGTGATAGCTTCTCCCTTTTTTTCTGTTTCTCACTTATTTTATTTGGAATTCAAACAGTTGAAATCTGCAAGCTCCCCAGCATCAGGCTTCATGGATGTGGACAACATTGGTTCTGTTCCTTGATGAAGCGGCATTACAATGTATTATTGAAATGTGCAAAACTGTTCCATTTAGTGGTCCTGAAGAAATACTGTCTGCATTGTTAGACTTGTAACCTGTCGTTTATTTTGAGGGTATTTAGGATATGTTTTAGAGTCATTTGAGGATATTTAGAGTGTGTTTTAGGGTCATGAGGGTCTCATCCCTTTGTCTTGCCCCTTAATGCATACTCTAAGGCAGTTTATGGTTGTGCAACACCTTTGCCTCATACAGGTCTGATGTGTTATGCTGTTAGTTAGCTGATAATGTTTATGCTCTTTGGTGTAAATTGCTTTAAGTCTTCAAAGTATATAAAAGAACTTTGGCTACAGTTCTGACTCCTGTAGTTTACGCATATGCTGATGCATCTTGTTAGGTCTAGTAACATTTAAGTCTTTATAATAATTTCTACACATACAAGATTGTTTTATTCTCTATTCTGCAAGCATGTGGACTAGACATTTTAACTTTGCTCTTAGAATAGAAACAAATGCCAGCAATGATCCTAGAAACTGGAACTTTCTGATAATCCTTTTTGTAAATTAGCAGGAGTTACTAACTTCAAACCAATGTTGTTGCACCGTAAAATTCAGTAGTAATGGATTTTTTGTAGGTAACTGGAGCAAGTAAGGATTTTGTTCATAGTATATGAAGCTATTGGTTTTTTCCTTCAGATCTTTGGAATAGTGNCTTAACCTCTTGCAACCGTACCATTTTAGATACCTATCAAGAGATGAATTCACAAAATAGATGGTAGGAGTAAGTGCTCATGGCAAAACAACAGTGGAATAAAGTGCAGCAAGCAATGGTTTCTGGTTTGTCCAGGATATGCCATGGGTGTGTTTTGGCAGAAGGTGTATATTGCCTTGATTGCCAGCTCTGCTGGGTCTTCCTAGCAACAGTCACCATCAGCTTCAAAGTGTAGCGGTAGTGTCTGAGCTCTTAATATTAAAGAAATGTTCTTAAACATGTAAATAAATTCATTTTAGAGTAGGAGAATGAAGAGTGTGGTAAGAGCATAAATATGGCATATTTTCTCTAATGAGTTTATACTCTCATTTGACATGCAGTGACCATTATTGGAGATAAATACTGTAAGAACTGAAATGACAGAAAAACAGTGATTTCTCTGAGAAGGTGTACCATGGCTTCCCAGTGGAACTAGCCATGGTTTGACTGAAGCACAGTAGAAGAGCATTGTTATAAAATCAGATATCTAAGGCTTTATCTAGTTTTCAGTTAAATCAATAAGACTAACTGATCCTAATGGAATTCTGATTCTCACTCTGTCCATTTGCTGATGGCTTTGGGAACACAAGGGACTTGACTTTCCTCCCAACTCAATGTAAAAATTGTTTCTGGCACTCCCTTCTTATCCTAGATCTGACTCTGCTGCCAAATGGATTATCAGCAGCTTTGTCTGGACCCAGAATTTGGACTGCAAAAGCAAAGTGTGGCTTGGATGTGTGTTTGCTTTATTTAAAGCAGAGATGTGAAGGTACATCCCTGTCGTACATCCCCTGTGGTTCCTACCTGCCTTCGGAAGGTGGGCTCTCCACTTCAGGCCTGGTGCTCACCACATCTCCCCACCTCGGCACAGGAATTTGTCCTAGTACTTCAGGAGGTGAAATGGTATGGTTGAAGAATTAAAATAATAAAAAAGAGCTTTTGTTTAGGGTTTTAAAAATAACTTTACAAGGAGGTGCTAGTGAAGGCATCATCTAATGCCTTTGTGCCAGTAAGTTACTCAGGCAAGCAGTTGTCTCTTACACAATATGGTTAAAACCCCATTTTAAATTGGATTTTTTCATGTTTAATTGGTTCAATAGGCAACACCATCAGACTTTTTCTAAAGCTGAAAGTGTTAGTGCCAGTAGTGCTACAGTAGTTGAAATTTTAAAGTATTGTATGCTTTTTTTTCAGATTTTAAAGATCAGAATGCTGAACTGGAATAAAAGCTCATTTACAGCAAGTACCTTGATTCAAACTTTAGACTGTTAAAATTAGCTTTGTCTGTTAGAAGTCTATTTGTAAGTGTAAGTGATAAGGTTTTTTGTATTTAAGCTTATTTGGCTTGGTAATTTAAAATTACAGGAGTTTTCCTTTATTGTTCCACATGTGAATAAAACTGAGGTATGAGAGAGTGAAATATGCTACCTCCAAAGTCTTGATAGAAAGTGATTAAAATTAACCAGGTTGGGTAGCGAGGCACAGATAACTTGAAAAAAGCAGCTTTGCTAAAGTCTTTAGTCAAGACTGTTTAAGCAGTTATCATTAGCTGGTTTCCATTTTAAAGCTATTTTTCAGTAAGCTGTACAAATTCTGAATTAAAAAGGTACTTTATCATAAACTATTGTCAAATGCTGTTTCCTAATATTCTAAAAAGCCAAGGAAGTCTTTATATCTCTGTGTTATACAAGTTTACGTGTGTACTTGCATGTGCCCTATTACTCAGCAAAATATAAAAAATAGAAATAATATAGTGGAAAGTATATGTAGTCACTGGTCAATTAAAATAATAGTTAAAGCTCAAGCATTAAGGTTAATATGTATTATATATATCAAGAGTTTTGGCGTAGGTGGTGCATCCCTTCATGTTACACCCATTCTGTTTTATGCAACAGTAGTCTTCTGTTCTGAAACAGGCTGTTCCATTGACCTCTTATTGTTTTATTACTGAACAACAAGCTTCAAGGCTACAAATGGTTAGTTGTGACATCCCAAACATGTTTTTCAGCTGGAAATAGTGCTCATATACTATTGGGGATTTACGTGCAGAGGCAAAAGGAGAAAGAATAAGATGTGTTTTCTGTCTCCTTTTTGTAGCAAAACTAGACCACAGAAAAGCCTGAAGATATCTTAGAGACTTAATCCTTTAAGTGTATGTAGGCATGAACTCTGTGATCATTTGAAAAAATTGTGGAATTGAAGTTTTGTAAAAGAAATGTTGAGATTGATCCAAATATCCAAGTGCATAGTAAGGGTCTTAGAAAGCTGCAGAAAAAAGGGTTAAAAATATGGCCTGTTTTGATAATCAAGGTCACCATTCCTAGCTGTAAAATGTGAGGAATGTGCTGTTTATGTCAAGACCAAAAGGCTAAAAAGAAGGCCCTGAGGATGCTGCATCTCAGTGCCAGGAGAACAGTCATGAAGGAGCAGCACACCCTGTGCGCTCCCCATCCCTCTTAATGGGGGAGGAAAACCTGATAGTGGAGAGACAACCTGACCTAATGCTCACTGAGACTGAAGTTAGTGATTTTGAGACAAAGGACCACCCAGTTTTAATCAATGACTCCTAAAGAATACCAAAAAAAAGAGCCTAAAATTCATTTTGTCACCAGTTGAGGACCCCAGAAATTTCAGGAGGACAAGACTAGTTGTTTTGCCTCTGTCAAAACTTGTGGTGGAAACAACATCTTGGTACTTTGGGTTATGTGGAAGTGTGAAGGTGTAAAATCAACTTCCTTTTTTTTCCTTTTATTTTATCCTTCCTGTAGTCTTGTACTGGGCTGCATGGTGCTAATTCCCCTACAAGAGCTTTCTGGAGGATAAATATTTAACTTGCTGCTATTTTATTTTACTATTTTTGACTGCTGAAATTGTTAGGGAAATTAAAGTTGTTAGGGAAACTTAAGAGATCCCTGGGCTTGGAAAAGCAATCCAGTATCAGGTATCTTTACTTGCAACCCAGCTGTCTGCAGGCAGGGAGGTAGGTAGATATACTGGAGGATAGCTAAGAACTCTGTGGTCTTTATTATACAAAAAAAGGAAATTGTCTTACATTTGGGGTTCCTTGTCATGCTGATAGTACTTACCATTAGGAAGTAACACCTCCTCTGCCATCCTTATCTAGGAATGGACTATCCTAGTGCTCCTGGTGAATCTTCAACATTGGTCTTGACAGCACTTATGACAAAGAACTGAGGGATAAGACTGAGATTAAGAGCACCTAAGTTGTTGCCTGAGTATGTTGGTTCTAAAAGATTTCTGGAGAACAATTTGCAGTAAAACATTGGAGGGCTCTGTGAGTCCTTGAAGTGGTGTCCTTTTGCCCTCGTAGTTGCAGCATTACATGAGGCTGCTGAAAGCAGTGAGGAATGCCAAGGGGCATAATAGAGATATGCCAGATGTACTGGCATGTGAAGCTACCACATTAAACTGTGAACTAATTAAAGTGGATGCAAGAACTTGCAAAACCTCCAGCCTCCAAAAAAAAAAAAGCAAGCTCTGATTTGCAGAGGAGAAGAGGTGGTTCTTGATGGATGAATGAGCGAACACTATCAGTGGATCTGCGTTTGCAAGACACTATGTAGCCAAATATAAGGCCAGGGAGAAAGGAAAGCTGCACCTCATTCTAGGAAATAACCTTTTTTTCCTGGCTGAAAGCAAAGCCTTAACAGTATTTAATACTTCCGTGGAACCAAAAATATTCATACTACTACGTTAGTATGTAGAGATGGTTTATGAGCATAGCTAATTATTCGTGGTTGATGAACATAGATAATTCTTACTTGCTTATCACCACCATGATCAAGAAATGAAAATAATAAAGTAATCCAAAATTCTGTAACAAAACCGTCAGCCATTGTTCTGTACAACCTTTGAAAGTTTTACTTTTCATTTCCTCGTGTTAATAATGCATTTCTGTTAAAAAGTCTGAAAGGCCACAGGGCTGGTTTATCAACCTGCATCAGGCTCAAACTGCTCCCTCAGTTGAAGAATTCCCACTCTTGCAATGGTTACTCAGGTACAGGTGTTTGGTCTGCAGGTAAAGCAGGGCTTGTGCTTGTGCTGCAGGACCAGTGCAGCTCAGGTCCTTGTGCTGCTGCTCAAGCCAGAATTTAGCCACTTAATCTCTGGGAAAGATCTGGTACAAACTGGTTAATATGGAGGGGTCTAGTATCTTAACTTGCCACCAGCTGTACATTGTAATCCACGTGCATTAGAACCTCAAAAGGTGTTTCTGAATAGAAATTTTACATCTTGACACCAGCAGCATAGTCTCTTTTACTTTCTTAGCCAAGATTTGCTGCAAAATTGTTGTCCGTGCAGGGTAGTTCTTATGATGGCATCTGACTCCAAACTGACAAGATGGGATTGTGGGGGTGGGGGTGTTTGCTGTCAGTAGAAAAAGTCAGACTGTACTCTGGTTCTACTTAGGATTATAATCACTTTACACTGGAATTTGCCATTTTGGAATGGAGGATTACAGTTCTGTATGGTTTCCCATTAAAACATTTCAATCTAATGTTGTTACTGACTGTTCAGAATGCATGCCTTTGAGCTATTAAAAGGAATTTGATCTTAACATTTTTCTTAGAATTTTGATTAAAATAATATTGCCAGACTTTTAAATGCATCCTAAATAGCAGCTGTAACAATTTTATCATGCCTCTCTTTTTAAATGCTTTTTGCAAATGATAAATGTTTAGAAAAACATCCTTTTCTGACAGGAAAATTAGAAGAAATACAGCTTACAGACCAGCACTTAAATATTTTTATGCATAAATTAGTCTAGATCCTACAGTTGCCTCTATAGTGAGTGAGAAAAGAGCAGAAACTGGCCAAGCCTGCCAGTGTCTATGCAGCCTCAGAGCACTGTGTGTGACAGTTAATGACACCATGTTCCTCCTGAGATGGGAATGGCTAGTACAGATCCTCCTACAACGAAAAAACATCCTTGTGTAGGGAGGCAATTGATGACTTCATGAAGGAATCAAACTGACAATAATTTCCATTGAAATCTCATTTTAAACCCTAAATATTGAGGCCCAGAGGAAACAACAGTGAGCCAGCTGTAGCCCAACTTTTCCTCAGTAAGTTACTTGGTTTTTAGAATATAGTGCTTTGTTCACAACTTTCTGTGGAAACTTAAACATAGAAAATATGAAATTCAGAGTTAAATAGCTTGTAGAGACTTGAAGTCTAATGGAAATGGAATATCAGTTACTGCTTTCTCAGAGAATGAATGCTGTCTTCAGGATAATATGTTTCTGAAGTAAATAGCAAATAGCAGGGGCTCCTGCAGGAGCAATTGATGCGGCTATGACAACGTGCATGGGATTTCAGTGGAAGATTCCAGATCTGTGCAGCAGGGGATTTTGCTCCCTCCTTGTTCCTTCAAACACCTCCAGAAAGAAAAGAACGAGCTGTTACCAGCTGAGAAACTTGCTGCCAAGACTTTCCTTAATCAAATAGTCTTTACTCATATGATATACCCTAGTGAGCAGGTCAGTTTGCAGTCTTAGTAAGGGGTTGCATTTATGCACTGTATCCTGAATATCTATTATAATTTTTAAAAGGAATAAAAGGAATGCTAATTGTTCTGGTATCTGGTTGTGGCCACTTCTGAATTAGACAAATGATAAGGTGGTTTTAGTTGTTTTTTAAGCATCTCAGAGATAGAGATTGCTTAGTGAGCACATAAGAAAAACTTGCTGCCTAGCTCTCTTGGTGCTAGATCAGCACTCAATTTCCACTTTTGCTGTTTCCTTAGGGTTTAAAAACATTAGTTAACCAAGTGGTATGTCTCAGTAATGATGGTATTCATGCAGCTTTCTTCTTACTTATAAAGTTTTATCAGAGAAGCATTTAATAGTTTTTGTGTGAAGTTGGGGGAAAAAAATAAGTATGTTAATCCATTTTTCTGAAATTTTTCTACCAGAAAATAATGCATGTTGAAAAAGAGGGTGGTAAATGACAAAGGATATTGTTCCCATTACCAACAGTGGGTGTTTTAGGAGTGAATTTGCTTTCTGGAGAAGAACCTCGCTCAGTAGTGGTAGTTTGTGTTTTAGCAGGAGGCGTTCATTGCTTGCGAGTTGAATACTTACACCTTCCTCACGTTTTAAGGTACAGCTGAGAAAACATGGTGTTTATCATGTACTGCAGCTAGACCTCAGGAGTTTCAAGCCCCTTGCTTTCTTGTTGTTACTGCTACTCTTCCATACACTTGTATCACAGTCTGTAAAAGTTGGTTTCTTTATATGATACAAATAACCAGTAAAGACATTTCTGTAGTTATCTAGTTGCAGAATGTAAGTGGAGATTCTAAGGACAAAAGGTGGGATACTGTAGAGTGTATGAATGCTGCTGTAAGCTGCTGCTGAGCTGTAAACTTTCAAAGAAAAATAGGCAAGGCTCCTGTAATGTACTGCATTTTTCCATGGCAGTGTTTGGAACATGTGATGGTTTGATCAAGCACCAGAGCAAACAAAATAGACCTCTGTTTTTATGGGCCAAAGAATGTATCAAAAATAACAAAATCAGTAGTATCAATGAAAAAAATCATACACAAGCACCATCATCTTCCTAAGAAATATCAAGTCATTCCTGTTGTGGTATCTTTCTCTTGTAAATTACACGCATCCTTGTCAGAGCAGCATCTACAGCTGACCTGACAACAAGTGGTTAGCAATTAAAGGATCCTTTGATTTCTACCGTGCTGTCAGCTGGTGATAGTTGGCTTGAAACAGAACAGAGATTCTTGTGGTATTGTGTGATCTCTACAGCTCAGGATTGTGCAGAAGGAAAGAAAAATGCTCCTTTTCATTCTGGCATCGTACAGTAGCTGGTCAGAGCAGCATAGTCGGCTTCTGTTAGCCCACGTTCATCTCTGATGCTTTAAAAAAAAGTCACTGCATCTTTCTAACGTAATTTCTGGATATTGTCATTGTCCTTGTCATGATTCACTTTCTTGTTGTACCAAGACAAGCTGTAAGAGAGTGGCAAGTCAGGTGGCAGTGGTCCTGACTGTTTCAAAACAATTCCAGCAGCTTGCAGTGCTCAGTGGTGTGGGAGTTAATCTCCCAAAACTGCCCTTATCCACAGCCTTGCAGGAGCTGCACAAGCCGCTGCATTTTCCTTGTCATCACTACTGTAGGAGGAATGGGAATCTCGTCTGTAGTCAGCTTAGCAGTTTGGGAAATGGTGCTTTCTCCTCTAAAATAGAAACAGATTGGTCGGACCAATAGCCCATAACTAGAACAGCAACTGCTGCCCTGAGGTGTTGTGCTCACTGGGAACTCAACCAAAGAGGTGGGACTGGGGGAAGCTTTGAAAAGCCTGGGGTACGAAACCACGGTGGTGATGGGGCTTCAGGAAGGAATAAAGGAATTTCCTCCCTGTGGAAGAAATGATTCATGTAATGAGCAGTCAGTTTCTTACATTTGATGTGTCTAGTTTCCTTACCAAACAGAAAGTGTGTGAGGGAGTTACAGAAATTCTCTTTACTATATTTAACAGTTATTTGGTAAGACAGGACAAAATCAGGTCTGCAGTATTTTGTTATATTGCCTGCTCAAAATTTCATAAACTGCACTTCAAAATGAATGTATTAAAATCTGTAAGATACAGGTTTTCTAGATCTTTGGTTTCTTGTTTATCGGGCACTGGTTTGAAAGTGTGCACTGAGTAAAATATAGCCAAACTACAGATGTGCATTACATCTTCTCTAATACTAACCTCTGCAAGGACAGAGGAAGAGTATTTTGTGGTGTGACTTTACTATTCCTATTGTAGATATAACTTTGTTACTTTGAAATCTTTGGTATAAATGGCAAAGCTTGGCATTTGTTCCTTTTTAAGGAAAAGTCTTTAAACCTTTAATTCAGTCAGAGTACATGTTTTGCTGCAGCACCCTGTAGCTCTCAAAAAGCACAGTAGGGATGCGTAAAAGTCAGGAGTTGGGAGAGTGTGTGCCAGTATGCTCCAGCAGACTTGCACATATGAGCTTGTTATCTTCTCTAGCAATTCTGGGACAAAAATGCTGGTCTGGAATTCATGCTAGCTTTTTCACTGATCTTCAGGAAATGTAATGTGATTTGTACACATGAGGAACTCCTACTGAAAAGTCAAAACAAGCCTGAATTGAGAATAGAAGGACTTGTTAGAATAGTCCACTCTAAGGTTCTTACATCTGTCTGCAGTGATAAATATTTATCATGAGAGCAAAATTGTTGTGTGGTTTCAAGTTCTTGAGTTGGAGGGAGTGTTATTGGTTTTTTAATGCGCTAAAATAAGGAAATAACAATAGTTGAAGGCAGACTCAACCCTTCTATTTCTGTCCTAATTCTTTTTGCTTTGAGGTTTAACCATCAGTGTAAGATAGCATCTAACTCCAAGACTTCTCCTTGCTTGGGTAGGAATTCCTAACGCTGTTACACACATTGACAATGCCACATTGACAATGGCATTACTACTTGGGCTAATATGTTGCTACTGCAGGAGCAACACGCAGTTCTGTGCTTCCTGGAAGTACAAGCTTTTTAGGTTCTGGGGTGGGTTTTGTGGCCTGGGTGAGGCTCTAAGTGGGCCAGGCCCACTGTTGTGCAAGTGGGGCCTATTTAAGTATATACACCTGTGTGAGTTCCTATTGCCTCTGTGTAGACCTAAGTAAAATTTCGGGTCTGATAAGGTTGAAATTACTTGCATGTATGTTCTTAACTTTGCAGCTTGCTTCCTTAAGTGCTGCTGGAGGAAACTTTGAAAACTTGCCTTGTGCTTCCATATCTTGAAGACCTGCTTTGGATTGATCTATTGGATCTGAGCCACCTGTGGGGCTTTCAATGCATTTTATGTTTTCAAGTTGGGGCACGGTATTTTTAAACTAATTTTTAAACTTGCAGAAAGATGAGTGCTATAATTAAATACATAATTTCTCATGAGAATCCCTGATTTCATTGTATTTTTCAGGGAAATAGTGGTAGCTTACTACTGGGGAGTGCAGTTTCACACTGTTTGGTGTTAAAGCTGTCTTTAAACAGGCAGTGAGACGTAACTGTTTAACAGAATGTGATTTTCCCAATATGAATCATTTATTATGGCTGTATGTAGGTAGTACAATGGGCATTACTACATGAGTTAATATCAACCAATACATGTGGTGGTTCATAAGGATTTTTGTCATTCAAGTAAGCAGAAAGTATCTAAAGAAGTAAAGTAAAAAATTGAATAAACGGTAGACTCCATGTAGAGCACTAAATACCCCTGTTTAAGCAGGCTGTGGTGTGGATTGCTACAAACATTGATTTTTTTACTGGGGGCTTGTATGGGTTTTTTTGGCAGTTTTTTGACATTGAGGAAAAGCATCTTTGCATTTCTTGGCTAACTGAAGATACCCTAGAAATAATCAGATGCTAGAACCTACTGCTAGCTTAGCAATACCAGATAATATGAGAAGAATTAGTTTTATTAATTCAGTCTTTGAAAGCTTTGAAAGCTCAGCAAATTCTTGGAGCTTCAGAATATATACTATGTCATTTGCTTATTTATATATGTGGTCCAGCAGTTAAGACCGTCACAGTCATGTCCCGTTGGTCTCCTGGAAAAGTCCCTTCAGTCTGAGGCAAGACACCAGTTGCTTAGATCCAGTTGATAACTTGACACGAATGGAAAGCCTTGATATGGACAGAAGGACTGTAGTGGGCTGCTCAGGATGAAATACTCTACAACAGTGTAATATTGTGCTTAATTCACTGCTTGCCATCGTGCCCTGTATCACCCCATCCTGCTCTCTCATGCTGGCTGTGGCACTGATGTGCAGCAATGAGCCATTTCAGCCAGTTAACCCCTGAAAGGAGAAGGAGGAATCAGTAGCTGTTCCTGTGGCTCAGCAAGGGGATAGGCATAAGGATGGGATGCACTAGATTGTCAGGCTCTTTGTAGCTCCCCACCAAAAAAACTGCTTTGACATTAGGATTTGTATGAGACGTGGTTTTCAGGAAAAAAGGAAATACCATTTTGAGGGCTTTTTGCCATTTCTTCTTCTGAGGCTTTTTAGTTTTTGTTGCTCAGGTTATAGAAAAGCAGTTAAATTTAATTCAGAAAGCAGCTGACTTAGCTCTTCCTTGCAGTAAAAAGATTTGGGTCAGAAAAGATTGGAACAAGAATAACACTGTTGAATTTGCAGTGCTTTACTTACAATGCAGAATTGCCATTTTACCCATATTATTGTTCAGTCTTTTGTTTCCCTTCCAAATCACTGTGTATGAAAGGCCAGGTAACCTTCTGTTGATTTGTTTATTTTAGAAACATGCATAACTACAAAGATGCGTGGGCAGATGATGTGCCCAGAACAACTTGTAATTCCAAAAATAGCTGGTTTAGGTTGAGTGTCATGCTGATACCTTGGGAGTTGCCTGGATCTTTTTTTTGTTTCTTTCTTCCTACCACTGAGTTTCTCTCTGCTTCATTTAGTTTCTTTCTACACAACTCTTGGCATTTCTTCCTCTTAACCTGTGGGTTATTTCCAGTAAGTTACTGTAGTTCTAATTCTGCAGCCTAGCCCTCATTCTCTTGGATATAAGGAAGACAAACACTAAGTGTCTGATTCACCTTTTTATTTTAGTGGTTTTATGAGGCAGCTCCACAGACATTGTTGTAGGTATTTTTGATCCACAACCTTTGGGACAGAAAGTCAAGCAGCAGCTTATAACATGATGACTGTGCGTAATGTCTGCTGTCAGGAGACACCAGTCTGCTACTGCTGTGTATCGGCTGAGACACTCATGGCTGTAGTTATGTCAAAGTCAGAAACACTAAGGGTCTGTTCAGCACTGCTTATCTGTCTGAACTCCTAATACTCCAGTCAGAGGCACTTCCAATGTCTTGTCTTTAAAGTATCTCTCCTACCTTGAAGGTTCCACACAGTATTAGTTTGTCTTGAAACTGAACATTGACATCAGCGTTCATTCTGTTGTGCAGACAATGGTGGCTTTTTTTCCCTTCTAGATAAAAGAATTGTTTTGTTCTTTGTTTTAAAGGCTCTGGCTTGTTTTATCATGAATTCAGTGTCTTGGTGTGGCATTTCAGAGACAGAGGAAGGCTACCCACAAAAAGACCTGCTATGAAACTAGTTTAATCTGTTCTGCTTTCTTTGGTTACTGGAGATTCAGCAGAAAACCAAGAGATTATTTTGGAAGAGACCCTGACATGCATTTATAAAAGACACCATTGAGATGACTCCCCATTCCTGCCTGCTGCAAAGTGTTTGCAAGGAATCTTTCTTGTGACTGTAAACTTCTGTGCACTTTTCATAATAACTGCTCGCTCGACTTGATTATGTCTGCAGCCACAGATTTGTCACACCTGGTCTAAGGCTTCTTGTAGAGCACAGTTTGAGGGGGAGCGAGGGAGAAGGAAATGAAGATACTTGGATTTAAATGCTGCTTTGCCCAAAGGCAGAGATCTTCACCGGAGCTGTAACACTGGGAGGTGAATGACTACTGTGAACAGAGCATCCTCCTGGGATTGTTCTGGTCCTGTCAAAAAGCAAATCCATCCTGTAATCAGTTAATTATTTGCATTGCATGTAGGAACTGTATTTATGACTTTTACTGTTGTTGTATTCTTCCTTTCCTGATAAGGCAGATAACTGCTTCTGGAGGTTGAGCATGTTGTGATTTTTCCAGAAAAAGAAAAAGTGGATATTTTTAGCACAAGCCTGCTTTCCAGGGTGCTGTTTGTCACCATGTTGCTAAATGGCTCCTCACCAATGTGGCAGCAGGTTTTTCCCCTCTGTGCCTGTAGGATAAAAGTGTGTTGCTTTTTGTAAGAGTTTATCTAAGGCCTGTCAGCTCTTTCCTAAAGTACGGTTAAGCACCTCCAGTTCATTAACCATTTCTCAATGCTTTGGCTACAACTAAATATTTTAATTCAGGCAGTGACTGATAAGAGCATAGCTTGTCCTTGAATGGCAGCACTCTTGCTTTTTAGTAACTTAGATTTCCTAACTTAAACTCTCACAAAATCAAAGTTGATGTGATTGTAAGTCAAATAGTGCACCCAGGATTTTATATTTTAAGTGTTTGGGAGACTTTGTACAGTGAAATTAGGGGCAAATTAGTGCATGAAATAGAAAGATTTCACATGGAAATTACATATGCTAATAATTATATACTAAACAAAAAATTAGACTCGCTCCACATGAGGTGGAAAGTATGGCATGGTTAAGACTTCAGAAAAGAGTAAATAGTTTTTGGTGGTTTAAATGTGTTTGCTAGTTGCTCTTTCTATTCTAGGATTATTTTAGCTAATGACTTCTCTTTTTTTCCTTCTTCCCTACCTGTACTTTTATTAAAAAACAGTTAATAATCTGTGGCTAGTTGTAAAATACAACTTAAAAACATCAGAAAAATACGCAGGAAACATAATATATTTATATAAAAAGAGAGCAGATCTCAAACTAGTCACACAGTAAATGACTGATAATTCAGACTTGGAGCCAGGAAAATATTTTTTGTCAATAACACTGCATATTTCATGTTGAAATGTGTTGACAAGACACATGCTTATTTATAAAAGTCTCATCAAATTAAGTTTAAGAAACCAAAACTAAAGCGTTGTATTTTTTTCTGTTCCTTCCTTCTCTTCCCCCTCCTCCGCCTGCGGTGAGCATTGGTGTTAGTTCAAAGCACTTGCAGAGGTCTAGTTCTTGCAGAAAGAGCAGCTGCTCACAGGCCTTCTCCTTGTCGTGTGTCTGGTTTGGGTTTTTTCTCCTAGCACCTTTCCGTGTCCCCTTTGCTGTTTGCTTGTGTGTATTTGTACTCTCTGAGAGGTAAAATGTATTTTGCATGAGAGTCAACAATCTTTATCCTTGGTCTCCAAAAATTGTTCATACTGCATAATAGTTCCCAGTTAGTAGGTGCTTTGCAAATATTTGAATAGCAGAACAGCAAAGGAATGATAAGTGAAATCCTCTGTGCCTCTACGGTAGCAGATGTCTAGAGCTGAACTAGTCACCCTCGACTCCCCTGGGAATTAAAGCACCTTTTTCTCTGGACATTGTATCTTATGGCCCATTTCAAACACTTGACCATGGCAAAATCATTCTGGACCCAGTTTATCGTTGACTAGGTCACCACCATGGTAAGTTGGTATGTGCAGCTGAGCCTTGTGCTTCATCTCATGTTATTTCCATTGTCAGTTGAATTCTGCTTAATTAATAGTTGCAAAAACTACTTCTAACTTGCATGATTGCATTGAATCTTAAGGCAGCCTACAGTTAAATCCTTCAATCAATGTAATTTCCGTCTGGGGAAGACTGAAGTTTGTTGAAGGAGGATAGAGGAAGGCAAGTGAAGCAAGTGAGAAATTATGTAGGTGTTTGCTGCATTTCCTGTACATCAGGAGTTTAGTTAAAGGCTGATTTTGGTTGGATCAGATGAAGAAGAGAGGAGGTTAAGAGGCTGTTAACAACTTGGTATGAACACCTGAGGTGCTTCTTGGTCACTGTATAGCTATGAGCTGGGAATAGGCTCTGGCAGGTTGGATCATGGATTGGATTTACACTTGTGAATGGGAAGTGTTTCATAACAACTGAAACAGCAACCAATCTGACAGGTAAGTAGATGCTAGTGAAGTGTCTCAGGGGTTGTTTTGGGAGTGGGGTGTTTGTTTGGGGTGGGTTTTTTTTTCAGTAAAGCACACAAGTAAGCTGCTTTAGAAGTGCCTACTCCTCAGCTAGTGAAGGCCAGATTTTCTTTTGGTTTTACTGCTTGCCCAGAGGCATTAATGTAAGCAGAGCACTTAAGCATACTGTTAAAAAGCACTTTGTGGCCAAATTCAGCCTGTTACTCAAATACATTAGTAGCACAAGGAAAGCAGGCAATCTGTAGTTCTTATTAAGGTAAAAAGCAAGTTGCATAAATTTTTTTGTTGAAACAGTTTACTTAATGTTTTGAATATTATTTTCCTCTTTATTGCACCAAATGCTTTCCATATGCTTTTTAAAGTGTTAACAATGAAGTGGATGCTTTAAGGATAAATTATACTTGTATTTTCCGCTAGGTTCTATAAAACAACAAATTTGCAGTAATTTGTGAGCGCAGGAACATCTTTCCTTTAAGCACCCTCTTCTCAAAGAATCTACTGTAAAAATTTTTTTAAATGACTGATTTTATAAAGATGGGATAGATGCTATTAAAGAGCCACAAAAGCATTTCAATAATTTTACTGCAAATGCATTTCTTATCTCTGAGTGGGGCCTTAGGTCCTCCTTAAGTCCTCTGGATGTTTTGCTTCCTCCAGACCACTCGTTAAAATTGAGCTGAAATGTCTGGTGTGTGAGATGGGGTCAGGAGCTGAAAGAGAGGTTATTGCAGTGATACTGGTTTAAAAAACGGTTCCTGTTTTTTCAGAAACAAAGAAAACTTATAGCTGGTGACAATTTGTGAGTTAGCAGTTCTGAAAGGGAAATTGGACAATAGTTGTTTTCATATTACACTCTCTCCAGCATTTGCTCTATCAGGAGATTCTTTAAATAGCAAAATTCATACTTTCTAAAGTAAAGTTGTTCCTGTTTTATGTCACTGACCTTTCATTACTTTCTTAGGCATGAGAGCTGTGTGTTTTACAGAAAAAACATAACTTGTACAGTACCGATAGTCAATAGTAAATTAATCATTTAATGCTAACTTATGTCCATAGTGGATTTTTATTTTGACTGTAATTTAGAGACATCTCATCAACAGTTAATGCTACCTCAGTTTGAAAGGTCTGACTTAAACCTTATCTGCAAAAAATTATTTTTCATATTCAAACCTCAATTAGAAATGTTGTCTAGCTAGTTCTTGGAAGCACAGACTTTCCAAAACTGAACACCAGTCAGCAGGAGCTGTTTCTGTTGGGCTCTCCTGAAAACCAGGTGATAAGTACTCTAAAGTGGGCACCCAAAAATCTGTGTAAGGCTGGGTGCACCAGCCATCCTTCCAATGGGAATTGGTTTCTGACAAGCATAGTTGATAGACAAGAGCTGTTTTCTGTTTTCAATCTGTTTGTGAAACTGCACTCATTCCAAAACAGCTTGTACTGATGTTTGCAGCTCACGTGAGGTGAAGTACGCTATGCTGGCAGAGGTGCAATTTTTTGCTGGCATAAATTAGGCCTACTTTGCTGTTTACTGGTGACACTGTCAAGTGCACAGCTAGCTCTAATTGCATTACAACTTGAATAAAACAAATTTCCAGATGGTAAGCCAAAGTGAAATATGAGAGTACAGTATTCTGTATATATGTTTCATGTGTACTAACACTTCAAAAGAAGTAACTCAAATGCTTTCCGGGTTGGTACTAGTCCTTAATTCCACCTAACTTGAGGAAATTGGGCTGCTTTCCTTGTGGGATTCATCTGAGCTAGTTGTATTCTCTTTGACATGTTTTATTTCATTAAGAAGACACTGAGAAACAAAACTTCTGCTTCTTCAGAGAGAGATAAATTACCTTGCTTTTTTGTGAATACATAGACATGGTTCCTCTAGAGCCCATTTGCACTGCAGGTGTTGCTCAGGAGCCCTTGTGTTGGAGGAAATGGAGGATCTTTCCTCTTTAGTGGGCAGACATGAACAAGATACTTGTGTTTGCTTTTATATCTTTCAGTCCTGGGTCTGGCAAGCACAATCACTGCTGTGGTTAGAGAGATCACAGTACAACAGCATCTGTTTATCCATCATTCAGTATTTTAAGAGATTAGTACAAGGCTATTCTTAGCACTGGCAGATAGATGGTATGTTATTTTAGAATGTGTATTTATTTAATGTTTTCTTTAATGGTATCTGTGTTAGTATTTGAGGTCACTTGAGCTAGCCATGGCTGTATGAGTCATTTTTATCCCATTGAATCTAGACATTGTGATCCAAAAAGGTTTTTTTACCTTTTTTTTTTTTTTTTTTGCCCCTGGGATTATGACCTTGTAAAAACAATATATTCCTCATGTTGTGCCAAATGCAGCTCTGAAAACTGGCTTTAGTTGATCTGTCTTGCCTTCTGGGCTTATCTACTACTAGACAGTAGAGGTGGGAGGGAGACAATACAGGGAGCCTGAAGACAAGAAGATGTCCTTACAGTGCTGGCAGCCTTCCTAGGTTTGAAGCCTGCAAAGATGCCTTCAGTCTAGGGGAAACAGAGATGAGAATTGGAAAGATAGTCTTCCTGGCCAAAAGTTCAGTAGAGCTTTTGGTTTCACTGCTGTTTGAATTTGAGTTTTAAAGTTTGTGATATAAAGTTTGTTGGCTGATAAAGAGTTCATTGACATAACTGCTTGTGTAAGCCTAGGCAGAGATAGTGTGCTTCACTATTTGTTTGTTGTTTCAAACTTTTAAAAGAAAATCTTAACACTAGGTTTGTAGAGCTTCAGAATCATTGGAGTCAATGGTTTTTTTTTCTAGTGTCTGCCTGTCCAAGAAAGGATATGTTTGTCTTGCATTTGATAAATGTGCAAAATTTTTTACGAGTCTTCTTTTATATTGAGACAGTAAATTTACCTGGGAAAGATACGTAAATATTGAAAACTTGTCATACAGACTTGAATTAAAAAAGGACAATATTTTAAGACAAAAAGAAACCTAATGTTTTTCTTTTAAATGATGTATACTTTTTCAGTCTTGTTGATGCTTAGGCATGGCAGTTCTAAGCCAATAATTGAGGATTATTCTATTTTCTTGATGACTGCTTAGCAATTCTACATATTCTTGCTGTAAACAGATGAAATTCTGTTTACTTGGGCATTAGAGAAATCTCATCCATTCAGGTTCCAAAAGGTAGCATGAGACAAAAAAACATGTCAAAAACAAAGCTCTCCTGAAGTGACTCTGAGGCAGCAAACTGTAGTGAGTACTAAAGCAGAAGTTTAAATGAAGCTTAAATTGATAAGCAACTGATAGATATTGATATGTAACTGATTTTAATTCTGTTTTGTATTTGTATTTAATGAAGTCAGTACTATCTTTCTAAGTAGGAAGGTCCACTGCATGCCAGTCTCATCTGAAGATTCTTGACAGTGGGCTGGCAGGCAAGAGTTTGTTTTTTAAGAGAGATCCTTTTTTAAATCCCCTTTGTCAAGCTCCGTCTGATAAATTGCAAAGCAATGCACTAAACCAGCATTCTTTTTCCTAAGTTAAATAAAGCAACCTTAAATATCCTGGATACACAAACTGGAAAATAAGTTAATCAAACCAAGTTTTATACTTGACATCCTAATTTTTTTTAAACAAAGGAAGTATTATCTGAAGACTATAATCAGTTCAACTCACAAACATGCTTTAAGATTTCAAAATTAGATCTCCTCTTCCATAACATTTTTTTAATTAGGGGGCCAGAAAAGGAAAACAAGTCTTTTTTTGCTTTTTTGACTCCCAGTTGTATTCTCAACTCTGAATGACCTATCTGTTCGACTTTGTTAGCAGAAAAGAAGAAAATATTCTGTCTGCACCTGAAAAACAAGTTAGTTACCTAAAGCTGGTTTTGCAGTTCAGCAAACTGGGGGTTTTCTAAGTACTTAAATGTTGGCAGCAAAATCAACTGTCAAAATAGGTTTGTGTGCAGGAAGTTCAGTCGTTAGTTCTGGGTACTGTTATTTTTCATTTTGTCGTATATTTTACAAGGTATTGAAGTTAAAATTTCATTTAAATTTCAAAGTACATTTTTGGATGAATTTTATTCACTTTGTAATAATCACATCTCAGACTGCAGGCAGCACTCCCAACTTGAGGGGCTTTAACGCTCATAGTCCAAACACTTTAAGCTGAGGAATTGCAAAAGGAAACATTTCTCTGCTGCCTCCGCTTCCCTGCAGCCTTGCAGTGAGCAGGTTTGGCAAGTCATCCAAATGAACAAAAATCCTTTTTTTGGCAGGTTTAGTGTGGGTTTTAGATCTGGTTTGTCACACAACTAATCACGCACCCATGTAGGTCAGAAGGGGAAAAATTTTGGTGCAAAACCAGACACAAATGGGGCAGATCTGAAGTGTTACTTTTGCAGGGATGGTGGCAACACTGACTTGTTTGAAGCATGGGCCTTTGTATGTTTTTTGGAGAACACCTGTGGCTCACTGAGCCTGTTTTCTTAAAAGCTTTCTTGTAACAGTGGTGTCTCTTCTAGATTTCCTGGAAAGTGCCCCAGTATTAACTGCATATTTTTAGTCAAATTTGTACAAAATCATAAATGCTTTCATAAGTAAAGGTGAGGGATCAAATATAAAAA
The DNA here is from genome assembly GCA_013397975.1 of Machaerirhynchus nigripectus. Lineage (NCBI taxonomy): Eukaryota > Metazoa > Chordata > Aves > Passeriformes > Dicruridae > Machaerirhynchus > Machaerirhynchus nigripectus. The sequence continues at coordinate 520,963 of VZRQ01005898.1, forward strand.
ATGAAAGCCTGAGCTTATAAGCTTGAAGTAGATACTTTTAATCCATCCTGAGTTTTTATGTTTTCTGATGGATTAAAAGCAACAAGCATGATCCTTAACTTGCTGCATGTGAACTTCCCTCTGACTCCTTATGACCTGGAGGGCTGACACCTCACACCTGACCCTGCAGCCCCTTCATGTTTCTGCTGCTGTAGAAATTAGTAGTAGAAATCAGTGGCTGTGTTGTCATTAGTAAAGCTTACTGTTACTTCTCATTTCATGATGTATTTTGCAAAGTATGGCACCTTGTGGCCTCAGTCTTCTTGAGAAAAATGGCAGTGGCTTCTACTGTGAGTTTCTCTTTAAAAAAATTTAAATACACTTTTCAGATCTTTGTATTTAAATGAAAACTAAGGGCAGTATTTCCATTTTAACACTATTTTTCAGAGAATATTTCTTAGACTGAAAATTGAAAAATGAGTTTGTGTGCACGGAGGAACGTGGAGGGCATGAGGGTGCACATTCCAGATTGCCTGTGCTGGTGCAGTGATGCAAAGCAGCTGTGAGTCGAGTTAACTGGCCCTTGTGCTGTGCAGGCAGCCTTTTCCTGCCCCTGGTCCCAAAAATATCGCTTGGTTTGATACCATGTAGCTTCAGCTCTTCAGAAATGCAATACTGTGCTCATTGTGGGTGCGTTATTCAGAATTCTCAATTTTGTATTTATTTTTTTTAATTTGCATTGGAGAATTTCCTATGTTCAGATTAGCATTAACAGTTGAAAATGCATGTTGGTAGCTCAGGGCTTTTTTTATTAAATTATTTATGTGTAAAATATGTATGTATATGAAATTCTTGCTTAAGGGATAAATAAAATAATTAAAGGTTTTTTATTTGGATTTTCACATATGGAAATAATCAAAAAGCTAGACTTTCTTTCTCATACTGTTCATTAGCAATACATAACCTGACTCAAATGTCAGTGATGAGAGAGAGTTTCTGTGGGGTGGTTCTGCTCTCTGAGTCTTGGAAATGTGATTCCTGAATTCAGGAGAGGAAATGAGTGGCAGCTGATCAAATACTGTCACCAACGACCTCATCATGGGAAATGCTTTTTTACTGGATTTGGAGCAGCGTTACCATGGCTAACATAATAGAAACTGCTGCAGAAAACTTCGTGTCCTTACAGCTTTGTTTTGTCTTTACAGTTGAAGCGATGTTTTGTTGTTGCCGTGCTTACTGAATGACAAAGTTTGGCAATTTCTGTTTGATTTCCTTTCAGAGGTACTGTGGCACTGGTGCATGTTCAGATTAACGGCACTAAAACCACTGGAGTTGCTTTTTATTTATGGGCTATAAAAAGCATAAATAGAAAGCGGATTTATGTCATCTTGCCTATTGAACGTGTCCTATTGTCCCCCTAAGCTTATGAAATCCTCTAATAGGAAAACTCTGACCTGTAAACTGAGGAAAAAGGTCGTGCAATTAATTATGTTATGTTGCTTTTAGTAAATCATATATTATTTCATATCAAGGGATAAAGAAGATGTTTACCTTGAGTTGTATAACCATCTCAACTCCCAATTTAGTTGGGCTAGGAGGGGGACAGAACTTGGGAGCCAGTGAGCCCCTGGTGGCTCTGCTACACCCTCGCCTTACACCTCTTTTCTTCTGCAGGGCTGGGAAGGCTTTCTGGGGTTTTGAAATAACGTGCAGTAATTTAAATACTTGGCCTTCAGCAAAATGAATTTTGCAGTTGTTATATCTGGCCAGTTAATATCTCATAAGTAATGATAATAAATTAATGAAATTTTGTATGTAGTATTACTGCCAAAATAAATTGAGATTCTGTGAGGAAAAAGGATATCCAGAGCAGAAGCAAAACCCAGCTCATTATAACTGCACCAGGATACTGGTCTTTCCTGAACACTGAAAAAGTGGCATGTAAACTCATTGCTTCAGTAGCCAGGAGCTGTAGAGTGTATATCTGAATGAATGTGTATGTTAATATCTGTGGCAAGGGGAGATTAATGTTTAGAAATTATACATAGGAGAAGTCAGTGACAACAAGGTGGATGGGAAAGTGCTGAAACAACCTTTAAACAATCTTAAATATCTGTTCTGAGCTTGCTGCTCAGCTTGGGCTCTTTTTGGTTTCCTTGGGACTTAATGCCTTTCATGTCTCCTTCCAGATGTCATAGTGTCTTGACTAGAAAGAGCTTCTGGTTTTCTCTGGCAGCATTTTCTGCAGTGGCTTCATGCAGCAAAAACTGTCTGGGTGGCATCCTGTTACAAACAAGTGTTTGAGAACACTTAAAAAACCATCAGCAAGGGTATCAGCAAAAGCCAGATTTAATATTAAGCAACAGCATGACAAAGTTCATTGGCAAGATTCATTCTACTACTTACAGGACAGTTAAGACACAACAAGAAAAAACAAGCAACAACAAAACCAAACAAAATCCAGGCAATCAAAACAGAAATGAATCGAGAATTTCTAGGAGGGGTGTGTGTTTAGGTGCGTGTGATAAAAGGGCAGTGAGGGCAAGGATAAAAAGGAACATGGCCTAAAACAGCACTTAACAGCACTCAAGCTTAACAATACTTTAACTTATACCTTAAACCTAATAATTTAACAAAGGAACAACACTTAATTTATGCCCAACTTAATTTATACCTTAAACTTAATTTATAACTTAACCATGACAATTTAACAGAGGAATAACATTTAATAGCATTTAACCTAATTTATAACTTTGAAGTTATACTTGGTAGCTTAGCAAAAGATCAACACTTCGCAACATGTAGCTTATAACTTATATTGAATGTAACAACTTAGCAAAAGAACAACACTTAGCAGTATTTAAGTAAGGTTAAGTCATAAGTCACAAGCTTACTTACAGGCCTAACTCGCTTCAGTATCCAAGGTACTTAAACATCTAAGAAAGGAGCATTTCTCTCGGATTTGCTGTAACATATGCACATGTGCATGCACACAGACAAAGAGTCAGTGCAAGTAAGGTACCTGTGAAAAATTCTCCTCAGAGGTCAGTGAAATGCTCGCTTTGAATACCCTGCGTCTCCTGACAGGTGAAGGGTTGAGCCTCAAGGAATGGCGCTGTAAGTCCAGGACTCATTGTTTGGTGATCCTCCAAGTTTGGCAGATGTGAGAGTTCTCTGACTCTGAGAGGCCCCACTCAGAGGGAGGTCACTGGTTGCAGCCCACTGCAGCCCAGAAGAGCTCAAAGGACTCACTTTGGACCGCAGCTTATAGGAATGCAAGAGTAGGCTTTAGTCATAACATTGTTTCATCCTGGCCACAGTTCGGGTGGGCACTTTGTTTCAAAGTGTAAGAACAGGAACATAATGCCATTCAGGTAAGAAAAATTTTCCAGGGCTATTCATAAGGAAAACCAGGAGCTCATTAGCAGTTCTTGGGAGCAGACATTGTTCCTGATAAGCTTGGGAAGAGCTGAGCCCAGGTGCTGTTTTCAAGGCTGAGGCCTAAGGAGCGTTTCTCAGATTGCAGTGCGGCCTGGAAAGGGGGTGGAGGGGAATGCACCACCACACATCCTGATAAAACCTGGAAAGCTGATAACTCTCACCGGTGACTACAGACCTGTTAGCCCAACCTCAGGCATTACGCCACTTTGAAGTAAAAGATTATATGGTAAATGCAAGAGGAATACAGTGCAACCAAGGTGCATCAGAGAGGTGCGTGGATGGATTTCTCTAAACCGAGGAAATGCAATTCTTACCCATTTGGACCTCTAGGACGATATTTTGCATTGTACTTACATGTGAAGTTATTACTTTTCCTGAAGGCTGTAGGTTGAGGCTAAAAAAAAGGCTCATTTAGCTGCAGGCTAAGACATGCTGGCAGAGCAAGTCCTGTCCCTTGTGCTCTCCAATTACTATGTTGGTCCATGTTACTGAGAGCAACTGCTGCACCACTTTACAGAAATATGGGTAGTGTGACCTTCATGTACTTCCAGTGTCACTCTTGGTCAGTTAATTAACTTTTAAAATTAGATTTATATCATGCAAATAGTATTGCTGCTGTTTGCAGAAAATTTGCCTCACAGCTCCAGCCTTCACCTAATGCATAGTCAGAAATGGCCAGAAGGAATCATGTTTTGATGTCATCTTTTCACAAGTCAACAGTTTGCTAAATAATAACATATTTGTGAGGTTGGAATATATGACAGCACATTAAAGCCCCTTCACAATTGGTCTTCCTTCTTCTTTAATACTGTTGCTACTACTAATAATAGTAATAATGTGAAATGCATTACCTTCATTATACCAGTGTAAAAATAGGCCCAAAATTGCCTTTTCTACATTTGTTATAACATGTGAAAAATAATGAGGCCCATCTGATTCCTTAAATTGTTGGTTTATGGCATTTGTTCTGCATACTTCCCAGTTTGTTTTTCTTAGGCAGGATGCTCTTAAAGCCTTTCCTTTTATTAAACAGACTAGTATTATAGGCAAAATGGTTCCTTGGGTTTCTTTTCCCATTATACTTTGCCTTTCTTTGTTGAAGAGATTTTTTTTTTCTATTGATTTTCATTTTTCAGTTACAGCATTCAAGTAAGGCTACAGTATCTCCATGTTTCTTCATGCTTCCTGGAATTTGTTTAATTTCATGGGCTCATTTTTCCTATTCAGAAATATTACACTTGAAAAATATAATCTTAAAGCTGTTATGAGATGAGCATTATTTAATAGACTCCTTTAGGTTTGTTTTCTGGTTGGTTGGTGAGTTTGGGTTTTTTCCACATCTGAGTAACATGGTTCGTGGAATATAAGCATCATTTTATTTCATTTTGTTTTTCCTTGTTGAATTCTGCTAGAATCCCCAATAAATAGATAATTTAAAACTTAGCAGAGCACCTGTCTGTGAGTTGTATATTTTACTTTGTATATAGAATTAAACTTACCTCTTGAAACCTTTCCCTATGTCATAATAAATATGGTGCCTCCTACCATCTTCCTCTTTTTAGTAATTCTCTTGTGAAGCTTTTAGGACAAAGCCAAGTGAACTAAGTTTATCTGTTGCCATATAAGCATTTTATTTTTTAATTAGAAAAATACAGACCAGATGGCTATCAGACCTTGTGACAAGTATGTGTATTTTAAATCAATTTCCAAACAATAATTGAGGTTGCCTATTGCTATGAGAGATTGTCAAAGTGCATCAACTTCCCAGCACAAATTTAAGTTTCAAGAGGACTACTTGATATTTTTGCTCTAAAAATAAAATGTTCTTTTATCAGTTTTGTAGCAAGCCCACTAGCTAATTCCTTGCAAATTGTCTGAGCTGTGTCCCTTGTCTTCTTGTCTTCTTAACAATTGCATTTGCAAACAAGGATGAGCTCACGTGTAAAGTGTGCCTCACAACTCATCCAAATACAAAGGGCTTACAGTGCTTTACAGTTTTCTTTTGGCCTGAGATTGGATTATATTTTCGTGTGCCATTTGCTACTAGAAGTGTTTAGCTTGTCAAAAATCTCCACTACAAATAAGTCCTATTTCTATTATTCTATTTCCCATTTCATTAATGGGCATTAATATATTTGTACATATTATGGCATTTGACCTAGCTTTAAGGAGAATGAGGGATTATCATGGCAGACATTACATCTGAGCTGCTTAATTTCTTTTTGGCCTTTGATTATTTGGCACATTGTGAAGTGGTAATTTCTGCACTCATTGAAACATGTAAGGAGATTCACGGGAACTTTAACCAAATCTGTAGAAATGTGAGTTTACACTTGTCTGACAATATACAGCAGCTGTTCCGGATATTCTAGACTGTGCAAATGTCCAAGAGACTTGAAAGACTTAAAAGCTTGCATCAAAACAGTTGTGAAGGGAATGCTATTTCAGTGCTTTTGTTATAGGTTCTTTAAACCCTGCCACTCCAAACTCTCTGAACAGCAGTGATAACAAAGCTGTAAGACCCTTTGTCTGGATTTTTGGATCCTGATCCTCCAAATTTAAAAACAAACATGAATGCTCTTTGAAAACCATTTTTTTGCCCTGTTTTAGGACTGTATTTGGTATGTCACAATATCCTGTTCAGAGCTTTCTTGAGTATGTCACAATATCCTGTTTTCCATATGGATGCGTGTACTACAGACCTTCCCTACCTAAACAGATCCTTTTGCTGTGGAAAACAGCAGCTAAAAGTCTCATGAAAATATCTGGGGTCCACTGTGAAATTTTGTATTTTGGTTTGATTTTTTGTAATTCAAAGGCAGACCATAAGATTTCAGAAAGTTCTTGCTACTCTTTTTGATAAAAGGTAAAAGCTGTAATTGAGGTGTAATTTCTCAGTATTGCTAAATATGGTATGTATTTAACCCTTTTTCAGAGTATTTCGGATATTCTGTGGTTAGTACTTTAGGAAAAGTATATGTTAAGGCAGTTTGGATTACTTCTGGTTCCGTTGGGCCTACTTTTCTAGTATTAAATTATTGAATTTCATTGAAAGACAAAAATCTAATTACAGGCATCACCTGAATTGTAAAAACACAAAGCTGCTCTGGTAACTACTGGTATATATTTTGAGACATGTAAAACTTAGTTTATTTTATGTAGCTGCGTATTACCTGGCAGCAAGGTGGTTTAAGTTGGTTTTTTTGAATTTTTTTCTCTTCATATGCCTTAAATTGAAATTATTCTAAAGACTTGGAGAAGGTTAAATGCTTTACCCTCTGTTTTTCTTAGTCATATAATTGCATTAATTTCAGAACTTGATTCTGAATAGGTAACTGCAAATTCCTTATATAGAAGTTTTTTATGCCTTCTAAAGTCTAGCACACTGTGAAATTAATAAAAGAAAAAGCCTGGATAGTTTTTACCTTGCAGGGTAGGGGGGGAGGTATGGGAAAGAGATGAATTTTTGTGTGATTGGAATGATGAAAACCTCATTTAAAACAAATTAAGGAGTATTTTGCTGAACTGATTTATTTCTCTACAGCAGAACTTAGCTTAACCTTTTATTTCTCTTGCAAGAATGCGTTTGAGTGTAATTTAAACTGTCAAATGACATTTATCAAATGATGGTTTTGCCCTGTAACAGGCAAATGTCTTCCACAAAATTGATTAGCTGCTGACCTCATCCACCCTTTTCAGACCCTTCAAGGTAGATTTCAAAGAGTTGTAAAATAATCACCTCACTTTCAGTTTATACTTCAGCACAAGGCGTTTACTGTCCTGGTAGCACTACCACAGTGTGTTCCACATCTGGGAAGGAGGGGATGTAGATGCCTGCCTATAGCTCTGCCTGTCACCATTCGGCCTGTTGTGCTTTAACATAAACCTCTACTCCTTACAAAATAGGAACAGCTTTGGGAATGGCTTTTTACAGGACAATAGAATTAATAAGATTAAGAAACTTTATCTTCTAGGTGATTGTGCTCTAGTGATCAGGAAAATACTCTGTATGGTAAGACCTGCAGGGTGTTCAGTATCAAGAAGGTCCTCGAAGAATGAGAAATAATAGTCTCCTAAATGTGAAATTTTATACCCCAGAGAGTTTTCCTCTGTTGTGTTCTTTTTCTGCAGCCTTGTTTTGTAAGACCAATCCATTAGAAGGCCATAGGCTTGCTTTCATAAGCATTCACTTACCAGTAAATGAATTAACTGTGCCATTGAGGAAATCTGTGGCCTGTTCAAAATGGTGACTTTGTGTCTGAACCAACAGTATTCTCTGATAATTTTTCTCTTCAGATTTCTGTGCAGGTTTCTTTGCCAAAGAAGAAGCTGTGATGCAGAAAGCAAAACCATGAACATAAAAATCTGAGAACTGCTGGTGGCGTTAAAAGTTCAGTTCTATTTTTAGACCCCAATAATTTCTTTCTTCCGAAGTCTCTACCACTCCCACTTCTTCCAAAATCAGTGTTTAAAAAATGCACAAATTTGTGAAAATGCACTTGACTTTCTCTTAGAGTAACAAACCAGTTGTAGCTTGTTTGTCTCAGCAAATGAGAGTGCTCTGAACTAGCTTTCACTACAGAAAGAGAGCTGGGAGATAAACAGCTGAAAAGAAAGTAGCACTTCCACAACTTCTGCCACATCCAGCAGCAGCAGCAGCAGGGATTTTCCTGTGTGTAGAGGTGCCAAGAGCTGTAACTGTGATTGAGATGTTTTATAAGGTTGTTCAGTGTGAAAACACCTCATCCCTCCATAGTTTCAGCAAGTCTGATGGGCTGATATGTTAAATTAAATGGAAACAGTATCTATGCTGTATACTAAAGCTGCAACCTTAAATGCAAAAGCCCCACAGAGGATGAAGGCTTTAAATAGGAGGAGAGTTTCAAAAGAAACCACTCGGCATTGCTAAGTAGTCTGAGTGTGATTTGTGATCTGCGTGCAATTAAATTTTGGACATTTTGCATGGCTTCTTTGGGTTTTTTATGGGGCTTTTTTTGGTTGGTTGGTCGGTTGGTTGATTTGGGTTTTTTAATGAGTAATACCAGCTGTAATGTGTTACACAAGTTCCTTGCTGTAGGATCATAGCAATAGGCATCAGCTTGTATCTGTTGGAGAACAGGATTATTGTTCTGACTCCTCTAGCTAAACATGCAATATATGCTGTAAATTGCCTTTATTATATGCTGTTTAAATATCTCATTGTCTGCTTTGCATACAACCAATTTATTGCTGCTTATGTTCTGACAGAGTGAAAACTAATGCTTAATTATGCATTGCCCTAGTAATGTGGTGTTTAGGGTGAATGTATCTGAATTAAATAAGGGCCATTAATAATGCCTAACAATTTATGATATATTCATTGCTTGATTTCAAATCATATAAATTAGAGAAGCTTATTTGAAATGTCACCAATATAAGATGGCTTTGTGGGAACACCTCTCTGTGTGCTAATTTCAGAATCATTACCAGCTGAGTCTTACTATTTATTCAATGTCCAGTAGGCTTTTATTATTCCCTTATTTGCAGTTTAATTACAACCTCTGTTTTCCTGACAGTGTGAATTCAATCCTAAACCTGCAGGAGCAAAATGAGTTGCAATCAGTTCATTTTTGCCTGAAAGCTTCTTTTTGCTTTGGCCACCTCCCACAACTGAGCCACCACTCTGAGCCACCATTTTTTGTATGTGTGTTCAAAGGGGCAATGGCTGTCTAAGGTTTTTAAAATTCTTCTGTCTTAAAGCTTGTAAGTTGTTGGGAGATGTTTCCAACTTGCATAACCACCTGTGTTTATACTAGTATCACAGAAGATACTGAATTAATTACTTAAAGGGAGGTTTCTGGGTCACTTATTAATATCATGGGTGCATTATAAGTGTTATTAATACATGAGCTATTTATACATAATATGCATGGTTATTGTGCAACTAAAATTTTAGTTATTCATATTTAAAACAATACATTCTCTAAGGCTATTATATGGGATTTAAATTCCACGAAGATACAACAAGGATTGTCCATTTCGAAAAGGACAAACTGCAGCAAAATTTTGCATTGGCAACAATAATTCAAGGTAGTTAAAGGATGTAGGTTGCAGGACTAAAAGAATTTTCGTTTTCAATATGATGTACATGTATTTATTACAGAGGTGCTGTACGTGTGGGTTCTCAGAAGTAATTGTAGTTAAATGAATGTTTGATCCTGAGCCCTCAGTCCTCTGTCCAGTGAGCTCTTTTTGCTTCATTTATGCTTTGCAGTTATCTCTTGTGGGAAATTGTTTCTTGCTTATGATTTTATTACATTCAAAAGCACTCCTTAGAGGAAAATGGGTATTTCTTATTTCTTAGGTAATTATTACAGCTATTGTAACACAGTTTCTGTTCTGATTGGGAATACTGAACTTTCATCCTCACACACACGTCTCATTTGCTATTGCTAAGGGAGATAGTGAATATACTATATATTGTAAATATAGCTGTATTTAATGGGTAACATGAAGAGATGGGCACAATACTTGTCAAAGGTATCACATGCATCTTAACACATTTTCTGTTGTGCTTAACTTTCAAACACAGAAAAAGAAGCAAAATATTCATTTGAGGTAAGTTGTCAAACTCAAAATGTTTTCTTTGCATTTCATGTTTAGTGTCTTTCAGATGTGACTGTTTCTTCACACAGTGATGGCAAAGTAGAGAATTGATCCCTCTGACCTTTCCCTTTTCTTTTATCTTTTCAAGAGCTGTTGGGGGG